>CM017562.1:17718016-18153016 GCA_007844125.1 Sinonovacula constricta
TCATTATTATTATTATTATTATTATTATTATTATTATTATTATTAAGATACATGTATGGTTGGAAACAACGAATCTTAGTTTACTATATATATGGACAAAGTATTCGCATTTAACATTCATTTCGAAAAGGGGGTTATTGTAATGTTGTAGCAACCGTAGACAGGCAAACGACGTCATCATAATAATCTATTTAGGATTCAACCGACGTGTCTCCGGCCTTTTATATTTTCCTTAAAAACATGCTATTCAACCAGGACTGTGTATTTGTCACCAAGCGCGGATCTTGAAATTTTAGCTCTTGAACGAAGACGGGAGCGCACTTACATAATACGGAACAGAAACACGGCCGGAAATGTAATTCATCTTCGGACTGCTGTGAGTTACTCTAAAGCTATATGCTAGTTAACACGATTCTTGTACATTTGTACATTTAGAAGCGTAATAATGATCATTCATCTAGTGGACTTTTTTTCTAAAGGGCCAATATCGTGTCTTTTTTTAAAACAGTCAGGAGCAGGATATGCCAGAAAAACAAAAACGAAGAAAAAAGATCTCGAAAAAGTACTTATTCCTGGATTATTTTGATAAACATATCGGTCAATTCCATATCGACATAATTTACAGATTATCGAATATACTTAAAAGTGGATCCTATGATATCGTATTGATTTTTATGACTTTTTTTCTATAGTAAAAGAAAATGAAAAAAAAAAAAAAAAAAAAAAACTTAAGTGATTTTATCAATAGCTTAATTAGCATTCTCAGTAAGCCCTACACAACATCACACAACGACGAAAACCTTCCAATGTCCTTAATACGAACCGACCTTAATACGCTATCTCATACCTTACTCCATTTGACCGTTTTGGGAATTCGACTCATTGAAAATTGCATTTGGGTCCCTCTGTTTGTATATACCGTTTTGGACTCTTTTATGAAGATGTTTGTTGTTAGACGATTGAAGTCTCCACAAATAAAGAGCTCCATTCAGATGAGACAGTCATTTCATTGCATTCACACAAGACTCGCATGGTCTACTTCCCAATCATTGCATTGACTAAACTCGTATTCTTCAACAATATAAAGTTTTTGTTTGTATACATTCATAACGTACTTACTGCTTGTAAGGTGTTTCTCGTTTACTCTTTGTGATGTGTTTGTTTGGATCGGTAGCAAAGATCTGTTTAAAACGTGAGGACTCCTCATGACACAGCTAGGCTATATGTGCGTGTTAGAGATTATGGAACGGAAGTTACTTGAATACAAATTCGATAAACGAATTGACATCAACAATCAGTTTTCGTATTAAATCATTTGAAGTGTACAGAAAATAAGGGTAAAATACCTGTGGTAAATGAAGTCTTATATAGCAGCTTCCAATGAAGAGAGTTTATAAATAGACCGAAACCGCTGTCACCAATTCTATAAATAGACGTTGGCGTCACACGATTTTTGTTACCTCTGTCATATGACGCTTCACACCTAGCCGAGTTTGCGGATTAGTGCCTCCGCATTTTGTAAAGTAGTTCCGTGTATAAATAAAAAGACATAATAACTTTTTCTGGTTATGTCACAGATACCCAGTTCTGGTTATGTCACAGGTACATAGTTCTGGTTATGTCACAGGTACAAAGTTTAGTTCTGGTTATGTCACAGGTACATAGTTCTGGTTATGTCACAGATACCCAGTTCTGGTTAGGTCACAGATACCCAGTTCTGGTTAGGTCACAGATACCCAGTTCTGGTTATGTCACAGGTACATAGTTCTGATTATGTCCCAGGTACATAGTTCTGGTTATGTCACATGTACATAGTTCTGGTTATGTCCCAGGTACATAGTTCTGGTTATGTCCCAGGTACATAGTTCTGGTTATGTCACAGGTACCCAGTTCTGGTTATGTCACAGGTACATAGTTCTGGTTATGTCACAGGTACATAGTTCTGGTTATGTCACAGGTACATAGTTCTGGTTATGTCACAGGTACCCAGTTCTGGTTATGTCACAGGTACATAGTTCTGGTTATGTCACAGGTACATAGTTCTGGTTATGTCACAGGTACCCAGTTCTGGTTATGTCACAGGTACATAGTTCTGGTTATGTCACAGGTACATAGTTCTGGTTATGTCACAGGTACATAGTTCTGGTTATGTCACAGGTACCCAGTTCTGGTTATGTCACAGGTAAATAGTTCTGGTTATGTCCCAGGTACATAGTTCTGGTTATGTCCCAGGTACATAGTTCTGGTTATGTCACAGGTAAATAGTTCTGGTTATGTCCCAGGTACATAGTTCTGGTTATGTCCCAGGTACATAGTTCTGTTTATGTCCCAGGTACATAGTTCTGTTTATGTCCCAGGTACATAGTTCTGGCTATGTCACAGGTACATAGTTCTGGTTATGTCCCAGGTACATAGTTCTGGTTATGTCACAGGTACATAGTTCTGGTTATGTCACAGGTTCCCAGTTCTGCTTATGTCACAGGTACCCAGGTCTGTTTATGTCACAAATAGTTCTGGTTATGTTAATACAGTCACATTTTCTCATTTTGACAGAATAAAAAGTACTTGTTACCGGAAACGCGTGTAATTTATTTTCTTGCTCTATGCTTTTGCGACATATCCATGGTTTTTCTAGTATTTTGTCTTTTTAATTGAAGTAGTAAAAGAAGTATTTATGTTCTATTTTTAAGATCAAAATGTAGTTAATGCAGTTGTAATGCGTCCATTAATAAAGATTTTATACCTAAATATCTTTGCACGTGAGACCGAAAGCTTTTTTTTTAATTTGGCAAACCTGAATAAAAGAGATATATATATAATCTTATTTCGTTAAGGTCATATACCTTATATCTTATATACTTACAATATATGTTAGTCTGAAAAAGTATAATGTTTATATAAAAACAGAGTGGGTGAATTGTATTTGTTGATCAAGCTATACTTCCCATCAGTAAAACGTCATTTTGAACGAAACTCTGCAGCCACAGAGTTCTAATTGAAGTGTAAAGAGTCATTTCTATGGACAAAACCAATCTGGCACCTTGTTTGCAATTTCTCGAATGTCAAGTTCCTTGGCCGGCGTCACTTTAAATATATAGCCAAGATCAAGTGAAAAGATTTCACTCGGAGACTGCTTGCTGCATTTTCTGTTTATAGCAATGCAATCATCCACGCCGTGTTACAATCTGATGTAACATTGCGATAAGAACAAGAGGGCATCTAGGCTGCTCAAGTATGCACGTTACACAATGAAGACGGAGGTGAAATGCAGTGCTAAGTTACAAAAAATCCAACTTAATCTAACTGACCAACACATCAGATTAAAATACCGCCATTTAGTGGGTTAAATAAAGTATGCAATAACCAGATATATTCAAATGGTAAAACTCCCCTGCTTACTAGTTTGTGTTGTTGAAAACAACACTATTATTCGACACGCTTATGGCCATTATAGCGACATCCAGGTGTGTGGTGGAGGAAGACCCCAGACACATGTCTGGGTAGAAACACATTCTTCAAAATCTTCTCGCATTAAGTCAATGTCCCAACCAGGACTCGAACCCATGTACTGAGTCTGCAGTTCTACCATTCCGGACGTGATTGTTCTCGTTTATTTAGGGCAGTTACATAGCTCGATTGCCAGATGACCGAATAATGTAACTAAGGCCAGTATCGAGATAAGGCAGCACTATAACTGCTTGACTGAAGTTTTTCTCTGAGACGGTAAATAAAATGCAAAACCATCAATCGCCAACCCACTCTGGACCTTAAGGAACTTTTAACTACTAAGGACTCGGAACATATACTACTAAGATTTAAGCACTTAAACCCAGTTTATACTATGGGCCTTTAAAATGAAAAATTCTACGGCTATAGCCTTCAGCTTATCAGAATAAATAAAACAGATATATAAATCGGACAATTGCTCCATTCAATAAAAGCGCATTCCAAAGTAAAAGAGATTAAATTGCAATACAATTTAGCCTGTGCCAAGACACAAGGACGAGTATTAGAATAATTGTTCTCAATTATTTATAATGTATCAAATTGCTTAAAATAACATAGTTGCAAAATTATGTGCACTTTTTTTCACATTTTAATACACGTCTGATATTTTCATTTATTGAATAGCAAAAAAGTCAATTATATACACATTAGGTCTTTTTATTCAATACGGTATCTGAAGGCATTAAATAGTTTAAATATGTGGAACCCATTTTCAAAAAAAATGAAATAAGAAATTAAAAGACAAAATACTTCGGCACACTTTGGTGATCAAGTTTTAGTCATGATGTTGATTTTATTCGAATGCTAAAAGGGAATGTACCTCAGCTGTGACAAACCATATTTAATAGTTTTAAATTGGTGGATGACATAGCTAGTGCATGTTATATTGATGTTACTGGGTTCCAAAATGCGAGAAAAAGAAACTAGATGGAAATGTTGTGTAATGAAGTACCTCCGATTGAAGAGTATCCGACAATACATGTAGACTAAAAGTGATGTTACCCGTTTTGATACAGGGGGTTGTGGGTATGAATCCCGTGGCGCCAAATTGTGTTCTTTCCATTTGTTGTTTTCTCCAGTTATTTTTATATCGTTTATATCAGATTGAGAAAGAAAAATTATGTGGTTGTTATATTTATTTTTGAATATGTATTTTTGGCTACAACATGCTAAATATGATAATAAATACTGTTCCTGGTGTATTCAAAGTAAAAAAAACAACAATTAAAACCACGAGTTTAAGGTGTGCAATATTTGGCAGTTGAGGAGCGGAATAGTCATGTGGCGGGAAGCTCGACGACGGATTATGGGGTCCGTGGTCCGAACCCCGGTCAGGTCGCCTCGAGCAAGAAATTTACCTAGAATTGTTCCACTCCACACAGGTGTATAAATGGATACCTGTTAGGGTTATTCAGGTCAATAATATGACTTCCTAGCGCCATGTGTCTTTCCAAGGTACAGGATTGACGAATACACGCAAAGGCTAAAGGGGTACACTATAATGTCGGTTGAACGAGCAGTAGCTTGAAAGTAGACAATTGTGGTAATCTTTGAAAAACATGCATGATACTCAACAGTTTAGTGACTATATAACTAAGCACATTGCGAAAAAAGTAGCATAATCTATCATTCTAAGCCATGTTAACTCTGGTAGGCATGTTGTTTTACCTTATCGATGTCAGTTTAAAAAGAATGTGCGTAAAGGCACTAAAACCTCATACAGCCGATATAATTTTGTAGCTGTGGAGAAAAGGAGAGAAACATGCATAATTAAACCCCAAAGTCGTTGTGTTGTATACATTGAACCGAGAACCTATTGTATGACAGTCCAGTGCTCTTTACGGGCATTTCTTGAATGGCGCTGATAGGCTGGATTTCACATATTCGAGCACTGTAAAACATTTTAACGAGCATTGCTATTAATTAGTACCACCGAAATAACTCTTCACCGAGGCACTTGAAATTGTTTTGAAGAACTCACCGATGTATTTCTATGGGTATTGACCCCACGTATTTTAAGTTTGTTGAAGCTGCCGGGCACCTTCGCCAGTTATCGGATTATCGGAGAAGGTCACCCGGAACTTTCTCAAACAGAGGCATCTGTATCCGATGATTCACAGACATTTTTCGAGGGACGATTCACAAAGCTTCATGGCCACAGCCAAAGCTTAAGTCACCGTTCAGTAGACCATCGTGAATTCCCTATTTTCGGAATGAAAGAAATATATTAGTTATCTCCCTTGTGGGAAGGTATTTTTATATACTTTATATAAGAAATATAATAAATTTTGCTTGTGTATTTGCTTATATTTAAAACCGCTTTAACAAATTCTTATCTCAATAAATAAGCTTCCATTGTATGCGCATACTTCAGACTTAAGTGTTTTTCGAACGTTTAAAAAGTGGAAACAATCTTAACTTTTCTGCAGTAACAATATACCAAATACCTACCCACAGGGGAGTTAATAATGTAGTTTTTTTTAATATTTAGAGTAAAATCCCTTTACTTACGAAAAGAGGGAATGATTGATAAGCTTCGTTTATTACTTATTCGTTATTGACGGCACAAATGCGAAAGGCATCATGAGTCCATGTGAGAAACTGTGTATCAATATCCACACCACAATGGTGTATTAACTTCACATAAATGTAAAAGTCTTAACTTGCATTGTATTACTATAAGATGAGATAAAATCTTTAAATATTTATTACTTTAATTGGTTGATCCTAAAGATATTTTCAACAACAAAAATAGAATTATAAAAAAATGAATTATCTACAAGTTGCCGGGAAATTAAAGAATTTAGCTTAAATGAATGCACTAACTTTCAAAACAATATCGTCTTAAAAAAAGCCTATTTTAGTTTCTTAAGCGTAGTATACAGACAATATACTCGGTAATAATTATATAAGCGCACTGTACAGATAATACAGATTTTAGACACTTCTTTGATATATAGTCTTTTTTTTTTAAATTCAAAATATATTTAATTAATACGTTGATATTCCTTTATAGTTTAATAAATAATTGCCAGTTTCAATCTGCCGAATGTCGTATCTAAGTCGTTAAATATTTTCAGTGATCACTGAAAACTTGTGTCAGAACGTCAATGCGTGTTTAAGTACTCTTCAGCCATTTCTTTGACATTTTTGTACGAATAAAGATACCCTGATATAAAAAGTTAAAAATAAAGCATGCAAAACTATTACAAATTATTCCGGTTGCATCAATCTCGCGCCTTTAATAAAACATATGAAAATGACGTCAAATATATAAACTTACTATTAAGCGAATAAATAGAAACTCAGTGACAATGGGTTTCTATAGCACATTTAAGTAACTTTTTACAAGATATTGAAAAAAATAAGGAAAAAAAAGAAGAACTATTAATCATTTTTTACCGCATTTCCCTGAGGGAATAGCCTCCTTAATAATGAATAAGACTGTAATTTTGTAAGCCATGTTTATTGCCGTTAATTACAGACCTCAGTGTATCGACCAGGCGGCTCGTTGATAATGCTTGCAGACTGTTGCAAATTATACCTATTGCATCAATTTCGTCTATTCAATAAAACATATAAAATTAACTTCCAATGTATAAACTCACTATTTGTGTCTGTTAGCGTCGTTTTAAGAGAAAAAAAAATCAGAGCTAGCTGTGTTCTTGGGCGCATTTAAGTATACGTTTGTTTGCGGCTAATAAATATAATTTTCGGGGATAGGGGGGAAATCTTTAACAAAAAAATCTAAGAATTGTCTCTGTCAACTCTACAGCGTTTTTTCTTTAAGGAATATTCTCTCTAAATAATAAGGCTGCGTAATTTCTTTAATCATATTTACTGACTAGACGGCTTAATGATAATGTGGACGAAAAGGTATTCATTGTTGCCAATTGATAATCCGTTTTGGGATTCTACAATTGGATTGGGGATGGGTTATCTACCGCAGCATTAAAATGTCTAGATGATTAGTCGATAATATATGATCGGGAACAACAGAGCATCAAACTGTTCATTCTCTCACCAGAGGGCGTGCTACACAAGTTTCGCTTACACCTCTGTCAACGCCGGGAAAAGTAGTTCTCATACACGTGATATTCTATCGTCACATGTACATGAGGTGTAAGCGAAACTTGTGTAGCACGCCCTCTGGTGAGAGAATGCAAACTGTTACGTAACAGCAAGTGTCAACGCACAGACCACACCTTTTCGTAGGTATCCTTAGTTTTTATCACCTGTTAGCACAATGATTATTTTTGTGCCATTAATTATTCAACGAAGACACAATAAGTTGAAAGCATGTTAAAACAGATTGTATGTATGATAAAGTAGCAACACGCAGTACCTTACAAAGAAAAGCTAGGTTTCTTATACTTATGTATTTTCTCCTTTCATCTCCAGATCTAGCTTCATTCAAGATGGCGGCCCGGAAGCAGTCTATGGTACCAAGTGAAGGGCGGAGAAAGTCGATCGTCGAAAGGAAAGCATCGATGGACCGACGAAAGTCAATTGTGATGGATGGACCAGTCGGCAATCGCCGAATGTCAATCGACGGTCGCCGAATGTCGATCTCGGATGGGCGGAAATATTCGATCGCTGAGTCACTAGCAGGAAGATCCGGTCAACTTATGTCGGCAGATGGCCGCCATAGAATGAATATTAAACTAGAAAATACGTACCAACTGAACCCTGACGAACCTTTCCCGATGCACAAAGCCAAGAAAATAGCCAACGATGTTTTGAGCGGCCAACTTGAAAGTAAGGAGTACAACAAGGATGAATGCACTCGCCTTTCGACCACCTTGTCGGAAAATATCAAACAACAGGTCAAAGCGTTAGGTTTCCCAAGGTTTAAGATTGTAGTCATTGTGGCTATTGGACAAAATCAGCCAAACAGTCGTCCGTCCATGACCTTCACTAGCAGATGTATTTGGAACGACAAGATGGACAATTTTGCGGAGGTCAAATTCAAGAACCGATCTCTGTACGCCGTGGCGCTGGTCTATGCCTGCTACTTGGAATAATGAAAGGCAATTTTTAGGATAGAAGAAATACGAACAACTTTGACAGCAAAGAAGTATTCAATATACTACAGAAATACCAAGCTCTATTCAGGAGTGTGCAAAGACACCAAATAAAAAAACGAACATAAATACGAAACTATACGTAAATATCCTAGCATAGTGGTCCTACTAATACATTCAGTTCAATAAGAAAACATATACGAGACTGTTGAAGCTGTAACAGATGGCAAAATCATAACAATAAAAAACAAAAAGTAAAAGAGGGAGAATTAATATAAGTTTAAGAACTTGTTACTTGACCCGTTTGCCAATGTTTTTTTAACTGTACATTGTAAAGAAACAAGAAAATGTATTATTGGTAATAATGACATCTTTAAACCGCATAATTAACTGTAACTTATATACGACGTGTTCTATGGAAATGTAAGAAAACCATTGAGTCAAAGTAAAATTGGATTATTCTGTTTGGGCCTAAATTCTTACGAATCTCTGACTATAACCCTGAATACAATCGTGACTTTTACAACCGCTGTCAATCAAAATATGGTACAGACGTGTAATGTCGACAATTCAATGTCGATTGAAATATATATATATATATATATATGCCACAATAACTGATATACGAATTTAATTAAGAAATTAGCACAAACATCACCAATTCAAAAACACAAATCTTTTATTATTCTATTCTATTCTGTTAGTAAAGTTTTCAAACAAAGACGGTTCACTTTCCTGATAGATGCGGAGAGAATCACATCTTTGACATTTTTTGCAAGTAATACTGATTTCGCACGTGCGATTTAAAAGGAAACAATTCTTAATTTATTTATTTTTATAAAACCAGTACTTAATTATGGCTGTCTTCCTCTGTTTGACAAATTACCATTTATAATAACTGTGCATTCTGTGATAAACAAAAATACATTGTTTTTATACTTTTTCATCTGCGATATGTTTTGATTCAATATTAATAAGAGCAATTTAAATTATTTAAATGATATATATGTGTGTGATTATTGTATAACATTCATGCGATTTATTAAATTTGACAAACTTAGACAATTATATTTATATTTGTTTATAACCGTAAGATTACAATTTCATATGTCCAGGGTCGATTTTCACGAATTGCCTTACGTTTTCCTTGAAGTTGCCAATTGTCTTAACTCGTATTCCTTCAACACATTGACAAAGTCCCTTATACTTGAGGCATATTCACAAAGCACCTTAAGTGTTATTTATATTAACATTAACTTCAGTGAACATTTAAGATAAGATTATGGTTTATCATCACTACCTTGCACACAGCATACCTTTATGTCTATTTTAAGAAAAGAAAATCTGACTGGTGTGCTGATAATGCACGCACAAATCGAGTTTAGAAAGAATAGAAGGAGTCTTTCTGTTCTGTGTCAAGTTAACGAAAGTACGATGTAATTCATGTGCCGTTTTTTTCACTTCCTATAAGTACAATGGAAGTCCATTAACGCGTACGTCGTCACAAAAGTACAATGGAAGTCCAGACGCCATTAACGTGTACGTCGTCACAAAAGTACAACGGACGTCTAGACGCCATTAACGTGTACGTCGTCACAAAAGTACAATGGAAGTCCAGACGCCATTAACGTGTACGTCGTCACAAAAGTACAACGGACGTCTAGACGCCATTAACGTGTACGTCGTCACAAAAGTACAATGGAAGTCCAGACGCCATTAACGTGTACGTCGTCACAAAAGTACAATGGAAGTCCATTAACGTGTACGTCGTCACAAAAGTACAACGGACGTCTAGACGCCATTAACGTGTACGTCGTCACAAAAGTACAATGGAAGTCCAGACGCCATTAACGTGTACGTCGTCACAAAATTATGATAATTGCTCACAGTCTACATTATTTCTTTCCAAAAGTCATTGTATTAACTCAAATTAGGTAGTAGGAGGGTTGATCCAAAAGAGTTGTATTAACTCAGCTTAGGTAGTAGGAGGGTTGATACAAAAGTATTGTATACTAAATCAAATTAGGTAGTAGGAGGGTTGATCCAAAAGTATTGTATTAACTCAAATTAGGTGGTAGGAGGGTTGATCCAGAGTATTGACACAATGACTAAATTTTCTTAACTCAACGTTAGAATGTAATGTAACATTTGTTTGAAAACTTGCTTATCTATTTCTGACCAAACCCAAAGCATAATGCACGGAGTTGGCCTTATGATTGTTAAAATGTAAAAGATTACAATATTCACATACACTATTCTGCCGTCATCCGCATTGATATGTTGCTAAAAAACGTAATATCTTTGAATCATGTCATCAAAATAACTGATGAATTGTTGTACACATAACGATAAAGTTACTAGTTACTTTTAATGACTGATGTCAGTGTTATGATATCGGACTGACGTCAGTGTTATGATATAGGACTGACATCAGTGTTATGATATAGGACTGACATCAGTGTTATGATATAGGACTGACGTCAGTGTTATGATATAGGACTGACATCAGTGTTATGATATAGGACTGATGTCAGTGTTATGATATCGGACTGACGTCAGTGTTATGATATAGGACTGACATCAGTGTTATGATATAGGACTGACGTCAGTGTTATGATATAGGACTGACATCAGTGTTATGATATAGAGCTGACGTCAGTGTTATGATATAGGACTGACATCAGTGTTATGATATAGAGCTGACGTCAGTGTTATGATATAGGACTGACATCAGTGTTATGATATAGGACTGACGTCAGTGTTATGATATAGGACTGACGTCAGTGTTATGATATAGGACTGACGTCAGTGTTGTGATATAGATCTGACGTCAGTGTTATGATATAGGACTGACGTCAGTGTTACGATATAGAACTGCCGTCAGTGTTATCATATAGGACTGACGTTAGTGTTATCATATAGGACTGACGTCAGTGTTGTGATATAGGACTGACGTCATTGTTATGATAAAGGACTGACGTCAGTGTTGTGATATATAGCTGACGTCAGTGTTATGATATAGGACTGACGTCAGTGTTGTGATATAGAGCTGATGTCAGTGTTGTGATATAGGACTGACATCAGTGTTACGATATAGAACTGCCGTCAGTGTTATCATATAGGACTGACGTTAGTGTTATCATATAGGACTGACGTCAGTGTTGTGATATAGGACTGACGTCATTGTTATGATAAAGGACTGACGTCAGTGTTGTGATATATAGCTGACGTCAGTGTTATGATATAGGACTGACGTCAGTGTTGTGATATAGAGCTGATGTCAGTGTTGTGATATAGGACTGACATCAGTGTTAAGATATAGGACTGACATGATATAGGACTGACGTCATTGTTGTGATATAGGACTGACGTCAGTGTTATGATATAGGACTGACGTCAGTGTTATGATAAAGGATTGGCGTCAGTGTTATGATATAGTACTGACGACAGTGTCATGATATAGGACTGACGTAAGTGTTATGATACAGGATTGACGTCAGTGTTATGATATAGGACTGACGTCAGTGTTGTGAAATAGGAGTGATGTCAGTGCTATGATATAGAACTGACGCTAGTGTTATGATATAGGACTGACGTCAGTGTTATGATACAGGATTGACGTCATTGTTATGATATAGGACTGACGTCAGTGTTGTGATATAGGACTGACGTCAGTGTTATGATATAGATCTGACGTCAATGTTATGATATAGGACTGACGTCAGTGTTATGATACAGGATTGACGTCAGTGTTATGATATAGTACTGACGTCAGTGTCATGATATAGGACTTGCGTCAGTGTTATGATACAGGACTGACATAAGTGTCATGATATAGGACTGACGTCATTGTTATGATACAGGATTGACGTCATTGTTATGATATAGGACTGACGTCAGTGTCATGATATAGGACTGGCTTCAGTGTTATGATATAAGACTGACGTAAATGTTGTGATATAGGACTGGCGCCAGTGTTGAGATATAGGACTTACGTCAGTGTTATGTTATAGGACTGGCATCAGTGTCATGATATAGGACTGGCTTCAGTGTTATGATATAAGACTGACGTAAATGTTGTGATATAGGACTGGCGCCAGTGTTGAGATATAGGACTTACGTCAGTGTTATGTTATAGGACTGACGTCAGTGTCATGATATAGGACTGGCTTCAGTGTTGTGATATAGGACTGACGCCAGTGTTGTGATATAGGACTGACGTCAGTGTTGTGATATAGGACTGACGCCAGTGTTGTGATATAGGACTGACGTCAGTGTTATGATATAGGACTGACGTCAGTGTTATAATAGAGAATTTGTGCCTTATAAGTGCTCCTTGCCTGAGAATCTAGCGTAGACAAGGCGGCACAGCTTCAAAAGGGCTGCCATTATCTTGTGCAGCACAGTAACTGTGGAGGAAATTTGTAAATAATTGTCACCGAGATATACACGGCTACAAAAGACGTGTTACAAAGCAGTCCGGTGAAGGAATAGGTCACATGACCATCACAATCTCAAAGGAAGATATGCGAGGTGATCTTTGGTCTCTTTTACGACGTAATGGTCGACGGAATGAATATAATCAAACTTTTGTGAGAAACAAATATGTAAGAAACTGCTAATTTACTAATTATTTGTTATTTGACAGACAACTTACAAATATGTGGTCACGTGATCACTTTATGACTTTTACGCATTGGTGACCCTATACCGTATCTACGTGATTCACTTAAATATATTGTTTTAGAGGGATATTTCTGATGTTGATGTATGTTAGAGTACAATTATGTTATTTATCGATTAAAAACGGATATCCATATTAATTTTCCAGATTGGTTAAAAAAATAGTTATTTATAGGTAGATTTTCTTAACTTTCTTACAGAGAAAATCATTTATTGACCGTATCCATTACTAATGGATCAACCCTCGTAAGCCGAAAATGAACTTGACATTTTATTATTACGTGTTGATTATATGAGTTGCTTTCTGATTATTTTTGTTGAAAAAAAACCAATGACCTTTGACGAAAAGATATTTTTTAGAATCCCAAACAATATTGTTTCAATTAAGAAGAGCATTACGTTTCCGACTCTTTAACCTTTTTTAAACGATGTATTGACCTTCCCGGGAAAATTAAGACGGATTTCTTCTGCAAATTTTGCAACCTTCGAGAAAGCAAATTTGAGTTTTTTTTCTTTCTTTTCTTGTAACCTACAAAAAATAGTTCCCATGGGAAACCTTTAACAAAGTTTAAAGCATAAAAAATGTCAAAACGAATAAAAAGTATCCACGGAACTACGCAGTATATCAGTAAATGAAGCATGTGCTTTTTACTGAAGGAAAAGTGAGGAATGATATTTTCTAACTGGGGTGTTTAACCTAACTAAAAAGATGGCGTAAAACCAGCCAGACCATAACAATGTGATTGTTATATCTGGTTCTACGTTGTTTTACTGCTGTTAGCAAATAATAAACATGTGTTAAATCGAAAAGTAGCGACTTATCGGTTAAAAGTTGTTGTTTTTTTAAAAAGATTAAGTAATAAGAATCTTAAATGTATGTTTTATAATATAATCTCCACACACACACACCACCACCACCACCACACACACACACCAAACATATACACACCACCACACACACACCACACACACACACACACCACACACACACACACCACACACACACCACCACATACACACACACTACACACACACAAACCGCCACCACCACCACACACACACCACACACACACACACACACACACACATACACAACCACCACCACACACACAAACACACACACACACCACACAAACACACCACTACCACAACCACCACCACAACCACACACACCACCACCACCGCCACACACACACACACACACACACCACACAAACACACCACTACCACAACCACCACAACCACACACACACCACCACCGCCACACACACACACACCACCACCACCACCACACACAAACATACACAAACACACCACTACCACAACCACCACCACAACCACACACACCACCACCACCGCCACACACACACCACACACACACACCACACACACCACCACCACACACACACACCACCACCACACACACCACACACACACACACACAAAACGCTACCACCACACACACACCACACACACACACCACCACCCACACACACACCACACACACACCACACACACACTACCACCATTACACACACACACCACCACCACCACACATTCACACACATCACACACACACCACACCACACACACACACACACACACACCATTACCACCACCACACACACAAACACACCACTACCACGACCACCACACAAACACACACACTACCACCACCGCCACACACACACACACACACAAACACCACCACCACCACCACAACCACACACACACACACCACTACCACACACTAAAACACACACAAACACACCACAAACACACACACACCACCACCACCACCACCACCACCTCACACACACACAAAGAAGTGTAAAATCAGCTTTGAAAGGTTTGAAATAAAAACGATTAGATGTGGGTTACCCCGATAAAACATGGCCTTCAACATATAAAATCATCTCTTATAAATTTGAACGATAATTGAAATCAATTAAGACACATCTAAAGTTATTTTTTCAGTCTTTGATCTTCTTCTGACGTCTTACTGGTGACCTTGTCTCGAGAAAACTTAAGTTGTGTTCTTTAAATGGTCAATTTTGCAATCTACCAGAGTGCCGTAGTAATTGTTCTTTTTGTACTTGCAGACAGTAGAAATGTTACTTCTTGGGGGATTTTAAACGGCGTTTGCAGCAAACCCTGGTTAACGTTTTGAAGGTTAGCATGTCGAGGGAACATCAACATGCAGTACACCATTAATTGGATGATTAAGGTTAACAACCCGTTAACAATATTTGGCCATATGTGTTTTCTTTTACAAAACATAGTAATTGTTGTTGTTTTTCCTGTTAAGATTATTGAACAAAGGGAAGACACATTCAGCGAGTCAGCAGCTCAACCCCTGGACAATATGCAATAAAAACGAATACCGACTGTGTTATCACGTTCTCTATCATCCATCTACAATATAATAAGCTGAAGAAAATGGAAAAAAAATGGGAAATTTCATAAATGTAAAAATTGTCAAACAAATATACATATCAATGTATATTTCTTTCTTTGAGTGTGTGACGCACGTGGTCCAGGGGTGTAATCGCGGACTGGTAACACCTCTGACAACTCGGCCTATCACTGTGTGGGTTCAAATCCCAGTCGGGGCGAATAACTTAAAGCGGGAAGGTCTTCCAGTGAGTCGGTGGTTCTACCCCGACATTTGTCTGAGGTCTTCCAGTGAGTCGGTGGTTCTACCCCGACATTTGTCTGAGGTCTTCCAGTGAGTCGGTGGTTCTACCCCGACATTTGTCTGAGGTCTTCCAGTGAGTCGGTGGTTCTACCCCGACATTTGTCTGAGGTCTTCCAGTGAGTCGGTGGTTCTACCCCGACATTTGTCTGAGGTCTTCCAGTGAGTCGGTGGTTCTACCCCGACATTTGTCTGAGGTCTTCCTCCAGCAAAAATAGCTGGACGTCACTATTATGATCATAATTGCTTCGATTTATTAATTGTATTCACAGATTCTTCGCATATTAGAGTTTAGTGATGTTAACAAAATTAAAGTGAACATGTTTTTAACTGTCAATAATATTTTTATGTTACATGTCTAGGGACCCTGTTGATGCTTCTTAGATATACGAAAAACTAGAAGATTTCGCTACCTGGCTAGAACAGTCAGCAACTAACAGTAGAGTTAATCACAGTGTCAGCATTGCAGGCATATCAACTATTTTCAAAAAGACATTATACAGGTGTACTGATTTATACCAAACTTCATTAGAAAAACAGACCAACAACCTGAATAACCTGTTGAAAAATACTAATATGGACGTAAAAGAGTTTTATAAATAAGACAACCGACATAGTTTAGAATAGAATTTGTTTAAGCAATATAAAATTCTTTCTTCTAAAGGGCACTATTGTTTTAAGTCTTTAATACATTTGCATTAAAGTCTGTCAAGGCATGAAGTTTATGATAATAACTGTACCATGATAATAAAGTGTGTTTCTTCACTCTTAATAATGTCATGTAGCCCTGGTAAGAGTATTAAAGCTAAGATTCCTTATCACAGTTTTTCGTTATAACATCAAACCCCTGCCATTGATATTTAACAAAATATAAATAATGGAGGTAAAATTTATAAATAGTTTACAAATCAGTCAGTGCTAAATAATATAATAGGCATATATACAAAATAAATATGGTGCAGTCACATTCTGTGATAAAACATTTTGAAGACAACAATATATAACTATTTCCTAATAAATCTATGATACAGTGTGTAACTATCCAAAATAAATAAGTAAAAACAGGCTGACCATTCATTTCTCATTTAAATCAGATCCACATAAACACATATATACAATCACACATAATGCTAAATTATTGGAGTAACTTCTTTAAATAAATTATACCGTGGTGATTTTCCATCTATTATACTATTCATCTAAACTAGTTATGAAAGAAAAATACTGTCTCTAACAGACTGATAGAGGAAACAACTAACAGGCAGAAAGGCTGCATTCTTTTCCTTAGAGTTTACTATGTGCATATTTTATTCATAAACGTAGGACACATTATTATGACAATAATGCTTGATAAAACAAATATAAATTCAGCATCTGAACTATCCTGGTTAATAGTATTATTTTTATGAATGAAAAACAGACAAAAAGAGTGTGATAAATCAAGTTATTAAAATAGCAGATTTTTACAAGCTTTTATATTTCTTACAAAACTTTTATATAACAGATTAAGTCCATTAATTTACAACAGCTGATGACGCTCCTTTTTGAACAGAACAATGAATGTATGAACATTCAAAATACAACATAAGTGTAAGATAGTACCAACGTACACATGTTTTGGTCTTTTTAAAGTTCTACATACCAAGTTTAAGATAACATGTGGTCAATGGATGAATTGGACTAAGGATAGAATGACCTTGAGTTCGCCCCCACCCCCCCCCCCCCCACCACACACACACACACACAGACACACACACACACGATCTCTCTGAGATGTTAGTTCTTTGACGCTATGCATTGCCTCAGCGTGTAACTACCAGAGTACTGCTTCTATTTAGAATTCATATTGGTTTGGTTTGGGGTTTTCTGCTTCCTTTTTGTAACTATGAAAGAATGCGTTTCAGCTATATGGTTAGACTCCAGTTAAGGAACTAAAACCTGTAATATTAACTTATACTACTGTTGATATGTCATTAAAAGTAAATATGAATATTATGGATCTGTTGAGTGTTGTAGTGTTAAAATTGCTAGATTAAGCCCCACCCACCATATTATGTTATGAAAAGAAAAAAGTACACAATAAGCAGTAACTGGATCCCGATTATAAACAGCTGGCAAAACTAGTTCGCCATGTCCATGAAGATCATGTGAGCGCAAGTGCCAGTTAATTGTATTCGTTGAGTAGTATGAACACTATCGGGACGAATACTCCGGTGGACGGTTTTTTTTTTTTGTTTGTTTTTTTATTAATAACATAGAAATAAGACCTATTTTGTGTTAAGATTATGTATTTGAAACCTTATCAAATTAGAGCCGTAGACATTTCCTTGAAAAAAAAAACAACAGACGGCTTTCTAAAAAGTAGCTGGATTTATCTCTTTGCCCATTTACTGCTAGCCGTATGACTAAACTACTCAAATCGAGAAGTACCACTTCGTTTACCTCCGAATCTTTTTCCGCCAGAGAAAAGGCGATGTGTTCCAACAATCGGAACACCTTAGATAATTCATGAATCATCTCTCGGATGGATGTAGGTAGTCGGATCACCTTGGCCATTTTTCTAAATGGGACTTCATTTGTGACAGACGCTAAAACAAAGATGGCAGCTTGGATGACAGCTCACTATAGTACTATGCCTGTACAACTTCAATTTGTGGCTGCTTCAAATTTAAATCGTCCAAGTTTCATTTACCAGCGCAGCAAACAAAACAGCTGACAAACGAGGCAATTGTTTACGTTTTGTGCGAACTACATTTTAGGCATATTCTTCCGACTTCCGGCGAACAAAACGATCGTCATTTCTCTAATTACCATGGTTGGGTGATTGTCCCGATGTCCCGATGACGGAACTACCCGAGGAGTTCCGACTGGTGTAAGAACATGCAGACACGATGTCGTCATCAGGCTGCTAAAAAGTTCAATAAGGAAG
This sequence comes from Sinonovacula constricta, assembly GCA_007844125.1. Taxonomy (NCBI): domain Eukaryota; kingdom Metazoa; phylum Mollusca; class Bivalvia; order Cardiida; family Solecurtidae; genus Sinonovacula; species Sinonovacula constricta. The sequence goes on from CM017562.1 coordinate 17,736,855, forward strand.
ATTTACCTTACACTGTCTCCCATGAATTTTTGTCCCATTATTTAGTGTTTATGTAAAAGAAAATAACAACAACAGTGATTTATGATGAATAAAAGTTTTGCATTTTTTTCATGGAAGTACGAATCTTTGCTAATGGTAGAAAAAGACATAACAATAAAATAAATATAATTAAAAATATAAATTGACAAAAATACATAAATGAAGTTAACGGGGAATGTCCTTTCACCTCATATCCTTGATTTGTATAAAACTACAATGTGTCAGGCCTGTAAATGCACATAACTTTATTCATAAAGAAGTATTTTGAATATCGAAACACCATAATTTATTTTAATAAAGTCGGCCGCTGCCTTTTGATTTGCTTGCCAAAGAACTCTTCAATCCCACACACAGCCAAAATAGGACCTAAATGAACACTCTGTGAAGCTAAAAAACCCATGCCAACGTTGCAATACAAATGTAATCAAGATCAGCCCGAGAGGCGAACTGATTTCCACTCGGAAACAACTTGCTGGGTTTTTCTGTTCAAAACAATGCAATCTTCAAGGACATGCTCCAGTCGGATTAGAAATTAAGATAATAACAAGAAGGCAGTCAAGCTCCGATGTTTGCACACAATACAATACAATAAACTGATTAAGAAATGAATTAAATCTTATACATTTTGTGTGGTCCAGCACTTGGCAGTTTTCATTTAATTTTCAGTTTTAATAAGTGTATAGTAATATCCAGTGTTTTAAAATATTTAAGTGTTTTTTTTTTTATTCCAATATTCCAATAGATGGGTTTTCTTTTCATTGCTTGCATTTGAAAAACCCTCAGAAACCCCAGGAAGTACAGGGTTGGATCTCTATAAGACCGGTTTAAGCACCCCAATCCTTTTTGCCGACTGACCGTTTCAAGGCGGTAACTGTTGGGTTTGGTTTTTTGTTAAATGACTCATCACAAATTTGTTCTTAGCTTTACATATGGCTTGTGAATACCTTTGTCCTGTGGCATTTTAGGGTTTGGTATATGTTGGAATGCTCATAGGACTTTGTCATATATTCTTATTCGAGCCGCCGGGCTTACTGGTATAATTTAAGGATAGTTACAAAACTGGTTAGCAGGATAATTGAATAATTATACAGAGTGTGGATTATCAACTGCACTGCCAACAATATTTTGTCACAAAGAAGGCTGCGCTATATCTTCCACCTGACGTGTTTCAAGTTAAAAATGTCTCTATATCGCTCAACATTTGTTGTTAATTTTGGTGGTGGTGGTGATTGTGGTGGTTGAGGTTTTAATAGTGGTGTTGAAGTTTTTGTTGTTTTGTTGTTGTTGCTTGTTGCTGTTGTTGTTTGCTTGTTTGTTGTCTTTTTGGTTTTTAGTTGGTGAAAAGATAGGGTGTAAACCAATATTACACTTTCGCTAAACTGTCTTTGACCATTTAAACTCCTCTAAAAAAAAGAAAAATCAACGCGACAGTCAATACCAGACAGATTAAACGTTTAAAATATCGGTGTACATTTATACCATATATTAACACAGTCAGCAGCATGTCAATAAGTCTGAATTGGGCCGAAAATGTACATGTGGTAGCTGGCATCTTTAAAGAGGTGAGCTGCAAAATAAAAATGTTCAGTCAGTAAACTAATTACACCAACGACAACGTGCAAAACATGATTGTTTGATAATAGTTATTAAGGGTTGTCTGAATCATCTTCATAGCCAATGTCTGAAGCATGAAGAATTGGATCGCCTTATAATTGCCTAGTCGCCGAAATCGGTGTAACGGTTGAACATTTCTGATGCGCATCTGCACACCTCTTCTTTATTTGTAACACAGAGAATAATGAAGTTCGAAAAAGTCTTTTTTTCTATCCACATACTGTCTTTCAAGCGACTACAAGGTTTTGAAAAAAAAACTCAATACGCTTTTGTCGGATGAGGAATAATTTATTTTAACATAAAAAAATTTTAAAATGCAACATCAATGAAAATATATTGATGAATAAGTCGAAAAATATAAAAAAGGGTATGTGATTTGACATATTGTACATTTTTAGTGTGGCTAAAACAGAAAGACTGTAGATCTAATGTTTTAGAAATCACAGACGAATAACATGTACACGATAAGGTGCACAGGAATTTTACAGAAAGGCGCGTTATTGTTGCTGTTATCTTGAAATGAGATGCATCACTCCACATTTAATCAGTTTTCTGTAGGTCAATTCTAGTCTAGCCGAACAATGAATCACGATTAAAGACATTTTAATAACTTATCTACACCGTTTCATAATTGCAGTGTATGATCTCCAAAATGAATGAGACAGCGATATTATAAAATTGGGGCAAGTTTTGTGAGCTTTTATTACAGCTCATGCAGACTTCGAGGCCCGAGGCCACTGTGAACATTATACCAAATGATTTAAGACATTTATTACAAAAATGAGAATTTCTGCACATTCTTTAAGAAGTCACACTGAACGATTTTTTAAGAAATCCTTTATCTCGAGAAAGCAGATACTGTTTGCTATGTAATAACAGAGACATCTTCATTTTATTTGTATATGCCCAGTATACAATGATTTAAGAAGAAAATACCTCAACTTAACTTTATATAATAGACCGTCTGTATATAAAACGTGTTTGCTGTTTGATTCAAGACGATGGAGTAGCTGGCAAAAAGGAGATCGCAGCTGTTATGTGAGACCTATTTCCGAGAAAAGAAGCGAGTATACAGTTTTTAACACTGTAGCTTTCAACAATAATGTGTAGCTTGCAATTATAAAAAAGGTAGTTAGCATTTATTGGAATTGGGAGCTGTTTGGCAAAGTAATGTTTATCAAAAAAAACTGAGTATACCGATGATAGCAATGTAGCTTGTAAATAAATAGGAGGAAAACAAAAAACCAGTAACAAACACTCTACTTTCCATCAGAGTTATGGTTACTGTCAAATGTTCATGTTATTAATCGACAGTGTGAGAACGGGAATGGGAATTGCCGGCATTTGTGCCGATACTGTGCAGCGACATGTATATCATTATAGCACAGGGGCACTTATGAGGTGACCAGGGACTGAACCCGGCCGGTCCATTATACTGACACCGACGAGTCATGCGTAATGCTGTCCCCTAAGCCCCGAGCGTTAGGAGGGAAGCCACTACTACCAACTTTAAATTCTTTGGTTTGACCCGGCCGGGGTTAAAACCCGCGACCTCCGTGTAAGAACGTGTTTAGTTCCCAGGAAAGTCATCTTGTTTAAAGGGCTGCTCTTTACGGCGCCTTGAATGTCTCACATCCTAGCTCTGTCTTGTATTACTATTAATTGAACTTAGTCTGAGGAAGTAAAATTGACATACCGACATACGTTGAGGGATCACAATCACAAATTACACTGTTCTCCGCGACTGAAATCGATGAAAAATATGCAATTGTACATCCTATATTACCACAGTATCTGACAACCAAATTGTACACTTCTGCCTTTTCACGTATAAGTTAAAACACTAGGAACTGCTTATTCTCAACTGGTGTTTAAAAATTTACCGATTAATGACAAGTGGTTTTCCAATGACATTTACGTCACCATGCGTGACGTCATATGACGCAATAAAAGTAGGACATTTAAATCATTCTCAACTAAGCTGTATATATAACGACATGTGGAATTTATGCATTAAAAAAGTACCTTTTCCGTAACCGCGTGTCAGGTTTCTCACACTGTTTATTGATAAAACAAAATTATGTTATTTCCCCTGAATTTATGTATCTAATGTCCTAGGTGATGATAAGGCAACTGAAGCAGAAAATAATGCTTCCATTATAAGTTGCAAAGTAAAATGACTTAATTTCAGTAAGCTGGCGAAATAATCAAATTTACAAACTCGAGTGTCTGAACATTGTGCGAACCGATTCATTTGCCCAAATAAAAAACAATTTTCAATAAAATCCGATTGATTTATAATGACCATATTACTTTTTTCATACATACATGAATAGATTTTATGTGTATTATAACTGAACACATTGGAGCTCTTGAAGTTGTACTGACGTGCTTTATTTATAATTTAAAATTTTGATATACTTCACAGTTTAATTTTAAGACAAAATGAAAGTTTATTAAAGGATACTTAGAAAATCGTGGTAAAAATTTGATATGACCTACTGCACAATTTTGTTTATTAAATAAATGTCTATTTCTGTAGATGCAATTAGTATCTCTACCTATGTTATGTAGGTCTTAGGTAGTTGTAATTAAAATACATGTACGTACTTTCCACAGAACGACACAGTATTATTACGGGCAGAGGCAGGTCCAGAAAACTTTGGTGGGGAGTATGAAGCAAGATCCCTTAAACTTTATCGCAGTGAAAAATGCAGTTATTGGTCTCAATAATGAATAAGACGTATGATTATGTAAGCTAGAAAAATTGCCGTTACTAACAGGTTTAAAGTAACAAGTTTGCAAGACGACGTTTATGTGAACAAGTGTTTTAGCTCCATTTTAAGAAAAAAAGTTATTGTCATGACTCTCTCTCGTCGGCGTCAGTTAACTTTTTCAATTAGATCAATTTCAAAGATATCAACTTTAAACTTAGAATATTTTCTCACTAGCAAAAAGGGAAAACCCGTCAAAAGAGGGCATGTAATCTTTCGTTAGTTTTGGCCTAGTTAAACCCCATTTAAGACTGACAGGTTTTCCAATACAGTCGAGCACTGAGATAAGTGGAGTTCACTGTCCACGAACAGCTCTTGTTTTTTTTCAACAGGTTTAGTTTCATTTTGACACATTGGCTTAACATCTCTGTAAATTAGCAGATTTTATATTGTACACTGTCGGAAGGTGAGATATGTAAAAGTAGCAAATGTTCCCATTATGTTCGCTGCAAAGCAAAGCTATTTAAATGCAAATTAATTAGCTGGCACTATCGTCAATTTGCACAACACGGCTGTTTAAACATTGTAAGCAACGGATTTTCTAAATACATCTTAATTACTATGTCTTTGGTATCAAATTGCTTTTAAAAGACTGACCTAGTTGACGAATTTAGAGTAATGGTTTTAGCATTTTGATGATAATCTGAAAAGCTCGTCGATCTTAAACAAGACTGGGGCTAATAAAGTTCAAATAGGAAATCATTCTATTCAATTACTGTCTTTTCAGTCAAAACACCGGTTGTTTTTAATGCAGCGCGGTTCAAAGAGCCGACTTTGAAGTTAGAATAGGTTACATTTGTAAACACTATGAGTATCGTATGCACAGATTGATAAGTTTTTTTAACAGAATCAATACTTAGAGTTGCAACTTACATGAAACTAGATTTATTACGACAAAGAAACTGTGTATTACTCAGGTATTTACATCAGGCCCTATTAGTACATACGTTAAACTGAACGTCGCTTTACTGTTTTTCAAGGCTTCCTTGAACCCATTTTCTTTAGGTCTACGCCTGGTGAACAATACTTCGGTAATTGCAGGCGAAATACTGCGCATATAAAATAAGCGGAATCACTTATTATCAATAAGTCATTTCTTAATGCGATTTATTAATTACAATTTCATTGATCGCCTTGACGGACAATTAATGCCTAGAACATTTCAATTAATCTACACTGTTTCATCTTGCAATTAACCGTCGCCTAAATAAATGTGAGATGTGATTATATAACCAGTTAGGATGTGTAGTCGTTAATGGAATCCAAGATGTATCAAATACCGAGGCCAGGTGGTATCTTTGATAAAAAATTGTTTTTATATACTTAAGTATTTGATATAAAACGGTCCATATTTTTTTTTTCTCAATACAACACTACAGATTTTAATTGTATTTAAAAACAATTTTTTATCAAAGATACCACCTGGCCTCGATATTTGATACATCTTGCATTCCATCAACGACTATACATCCTAACTGGTGCAATTGGCACTTGAACATAAATAAAAGAAAAACTAGGCGTAAACATACGAAAATGGTCTTGCAAAATTGTATTTAAAGAAAGCTAAGATTATATTTAAGATGTAGTGTATACAGGATCAAGCGATGTTGTTTATGCAGTATTGCATATAAAACAGAACTGTCGGGGATCGAATTTTGTTTTTTATGCATTTCATACAAACCCCACTCCGCCCGTTCAAAAATAAGACACTGGGCATTTAATTGGTACAATAGGGTACATGGTGTTGTCTGGGACACTGGGCATTTAATTGGTACAATAGGGTACATGGTGTTGTCTGGGACACTGGGCATTTAATTGGTACAATAGGGTACATGGTGTTGTCTGGGACACTGGGCATTTAATTGGTACAATAGGGTACATGGTGTTGTCTGGGACACTGGACGTTTAATTGGTACAATAGGGTACATGGTGTTGTCTGGGACACTGGGCGTTTAATTGGTACAATAGGGTACATGGTGTTGTCTGGGACACTGGGCATTTAATTGGTACAAGAGGGTACATTGTGTTGTCTGGGACACTGGGCATTTAATTGGTACAATAGGGTACATGGTGTTGTCTGGGACACTGGGCATTTAATTGATACAATAGGGTACATGGTGTTGTCTGGGACACTGGGAATTTAATTGGTACAATAGGGTACATGATGTTGTCTGGGACACTGGGCATTTAATTGGTACAATAGGGTACATGGTGTTGTCTGGGACACTGGGCATTTAATTGGTACAGTAGGGTACATGGTGTTGTCTAGGACACTGGGCATTTAATTGGTGCAATAGGGTACATGGTGTTGTCTGTGACACTGTGCATTTAATTGGTACAATAGGGTACATGGTGTTGTCTGAGACGCTGGGCATTTAATTGGTACAATAGGGTACATGGTGTTGTCTGGGACACTGGGCATTTAATTGGTACAATAGGGTACATGGTGTTGTCTGGGACACTGAGCATTTAATTGGTACAATAGGGTACATGGTGTTGTCTGGGACACTGGGCATTTAATTAGTACAGTAGGGTACATGGTGTTGTCTGGGACACTGGGCATTTAATTGGTACAATAGGGTACATGGTGTTGTCTGGGACACTGGGCATTTAATTAGTACAGTTGGGAACATGGTGTTGTCTGGGACACTGGGCATTTAATTGGTGCAGTATGGTACATGGTGTTGTCTGGGGCACTGGGCGTTTAATTGGTGCAGTATGGTACATGGTGTTGTCTGGGACACTGGGCATTTAATTGGTGCAGTATGGTACATGGTGTTGTCTGGGACACTGGGCGTTTAAATGATACAATAGGGTACATGGTGTTGTCTGGGACACTGGGCATTTAATTAGTACAGTAGGGTACATGGTGTTGTCTGGGACACTGGGCATTTAATTGGTACAATAGGGTACATGGTGTTGTCTGGGACACTGGGCATTTAATTGGTTCAATAGGGTACACGGTGTTGTCTGGGACACTGGGCATTTAATTGGTACAATAGGGTACATGGTGTTGTCTGGGACACTGGGCATTTAATTGGTACAATAGGGTACATGGTGTTGTCTGGGACACTGGGCATTTAATTGGTACAATGGGGTACATGGTGTTGTCTGGGACACTAGGCATTTTATTGGTACAATGGGGTACATGATGTTGTCTGGGACACTGGGCATTTAATTGGTACAATGGGGTACATGGTGTTGTCTGGGACACTGGGCATTTAATTGGTGCAATAGGGTACATGGTGTTGTCTGGGACACTGGGCATTTAATTGGTACAGTAGGGTACATGGAGTTGTCTGGGACACTGGGCATTTAATATGTGCAATAGGGTACATGGTGTTGTCTTGGACACTGTGCATTTAATTGGTACAATAGGGTACATGGTGTTGTCTGGGACAGTGGGCATTTAATTGGTACAGTAGGATACATGGTGTTGTCTGGGACAGTGGGCATTTAATTGGTACAATAGGGTACATTGTGTTGTCTGGGACACTGGGCATTTAATTGGTACAGTAGGGTACATGGTGTTGTCTGGGACACTGGGCATTTAATTGGTACAGTAGGATACATGGTGTTGTCTGGGACACTGGGCATTTAATTGGTACAATAGGGTACATGGTGTTGTCTGGGACACTGGGCATTTAATTGGTACAATAGGGTACATGGTGTTGTCTGGGACACTGGGCATTTAATTGGTGCAATAGGGTACATGGTGTTGTCTGGGACACTGGGCATTTAATTGGTACAATAGGGTACATGGTATTGTCTGGGACAGTGGGCATTTAATTGGTACAGTTGGATACATGGTGTTGTCTGGGACACTGGGCATTTAATTGGTACAATAGGGTACATGGTGTTGTCTGGGACACTGGGCATTTAATTGGTACAGTAGGGTACATGGTGTTGTCTTGGACACTGAGCATTTAATTGGTACAATAGGGTACATGGTGTTGTCTGGGACACTGGGCATTTAATTGGTACAATAGGGTACATGGTGTTGTCTTGGACACTGGGCATTTAATTGGTACACTAGGGTGCATGGTGTTGTCTGGGACACTGGGCATTTAATTGGTACAGTAGGGAACATGGTGTTGTCTGGAATTTCTACAAATAAGGGTCACTTAGATATTTCATTTGGGCTTAACTTGTGCCAGCTTTTGTAAGTAGATCAAAAAAGACAGCTACGCCCAAAACATGAATTGGGGAAATAGTCTGTTATTTTTTATCTGATGTATACATGAATCATTTGTTTACATAAAATATTGGAAGGGTGACAGACACAAACTATGTTTATAGATCGTTGTTCAAATGAAAGAATTTATTAAACTATGTACAAAAGTTTTAAAAAGCACACGGCAATATAATCATAACAAAACATTATAACAAACACAAAATTTGTGTCATGAACATGTATTAGAACGGTTAAGTATTTATAAATATAGTATCTTATTAGAAACATAAATGGTAATTCAAAAACATAATCTCAGCTAAACTGTAAATTAACATCTATTAAGACAAATGTAACATCTTTGGTAGAGTTTGTTTGAGGGATATGGAAATAAAAATATCTTTACATGGGAAGTTTGAGGCTTTTCTAGATTGTCAAGCTGTAAATGGCACACAAAAAACAGACTGGAAATAGTCAATTCTTGTTCTACCAGCGAAAGTCAACACAATGTTGTTGTTTTTTATTTTGTAATTAAAACATATTTATAAAGATGTTTTTTTTTTTCTATTTGTACAATGATCTGTTCAGGTAAAGTGCTGAGGCCAAGGTTAAAGTTTACTTTGTTAAAAAAGTATTTTTTCATCTTTGTTTCTTAAGGCCAGTCAATGATATGGTGATGAACATAATTTGATAGACAATCTTTATATTGCTTATTTGCACATAAAAAATAGTGAATAAATTCTATAAAACAGCGAAATTTGATACAGAAAGTCTAAGTTATAAGGTGAATTCTTTATATATATAAAATAAAATATTTTCCAGACATTTCAAACACTCTTGAAATAATGTCTTAGACTGTCTTTGACAATGTTTTTCAATGCATATGACAACATTAAAAACACCTTAACATTAATTAATATGTCTTCACAGTGCAAGAACATGTATTTAGCACATTGAAAAGTTAACAACATTTGCATAGAAAATATACCCAATAAAGTAGAGCTTGATATGGATAGCATGAACATGTCAAAGACACAAAAATAAGATTTTCCACAGTCTGACCAATATTAAAACCAATTATAAGAAACAGTGCCCTTGACCCTAGTGACCTGACAACTAATCCCAAACTTCCTCTTCTAATTAGGTGTCTAACTACCTGTAATAAATCTGATTATCAGAACTTATTTATCATAAACAAAGTTATTGGACAGAAACGAAACAAAATATTTTTATTAGTGCAAGTAACCCTGACCCTATCACACAACAATGACAGCTAGGGCACTTCAAGACTTGACGACAAACATCATGAGGGAATGTGTGGTCACATTCTGTTGAGATATGTGGAAGATGCTTAGAAGAAAAGGTTTGATCTCTACCTGCCAACTTTCACTAATCTACTAACTTCATTCAGAAAATCTTGGTTAATAAGATAAAAAGAACAGCAAAACAATACATGATTAAATTATTTCATAACTTCTGTTTTTAATTAAGCTTTACTGAAGAAGTGTAGTCACAATGACATTTTTTCACCTGTTATTAGTGAGGGAGACCAAACACTAGTATCTGAGTTATTAATCCATCTGCTTTAATAGTACAATATTAGGGCTAAAAATCCAGGTCCATGGGAAGTTGGAAGACCTTATAAATAATATTTTCTTTAACCTTTGATTGGTAACAATAACTTTTACCACTCTATGAAATTTTAATTTTTTTTATAGTTATAGTTAGCTGGGGGTTTTTAAATATGAATGGTATAAATAATTAATAAAATAAATAAAAATTTAACTTTTTATGTAAATATGTTTATGCAAGTAATGGTGTACTGGTAAACATAACAAAATTTATCATAAATTATCTACAGGAAACAATAATCTTATTGAAAATCATTGTGACCTCTAGTTATTGCATTAAAGGGCACAGTGACATTGCCCTATCATCTGATCCCAAAATATGGGTCATAGACTTGTCATGGCCAATGACCCTACTATGTTTAAGGATTGTGGGTTCTTCAGATATCAATAAGAAACAAAAGTAATGTATTAGGTTGTTGTGACCTTGACCTTTACCCCACAGAACCCAATACAAAAAGAGGTCATCTACTGATCATGACCAATCTCCTTACTAAGTTTGAAGAATGTGTGTTTAGTTAATCTCTAGCTATCAGTATGAAATGTAGTGGTCTACCAATAAACAATGCAGAACATTATGGCCCCTCAGGGGCAGAATAAATTAAAAATTGCAGATTATTAATGAGTTCAACATAAAAGATAGTGTCCCGATTTATTATATGCATGAAAACTGACATGTATACAAAGACACATACACTTTGTATTAGAAGGCTTCTTTATTTAATGTTGTTGATTACCTCTGACATATTTCAAACATATAAATAGCCATAGCACAGGCAACATTGTAATACACAGCAGTAAATATGACACATCAGGTGGGAGCCAACTGACCCGTATTAGCACTTTCTGCCTACAAGACTTTGTATGTACCTTGTTTGTGTCAGTGCAATGTAACAAAAAAAAAAAACACAAAATAAGTAATAAGTGTTAGCTAGAGATGATGTTGTAAGCAAGTGACTTTGTTATTAGAATAAGTTTTTTAACAAATGTAGCATGTTTAAAGGAATCTGTAAACAATTTATTATTTATACCAAGAATAAATAATAACATTTATTGATTTTTAATTATCTTTAAACCCAGATATGCAGGCCTAATTGTATTCTCAAACTCATCTTCACAAAGCATCATTTAAATGTCACAAACGCCATGTGGTGAATGGAAAAATAATGTGACACGTGACAAGTTGATACGGCGATCCATTTCAATTTTTTTTTCAATTGATTTATGTCATAGTTTGCTTTTATTATCCCAATTCACACCATTGAGTTTGAAATAAATGTAAGCCTTGATTACATCGACAAATATGGTAAGTTCACTTAACAGCTGATCGGACAAGTATTTAAACATTTTCAAACCATACAACATGTGAATACTATTCTGACAGCCGTTCAGAGAAAATTTTTTTTTTTTACTAATCATCCTAATAATTAAACAGACACAAAATCTAAATGTGAAACACTTTTAACACTTTACTACATAAACTATGAGCAGCAACAGTAGTTGAGTCAGTTGTATATTGGGTTCGATGCATAAAGTGGGTGGAGCTTTGTTGTATATACATTCCAGCTTGAGGTCACGTAGCACCGGACACTTGTCTTGGGTTGCTAAGGTGTCAGTGGAGGATTCCTCGTGTGCACAAGTTCCGTTGATGATGCGATATGCACCTGAGTTCACAACACTGCCAAAATAATATAACAAAAGTTTAGATGAGGGCATTAAGTAATGTAAAATATAATTTAAAAAATAAATTAAAAAATGTTCATATATATATATATATATATATATATATATATATATATATATATATATACATATATAATAAAATATAATATATATTATATATATATATATATATATTTATTATATATATAATATATAATAAAAATTACATTCTCCTCAGTTGGAATAGAAATACTTTTTTGTTTGTTATACACAATAGCTTTTTTAATGAAGAGAAAGGAAATCTTCAATTATATACCCAAAGCAGTTAGAGTGCACCATTCAAAAGACTTAATATCATCTTCATATTAACACAAAATGATTTTGTTATAGACCATCCTGATCAGTAGAGCATCAGCTCTAGGTATGAGAGGCCCTGGGTTCAAGCCTTGGTTATGACACACCATTATAAACTGTTAACAATTGCAGTGGTTTAGCTCCTTTGTTAACACTTATGGTTTCAGGATTGGTCACCATGGTGTCATGATAATGTGATGGAGTGTGGTATCATGCCAGGTGTTCATGGCATGCTATATACAGTGAAGGCATCACTATATCTGCTTCAAGTGGACTCCGTCTCTAATGTCTTAATACAGTTGGTGGGATGATAAACCCAGTATTCAAACTAACAACACCTTATATACCTTTGAGCTATTTGGCAGTTGAAGTTATAGAAGAGGCTCTGCCTGTACGGTTTCCAGTTCTCAATCACTAAGAGATACAAGTTGGTCTTTGGCAGGGCAGTTACATAGTAGAATCCAGACATACATGGACCTGACACATTCCCTGTCACCATACGACTTGGTCCTGGGTAATATATTGTTTGAAATACATGAAAGTTGAAGAAAATAAACTCAGGAGCGAATTACCATATATTGCAGATTATAACTCCCCTTGAAGATATCTGGCTTGGGCTTTTTTTACATGACTTTTTTTTCAATTTTAGTAATAAATACAGTGCAAGGGTTTATATCCCACAACATATTTGCCAGAATGTTTGAAATACGTAAAAACCTGAAGAAAAAAAGCTTCAGACAGACTTAGGTCGTGTCCTTATATTAAGTTGTCAGACAAACAGAGATCATACTACGATTATGTAATTATAAGGTCGTCAGAAAAATCAAGATATTGTATTATTTATTATACATGTGTAGAAATATCAGACAAATCAAGATAAAGTCACCTTTTCATATATTATACATGTATATATAATCCACATATAAAGTTGTCAAACAAATCATGATTAAACATGACAACCCCTAACTGCAAAAAAGGCGCAGCAGCAGTGAATCCATTACTGTTGTACGGCAGCGAAATTGAAGAGGCATGACATGCTGATGCAATGTGATTTTTTTTTTTATCCTCAACTTGTAGCAAATTTGCAACTACCTGAAAGGTGCTGCATCCAACATGGACAGTATTATCATATAATGTAATACAATTAATATCAATAAAAGGTGAATTGTTGAATGAAAAATCAATTAAGTCATGAAGAATCCACTGATTGACATGTATACCTACACTTTTGGTGACTAAAATCTTTATTTTTGTATCTTACATTTTTCATCTCATTATAAAAAGCCTAACAACAAATTATTCTTTTAAAAATGTGAATTAATTTAGGCTGTAAACGGATTCAAATGTAACATGCTGCTACTCTCTTAAGCACATGAACAAAAGCCCAGCATTGCAGTTACCATTTCCCATATAGAAATTTACACAAATGCTTCACTGCATGACTATCACATACCATTTTGTCACAACCATTACAAGACTAAAAAAAAAATAAATACTTTATATTACATATTACATTAAAGTTCCAAATACCAAATGTTGACTGGTCTGACCAACATACTGAAAATTGCACCTTTTACAAGTAAAAAGATATGTATCTATCATATACCAAAACCCAACACATTTTTATCATAACAATGCAAAATAGAATTTTTAAAGGTGGTATCCGACAGTTTGGACCAAATATTTTTTTTAAATAACCAAATAAGTCAATGTTACCTAAGAACTCCAGCAAAATGCTGTTCATTGATGCCCTAGATAAATGTGAAAAGTGAAGCATTACACCCCAATCGTCATTACAATCAAGTATTTCCTATTTGAGCCACACTGCAGAGATAGCTATTTTCAAACTTAGAAAACCATGTGACAACTTACTTTTGAGATTATGTTGTATCGTCATCTGGGTAGTTTGCACTGATGTTGGTATCTATTTTTAGCTGAGATCACTTTAGTGCTTATTTACAGATTTGAAAATAATGAACACTTAGAATTATTTTTTCGCAATGTGTAGTGTCTCACATATAGGTAGTGTTCAAAATCATCTTAACTCAGACTGAAGTATAAGTTTATCGCAATGTGTAGTGTCTCACATATAGGTAGTGTTCAAAATCATCTTAACTCAGACTGAAGTATAAGTTTATGCCGAAATCATGCATACATTCCCAGAAACCTTGGAAAAATATTGTTACATGCATTTGGTGTAGGTTAACAATTGGATACCACTTTTTAGATAGATAACGTGTATAGATCTTTAAGTTTGGATATGAAATAGGTTGTTCATTATACGAGAACCTAATATGTACTAGTAGAGAGGATATACATCCATTTAGTTGACCTTTTAATGTGAAAATGAATACAGTCAAACCTGTATTAATAGACCTCCTACAAGACAGGACTAAAATGATCTCTTAAGACAGGTGGTCTCTTAATGCAACATGGTAATTTTTTGTGAGAATAACAATTAAAATTGTGTTTGTATAATTATTACATTTACTTATATTATCATGAAGCAATGATGTTGAGTCTTTAAATTTAACTCATTTAAAATTTATGATGCTGTTAAAGAATGGTGTTACAATGTACTATTGGGCAGTGAGGACATGATTTAAACTGATTTACTTTATTCAATTGCAAGATTTTTGTATCATACTTTGTATCATTTATAAGTAGGTATTGTATATACTTACTTCACAAGAAGAGTTCATAAATACAATCTTAACCAAACAAAATGTGAGCATATTTTCGACTAGCACAGGTTATTTATCAACATGTAAATCTCTATCACGTCCACTGGTTATCAGATGTATAAGATGCTTCAAATCTCTAACATTCAAATTCCAACCAAGGACAAAGCAGGAATGAAGATAAGGAAATACCATTTGATGACTTGTTTCAACTGATTTTGCTACTTTGGAGAGAGAATGACACATCTAAACACCTGAAAATACAATGTTAATCCTATTTTCATGCAATGCTCCACTGTGCGCTTATCATCTTGATCTCACCAATGTCATGTCGAAAATACATAAAGGGTCAGCAAGACTGAGTCAAAAATGATATCATGAGGTGTCAATGTTCTAATAGTTTCCGACTTATAACAATAAATTTCCTCTCTCTGCTGTGCGTTCAAAATCTAGATTGGCTGAGAATCCTTAAAGGAGTATACCTGTAAGGTAGCTTGAAATGTAACAGTGGTTCTTCCCAGATATTGAATTTTAGGTATTACTTCCCCAATAATAAAGTGAAGTCAACAGTAATCTCAGCTTTCCATGCAATGCATAAAAAAAAATCTAATCCAAATATAAAATATTGTAGAAGTCGCCCTACATTTGTAGCCAATCTGAAGCTATGAAAATTCAAATTCCTCAGTGATTTATTTCAATAGGACTCCTTTCTATTTTCCATTTTACAATGAACAAAATAGATCGATCTATTTTACTAAATGGTTTTATTTTCAAACATCGCATTCTGGATAGACTCCTCCCCTTGTGACATCAAGTTTGAACCGTCAAGACGATTGACAGTTTGATTGACAGTTTTATGGGGCGGATTACATGTCATTTTGGTAGAACAGGTAGAAGTGAGGTGGGGACTTCTAAGTCGGATATAATCTATTTATACGTTTCCAGAGAAAATAGAAGCCTGCACTCGCTCATTTTGGCTTCTATTTTCTATAGAAATGTCTTAATAGACTCTCTCCTATACATAACATATATAAATGTTCGCTCATTTTGGCTTCTATTTTCTATAGAAATGTCTTAATAGACTCTCTCCTATACATAACATATATAAATGTGAATAAGAAAAAAACAAATATTGACAACATAGAACTAATTATTTTTGATATTACCAAGAGCTGTCTCATTGACTGTGTAGCCAACCACGTCCTGTATGCAGCCAAACTCACTGTTAAACTTGGGGATGGGACCTTTATTCTTCAGGTAGTCATCCTGTTCCTCTGGATTCTTTGGAATGCCATCCAAGGTCACCTGGGAAACAGAGAAGTGGATCATTATAAATATAACAGAACCTGTTTGATCACCATTGTTAACACAAATGTTGATGATAATGTTCATTATATAACTATGGCAACAATAACCTTTAATAGAGGTATTCATCTGTAACTCTATACAGTTATTCTAACTACAAAAAATGTTTAAACAACAATTTTTGTGTGATAAAGATGATGGTGTTAATGACTGCTGCTGCTACTGCTGCTGATGATGATGTTGATGATTATGATGATGAAGAAAAGAAGATGATAGTGCTTCATATACTTCTGCTGCTGCTGCTAATGTTGGAAGTGAATGCATTAATGCACTATTTATATTGCATGTGAATGTATCAGTTCATTTTGAATACAATAAATTGGAAGGAATAATCAGGCCAAATCACTCTTTAGTAAAGCTATTAAAACTGGCAATCTAATTTTCAAATACAGTACAATTACAGAAAATTTAAGAGCACACATAGTCATAAAAAGCCACATAAAATAGTGCATTAACCTACTGCCCTCTTTAGAGTTTTAGTCAGTATAATATTTTATATATTTTTTCTGCAAGAACATATCCCCCAAGATCAATAGCATAACACACACACTCATATTTCATAACCATGCGCAAATTAAATCAAACAGAACACAGCAGATATCATTCCCTAATGCTTGACACATCGTGCCTACCATCAAATGTAAGCAGAAACCTTGTGTACCAGCCTCACCATTAATTTTATAGCAAATGTTAAACAAGGTTTCTCAAAACACAAAACCCTAGAGAACCCCCATAATGTACAACTGCCATAAAATGTATCACTTGCAGTAGAGGAAGACTTTTAAAGGGGCCTTACTCTAGCGATCCTATTGTTACAGTTGTGTTGCCACCTAAAGGTCCTTTCCCTGTATTTGTTAGAATCAGTCAGTAGTGATACAACACTGGGATAAATGGATAAAGTATTTATCAACATGTTTACCAGAGAAACTCTGGCAAAGGACTCATGATAGATAAATAATAAAAGGTCCTGTCAAAATTTCCACAGATATTTAAATCTAAACTACCTTTAGACAAAGACAAACAGGGTTAATGTTAATATGAAAAAAACAACAACAGCAATCTATGTAGTGATATTATTTATCCTATCAGGATTGTTATGTGCATTTTTGTTTGATGGACATTGGAATTTAGTTCCTCAATTTCATCTACACATGTACAGGATGTACAATCATTTTGTGATTCTTGTCTTTCGTTCAAAAATTTAATTTCCTTAAAAAATCCAGAACTAATACTTCTTCCTTCACCCAAATACAATGTGGAGGTTATTTTTTTAATAGCATCACAACGTCTGTACTTTCATTATGTCATTACATGTATTTAGATCTTAGTATACACCAAGTGGATCCTTTTTGTCCATTTTCTCCCCACAGCTTGTATTTCAGAAACCCCTTTGGAAGTATGAGGCTAGAGCTCCGTAAACAGGTTTCAATGCCCCAGTCGACCCTTTTGCCAACTGACCATGCCACAGCGGTAACTGTTGGGTTTACTCTATTTTATGTAGTGTATCATCTCAGTTATTGTAACTTTAACACTTGACTGGCATAAGAATACTATTGTCATTTTTTTTTCAAATTCATAACCTTAATGTTGAAATCCCAATCAACTTTCACCTAAGAGCATTGTCTATTGGACCGGGGATACATGGGACCTCCCAGTTCTATGACAGGAGTCTTTCCAACCCTTTCAATATAGCTAGATGTCACCCTGAGGACCAACGTTGTGCCGGGGATACATGGGACCTTCCAGTTCTATGACAGGAGTACTTCCGATCCTTTTAATATAACTAGATGTCACCCTGAGGGCCAACATTGTGCTGGGGATACATGGGACCTCCCAGTTCTATGACAGGAATCTTTCTGATCCTTTGCTACATTAATGTATGCTCAACTCACTCAAAATCACTCTTAAGTTTGACGAAAGTTTTATGCAAAATGTATTTACAATGTACCGTAGCAAACAAATATTACTCTTTTCTGGGAGATGAGGTTTTATAAAGTTGATTGCAACGTATAAAGAATGAGTGTGAGTTATCAACTATTCTAACACAATCAAAGAAATATTACTACATAAGCAGTGAAGGATTGTAGTGTATTATATCCCGATATATATGCAAGGTAAAACTGATGACTAACTCCTGCCTTTGATGTCACATCATCAACCATGTGCCAGTTTTGAAGTGATCCATACAGTTTCTGTCAAATTTATTTCATGCAGAGGAGTTGAGACTCAACATCTATTGGTAATTTTTTTACCCCAAATAAATACAGAAGTAAATAAATTAAGATTTTTTATCAAAAACAATATAAAAAAACAACATCACCAATCATTTGCTGATGACATGAATACAAGGAAAGTTACTAGAGCCTAAAACCAGAAACAAATACATTTTTACATTTGTTTGTTTTCTGTAATGTTAACATGTGAGCATGGTTAAAAAATTGTTTTGTCATGGTTTCACATTATAATGCTCAGTATTTCAGATGCTTTGTAATAAATCTCTTTGAGGGTCTTCATGATTAGATTACTGCATATCTGAATGCAGAATTATAAATTCTTCTCCAATGCATACCACACAAAAGCAATATAGTTCCTAAATATAGGCTTAGCATTAGCCACTGTGAATCTTTGTGTGTAAATATACCTGAAATCCCATAAATAAGAATACACAATGTTTATGACTTTTTCACACATTCTTAACAAATATAGTATTTTAAAATAATGGGTTAATATTGTGTATTCTTTATTATTCGTAGCTGGGCTCCTTTACCTTTCAATGTTCCGCATCTGTCCCTAAACTATCTCTATACAACAAACCAAACTTTTTTTGCCTGACTTTTAGAGCACACACTGCTAGTTGACTCGTTACCTGCTGATGACGAATCAGACTTAGGCAAACAGTGTAGATCCAGATCGACTAGTAGAAACAATCAGATAAAGATATATGCACTTTTTGCTGATGAGTCATCAGCAATATGTCAAGTCATCTTTGCATGTATATGTAGGAAGACAGTTCATAATTGGCATGGGTTAATAACTAAAGGAAGCATGATTAGGGTTAGGTTGCACATTGTTTTACAGTTGCAAAAAGGCAGGTCCATTCAGTAGCAGTGACAATGTGGTCTTTTTTTTATTGTTTCTTGTTTCTAGTTTTGCTATTAAATTTTTATATGACAGTGAATCCATTGCATTTGACATACAAGAGGACGTTTCTCCTACGTGTTTAGGTTTTGCCATATTGATTGCATGTTGCTGGGGTTTTTGTCATGAAAAGGTTCTTTAGAGTTTGATAAAACATTGGCTAACAACGTAAAATAGAACTGAAAACTGAAAATGCATCAATTTCACACAAAATACAGAAACTCATCTGTTGTTCAGTTGGGTTTTTTTTAACTTGTTTTTTTTTTCATTCTGAATTTACCATTGTCTAGAAATAATGACAAGAAAATGTCAAAAGAAATTAATTTTCCAGACAAAGAAACATGATCATTTTTTCATTGTCAAAGCCACTGCCATAAATGACAGCTTTTTGTAAATTATGAAACATTGACACTTTTTTATATCTCATGATACATAGTTCAAGAATAAACTAGTCTCCATTAAAACAAATAGCATTCAACTAATTAAATTTGCATCCACAGCTGTATATACTTTAAAACAAGACATATTTTCTTTCAATATGTTTTGATGAATTTGTGATAAATTTTATTTCATTTAATTCGTTTACTTTTTAAATGTTTCGAACTATAAGTAATGTTATCACTTAATTTTTATCAGATGATGATGATTATGATGATGACAATGATGATAACAATGATGATGATTATGATGATGACAATGATGATAACAATGATGATGATGATGATGATGATAATGATGATGGAATTTAAAGATTACATATCCTTACTGCCTTTTTAACACTTTAGCTTTGCTGGAGTTTCCACAAATAATTGGCAAGCCTGGATAATAAACTCTGAACGACCTTCATATAGCAACATCAATACAAAAAAGAGAGAAACAACAACTAGTCAATTGTAAATTTCAAGCAATAATACATGACTTCCAATTATTCATAAAATATTCAAGTCCAAATACAGCATGTGAAATAGCACAATAACTTTTTATCATTAAATTTACTGACACTACAATGGATTGTGTTTGAATCATTTATGCTTCTACAGAAACATGAAATGTTCATTTTACAAACGTGCAGTAATACTCATTCAAGTAAAAAAAAAATCTATTTTGTACTGTGTTTTAAAGCACACTAGATCCAATAGGCACGTTTAAATTTTTGTTTTGAAGAAGCAAAAAATTGGTCAATCCATGATAAATAATTGATAAAACATTACCCCTGATCACATGATTATATGTAAACATGGTATTAAGACTGCGATGTAGGTTGAGGAATCAAAAGCATTGCAACAGTTTTCAACTATTTTAAGCTCAACAATCTTCTTTGATTTAGCATGTGGAGGATTAAGTAAAATATACATGTGTATGTTGTTGTGCAATTTATGGCCTATTTTTCTCACTCATGTGAGGTTAGACATTTTGTGATGGACTTCCAGGTTGCACAATCATACATTGCAATGTCTGTTGTGCCTACCAGCTTCATGTCAACAGCAATTAAGTTGCGCCATATTTCAGTTGGTCTGCCTCCTGTTTACGCAGCTGACCATTTTTATTCGATGGCAGGCCACATGTCCATAAAACCTTAGGTAACATTGTGCAATGCCAGTCAAAAACAGTATGATTGGCACTATAGTGATAAAGACATCAATACAAATAGGAAATGAAGATCTTTCAAAGCATCACATTGATACATTTAACTGTGACCAGGCTTATTTAAAATACATGCTGCATAATCAGAGTTATCATCATCATTAGAGTTCCATCTTAAAAAATAGGGACCCAGACAACCACAGACGAACATTGGAATTTAGAGTTTCTTAAATACAATATACTGAACCTTTTAAATCCACATAGGGATGGGTTCTAAGGGTATAAGGCAGTGACTCAAATTGATTGGTCACCAGGCTTTACTCCTAGCATATGAAAACTTGTGTTACACATTTTTCTTATGAATAAACACAATGAAAATGCCAACACAATGAAAAGAAAGCAGAGCAGACCTGCAAACATATATGTAAGCATCGAACAGAGATGTCCCAGATTAAACTTACTTTTTGTCACTTTAGCATGTAACACATTAGAATAACTTGATGTCTGTTTTCAAGAATTCTTCAAACAGAACCCCATATCCAGTTGAAGATTCTGGTTTATGCTTCCATATTCATTCAAAGTCATCAATGTTATTTGAATAACACTGACCAACTGTGACCCTGTCTCTGCACAATGAAGATCAGGCTCATCTGCAGGTGAGCAACTCCAGGAGATGGAACAAGGTGTTGATCTGGCTCAAACTTACAAGCAGCTATAGTGGTTTTAAAATGTTTAACACATCCTGGGATCACCAATGGACCCCGGGACAAATATTGATAACCAAGTTGATCCAGGTCATTCTTGGATATAGCCAGTGCTCTAAGGGGCAGGTCTGAGGTTTAATCCTGTGTCTACCATGATTAACTAGTAATCTGGTGTGGTATGGACCTGTGGAGAGTGTAGGCACTGTGCTGATCAAACTAAAGTAAAACAAAGCATAATTCCATTTTGTGATGGTAGGGAAAGGGACCGACACAGTTCAAGCTGATTTTTATGTTGGTACAACTCTGGTTATGGTGGACAGATCCTCAGTTGGTAATGGATTTTAATGGGTTGAACACAACAGATGTTGAATGATCCTGAGCACACCACAGTATAAAGAAAAATTAGCTAAAGTGAAGTTACAGTAATGCAAGGTTTATGCTCCAATAAATAGTTAACTTGCATATTCTGACAGTTGGTTTCATTGCATTTTCAGCCTCCTAGCAAGAACTGTGCCATAATGGTTGAAGTCTACCTTATTCACCATTGTATTTTTTTATCCATAACTTGCTATATTTGATATTTTACATTACTATTTATAAGTTGTTGCTTTTTGACACATCTTCATACAAAAGTAGCAATAAGTGTTGCTAGAGCCTTAGAAACAAATAGTTAAGGTTCTGATCACACAGCTTCCCTGCACCCCCGTTAGTAAGAAGTGCCTCACTTTATTTGCAACCATGCCCATGACAGAATAATAACATTGCACATGAAACTTACATCTGTATATGTATAACAATGTATTACATAGCATTTGTGCTGAATTTCAGTCATACATATAAACGAAATATTTACGAAAATATCTTTTGTTTTTCCTCTTTTCAGGTGAAATTGTATCGTCACCGACTGTGTTACAACGTTATGGATTGTACTGATGAAAGCAGCCCAAACTTTCCAATTTCAATTGGCTTTTATTTACTTGATATCTCGCTTGGCTGTATGTTTCAATAGATAATAATATAAACATTTCAACACTCTCTATTCTAATCTTTACTTCCTTTCTCTCCATCACTTGTTTATTCCCTTACTTATAACCTCAAGATCCTATCTCACCCCTCTGCCCCCATCTTCTCTTCTCTCTAGTAACTTCCTCAACACATCTTACATTTTCCTTCTCTATAAAGCCACACCCACTTCTCCTATTCTACCAATGAACACAGTTATTAATTAATCTCTCTCACCGAATGGTACATACATTCAATTATACATTCAATCATTCTCCTATCACACCCTATTTCCTTTCATACTCCAGCTTGACTCTGAGCATGGCACCAAGTTCTAATTATCTCTTATAGGGATTAACTCTGTTTTTGTTACATCAATGCCATTAAAGGTATATTTTAGCTCTGATCATATTTACTAGGTTAATAAAGAATACTTGGTCCAGACCTTAGAAGGTATCTTATGAACTGGATTAGTTATGTAATGTACATAGAACTTGGGCCATGCATCCTGCTGGGTGATAGTATTCAGCACTACTTTAAGGTATGTTTTATTTTTCTATTCTACTCTGTTCTGTCTATCCATCTGGAGAGATCATACTTATGTTCAAACAATACATATTTACATATATTTGTTATTTTACTCCTGATGAAAATATTCATTTTTCAAAACTTTTTTTTTTTATTCCTTTTTAAAATGGCAATGTGAAGGCCAACTCCTAACATTGTAGTATGCAGAAGGCAAGTTAATATCTTGGAAATATAAACCAACATGTCATTAAATTACTTTTACTGTAATTTATAAGACACTTTGCAAAGCAACTATTCAGAATTTTCATTAACAGACAAAATATCAAACAGTCAGCAGGTGCCAATCCTTTGAGGTTTATGCTCGTACAACTGTATCATGTTTGTTTGAGAAATTTCTCTTTTTCTTTATAATTATCAATATAAATTGTAGACAACGAAATCTTAAGGAGATTTCCATTTCTTTTTTTTTCCCATGTGTAATATAACACATTTTCTATTATGACTCCATTTAAGTTTTCAGATCTTAGGTATTTACTTATATTCATCAGATCTTACAAAGATTTCAGATGATTTGGTGATACTAGTAAATTAAAATAAATGGAAACAAACAACATCACAAAGAATTTAAAAAACCCACTTTTGCTCTTGGAGAGTTATTTTACACAAAACTGAAAAGTTAACTGACCCTTTTGCTTTTTGTTTAAAATAATACAAGAGAAAATTCAGAAAATGTTAAGTCTGTAGTTACATTATTTCTGGCATGTCAGCAAAAGTTATCAATGTGCATACAATATGAAATAAAATAAACCATCAACTGATCCATATCTGTGATGTGGACATACAGGTATATATCACCAAAACTAAGCCTAACAAATTTCAAACCTTTGGTTCCTCTGGTGTGATTCTGCAGGATCCCTGAAAATCAACCCTCTCTGTTCGGCGGATGAAGCCATGTTTGTAAATGAGGTCCTTCATGACTTCCCCTTCTTTCTTGCCCAGCTGTACCTGCTCATACTTACTCTCATCAAGGTCACTGGCCGTCAGAAAGTCAGGGTCCATGATCAGGTAGGCATTCGAGTCAAACAGGTAACACCTGGGAATACGACAAGAAGTAAAAGGTAAAGGTGGGAATTCTTTTGTTGTCATGGAGATTTTAAAGCGAGCAAAGCAGTTTCATCCTACCACTCTTATTCTATTCTTCTGGAGATGAAGCATTTATTTACCAAAAGCTGATATATATTGTTGCCTTCACTGTAATAGCATGCTGTTAATACCTGACATGATACATGAATATACCTCATAAAGTCAAACCAACATTGCAATACAAAGACCAAAGATTGTATATGTCTATATATAAATTCAAAGCAAAGATTCACTGTACAAAGCATTAGATCAACACAGTTTGTACATTTTAAATAAACTGATTCCTATTTGTCCAATATGTCCACACAAGATGTTTACTTTACAAAGTTCAGTAGCATGTGCTCAGGTAATGTTAAAGACAATATAAACTAAATATCATGCACTAATTGCAGTGAGTCATCTTTTAACTTTTTAATAAATTGGGCCATCCGACAAACTTATTTTATTTATTTCACAAACACACTATGACTTTTATCTAGCAAATAACTAAAATTTACATGTTCGTAAATCTGTTATAGTGATACAAGGCTTTAGCTGGTCACCATATATGTATACCTTGTCTGACAGCCTGGTTCCCCTCCTGGGCAATTATACATTTGACCACACGACTTGTTGAAGTCACTCGCCTCCATGCTGTCCATTGTCTTATTCTGAAAATCGTCATACAGAATGTCGAGTCCTGTCACAGCCTCCACCCGCTCAGTGGCGCAGCGTCGGTGGTCGCGTCCCATACCTCGGCTCAAATAACATACCTCTAAAATGTGAAAAATATTTGTTAGATATTTTGCATTTTTCGTCAAGATGTTCTATTCAAAACAAACTAATATGATTTTGGTCTTTGTCCATGTTTCATATAGCAAATAACTCTTTGCGATGAAAATAAATTTTATTTTAGATTGGTATTTAAACAATCTGATTAAAACCATATCCTGAAAACCGCTCCACTATCAAGATCTGATGAGGAGTCAATAAAATCCAACCAATCAGATTGTTGCCTACCAAATCGCAAAAGTAAATGATCTGAAGCATTCCAAATGTATCATTTTAATGGCTGCGCCCACTTACAAAGAAATATAATCATAGACACTCCTTGCAATATTTAAGTCACTAAGACAGGTGCATTGTATGTGGTATCCCATTTGTTTCAACATCAGTTACATCTTCAGGTCAAAAGTTAACTAACAAGCAGCTGCAAAACAAACTTAAACTGAGTGACTTTTCTACTGCATCATCGATAGCGGTCATTTTGCGACTCTTACTGAAAGCATCTATAATTTAAACATAGAGCTTTTGCCTATGCAATAAGTTTCCTTGCAACCATTTATTTACCACTTTTAGAACTTCAAATCTTGAGTGGTTCAATAGTACATTTAAGAAAAAAGGGTAAAGATAATACTGGCTGCAAAGAGGTATCAGTTAGTGAACACTACTTGGTACCCTCATTACTACCGGTAATCATTTATAGTTATGTGCTAAATGAAATAAAGATAAAAGGACAAAAACAAAAATTGAGGAGAAATAAGAAAAAAGAAAGAAAGCAGACAAAAGTGCTAAAAAAAACTTACTTATTATGCAGTCATTATCTACATTGCATTTACATCCGCCTGGTTTCTTTGGACCATGTTTGGCACACTCGGCATCTGTTTTGACCTGCATGCCCTCAAAGACAGCCTGTGATATGGTGTTGATCTTCCCCACACCTGCGGCATCCATATAGGGCGTGGAGATTGAGATCTGGTGGGGTGCTGCACTGGTTCTCCTGTACCAAGGTCGTCTTGTGGATAAAGAGAACACTGGTTTAAAGGAGTTGGTAAAACAAATGAAAACAAGTCTAGTATAAATCTGTAACTGATGCATAAATTAAATTTTAAGAGTAATGTACTCTTCAATTTCATGTGGGGAGGTTTTCCAGCTAACCTAGGGTGCGCTGGTGTTTCTACCTAGATCTAAGTCTGGGGTCTTCCTCCGCCATCAGTTAGTTGGATGTCGCCAATATGACCATAATTGTGTCGGTGCGATGTTACAAAAAACAAAACAAAATATAAAAAACTCTACACTTGCCAAAATTTTATCTTCACGTACATTTTTTATATACCGCAAGATCATATCTACTCAGTTTGTAAGCTTATTAAGTTAAAATAACTCCTTACACACATTTTTTTATCAACAAAAGTGGTCATATGGCAGTCCAATCCGCCAAGGTACATAAGAGTGAAAATTCATGCCAGCCTAATCATTTTGTGCACAAAAGGTCAAGAGTAAAGTAATTAAATAACATACAAAAGCCTGGTTGCAATGTTGAAACCTTCCATCCATGTAATTACTGTGATTAATTTGTAACCAACATAATGGAACTAACAACATGTTTGACTCTTCTTATAGACAATCCATCAGACGTAGAAAAATTCGAATAATGTTAAAAAATGAAATTTTTCATAAGTGTGAAAACACTTATAAATGACACAGATGTATGTGTTTTCATGGTTTATTCATGATTTTTAGTTATTTGAAGCAAGAAAATGAAGATATCAGACCAAAAAATGTTTATGTTGTAAACTTTATGTTACAATTGAAAAAAAATATCTGTTAGTGGTCTCCTTTGCTGGAAGGTTGTTTTAAACACATCTATTATATACGAAATAATCTTATTTCAATTATAACTTTGCTAAATTCATTATAGTCTTCTTGCACCATTATTCATTGCTCATTATATATAATTTGATTATAAGAACATGTTGCAGTTCAAAACATTCTAAACAGTCAAAAAATGGGACAACACATACTGTTTCTACATTAAGGATACACAAAAATAACTAGAAACAAGGGAGATAATAATGCAAAATAAATACTTAGAGTAATGTTTCCTCATAAATAATCATTAAAAAAAGAGGACAAATAAGAATATGTACTTGGTTGGATTATATCCTCTTCGGGACCTATGGCCCGGATATGTCCGAAACACCCCACTTCTCAGACCCACATTAGTCCACTTTATCTGGTTGACGGACTCAAACTCCCTTGATTTCCAGATCTCTTCAATAGGCTGGGTAATCAATACATCAGCCCTGTAATGGGGGAGTTAAACTGTATCAGACTTTGAAATCTATATTAATATTGTTGACAACATTCAGAAAGCATTTTAAAAGTACTTAAGGTCAAAGGATTTAACAAGTCCAATCCCAAACTAGGTCTTCATGCAAGGTGCTATATTTAAAGTTTCAGCAAGATTGGTTTATCCAAACTATAGTTATTGACCCAAAACTGTTTTTCTATTTTAGTAAAATCCAATCCTTAGCTAGGTGTTCATGTAAGGTTGCTATTACCAAAGTTTCAGCAAGATTGGTTTTCCAAACTGAAGTTATTGACTGGAAACCCTGATGTTATATGCTGATAACCTGCCACCCTGACCGGCCGCCCCCAGTACCCAAACCTAAGTACCAGGAATTTCATTAAAAAAAAACTTTTTTAACATAGTACACACCTCTGTTTATAAATTAAAGGTAAGTATTATGTACCTTCATCTTCACCTAGCATAGAAATATTGATAGAAACTTACTTATATACCTTTGATATCAATAATAATACATTTTACAATATAAAGTTTCTTTATTTGATATGGCACATGTACACTGTAAAAGTCTAAATAAAATTAATTTCTGTTCTTATAATTTTAAACCATAATTTGTATCAACTGAGTTCTTAAACGAAACGTATTAAGAATTTTCAGTACAACCTTCAGCTTAACTGTTTGTCGTATTAAGAATGAAATAAGAAAGTTAAATCCAACTTATTTACCCCATGTTATACAAAAACCATGCATACTGGTAACAAAGTGTGGTGTTCCCAGCACAATTAACTGTTCAATCACAAACTGAGATATACAAAAGTCATCATTGTGACCTGGTCACAAGTAAGAGTATGTACAAAACATAAATATACAACCCGCATGTCATTTTAAAATGTATTTTGATTATCACAGTATTTATTATGCCTTGACAGTTACACACGATGTATTTTTCCATATGAAACAAGTTTGAAGCAAGGTTGTTGAGCTTCAAGTGGCTATAAATAGCTGAAAACCATTGCAATGATTAAAAATTTATTTCAACAAACTATTTTCAGCAAAATCTTTTAAATGACAGCATCTTTACACATAATCTTGTTGTCAGAGGTACTGTTTGGATCCATAACTACTAATTGTGTTTCGACAAAGGTTTGCTTTTTAGCTTTTATTTAATTTAAACTATGCTATTTAAACCAAATATGAACAAATTACTTTTAAGACATGCACCAGTTTATTTGCTTTTTCTTGCACTTCACTTATAAGAATTGAAACCTGCTGTAACATATCTTTAAGACAATTAAAATTTGATTGAAACAATTAAACACGGAGGTTTTCCTTACCGAACACCTTTCTCAAATTTTGGATGCTTGCCATCCTTTCCGACATAGTCACACCCAAGATCTGGTTCATGGCCATTGATATACAGGTGAGCATCTACTGTCTTCGCATCAAGGTCATCATCATAGATGTAGTCTATTGGGTCGCAGTAAGACATGGGGGCAAGGAAAATGGTGGAGTACTTATATGATACACGCAGACCAGGGTAACGATTTTCATGCTCCTTGACATCGATTTCCTCAAATGTTCCATTCTTTAAACTGTTCCGTGCTAGACTACTGTTGTAGTGCTTCAAAAGGTTGAAGTAACTCTCAACATTGGGCCGTACTTCAGGTTCTTGGGACCTCAAAAACTCCTATAATGATATATAGAATATGGTGTAGTGTTAGAGAGTATTGTTAGATTGTGATTGTGATGTTAACAAATATTCATGGTGTGTAATACAAAAGTGAGATTTCTTTATTGAAAATTAATAAGCAGATAATAGGGCGTCAAAAACAATATAAGTTCCTTTTTCACTGTTGGATGAAGATAATTTTGTACTCATATAACAAAATAGATATTAAAAAAAGTATAAACACAATGTAACTTTAGGTATTTTTACATTGAGAATTTTTAATACAATTTAACAAGTCATGAACACAAGGGAAGATAATGGCAATTATACAGTGCGAAATTGAAGTAAATTAATTTCAGGAAGTCCTCAACACAATTATCAATAAAGGAAATTATGCACTGTAAATTTTGCAATATGGTTTATTTAGTAGAGGTTTAGCAAGTACATGTAGGCATGAAAACTGTGAAAGTAATTTTTTTAAATAGAAAGAATAAATTTAAAATTATTTCTGTGTAGTCATTGCTTTCTCTCAACACTAGTCAGCTAACCATGAGGCTACCAATGTTCTGATGAGGGCTTGCAGATATTTCAAGTTAATACATGTAGTCCTTGTGGCCTTGTCTTTCAAGGTAGGTTGTGTAAATATGATTGTTGGGCTGCCTTCTAATAACTTGTCACTTTGTGAAGTCATTAGTGTCCAGATTGCTACCTTGTCAGTAAGTCAAGGGGCCAGGCCTTGTTGTGAAATTACGGTAATCAACTGGATTTGTTTCTATGACACTGGGGATCATGACACATTGTTTGTCCACTAAACATTAATAAAATTGTAAAGTCAATATTTTCTGGTTATAAACCAAGAAAAGATTTTATACATGCCAAGATGTAACAGACAACTAGGTTAAGCTTACCATGTCAGTATCTGCTATACTGTATGCAAAAGCATATTCTGAGTTGTTTAAAGAAGCCCAGTAGTAGGTCTGAAATGGACAATTAAAGTTACTTGGCAACAGCATAGGACAGATTTTAATAATTGTGTTACTATCAAAGCAATCAGAGAAGTTTTTAGGACAGATATATACACTTGAAGCATAATTCTGCATGTGCACTTTTTGCACACAAAAGAATTGGCAGTTGAGTTTAGAATTGCTAAAAAAAGTTAAAAAATGTTGTAATACTTTTGTATTGCTAGGATTGTTAACTGCCAATCCTTTATACAACACGTTCATTGGAAAAAAAAAGCATATTCTTAGGTTATCTAGTGACCAAAGATAATTTTTAAATCATTAATCACATTATTGTAGCTTAATAAAACTGAGATTTTTAAACAAAATTTTTAAAAAAATGCACATTTTACCAAATCTCTTTACTAATTTGTATGCAGGAACAATTTTACTGTGGGAACTTTTAAACTAATAACCAGCATATGTGTACTTAAAACTTCAATTTCGGCAGATTTTGCCATTTTGGTTTAAGCTGGAGACTCAATAGAAACTATATGTTCCTAAATGTAAACAACACAGATTTGCCAAGCTTCAAGCATTGTAGTAACAATAGATTGAAATGTTTGATCTTATATAAATACAACAATTCAAAGAAACAAAGTATCACAGTACACAGGTGTTTCATGTCTTCTTGTGACATTGTCAAGGCTGTATGCTTGGGCCTACTATAGAGGAGGCAACTGTTTTAATGCCACCTGATGACAAGGGTTAAGGACAACACTTCAAAATGTCATCCCTGTTTGTTTGTTTGTTTGTTTTGTTCTTTGTTTCCTGTTACATCGCGCTGGCACAATATCATAATTGTGACATCCAGTTAATTACTGGTGGAAGAAGACCCCAGACTAATATCTGGGTAGAACTACCGCACCACAGGTTAGCTGGAAAACTTGCCAAGCAACAATAATTGCTGATTTATAACCTTTCAGATATTGTGACAGGGGCATATAAAGCTTCAATGCAAAATTTTCTTGTTGACCCGTGCATCTACCCAGAAATGTATATTCTATCTTCTTTCACCTGAAATAGGATTAATACCTGCTAGTCACCAGTAATAAATCAGGAAATTAAAAAGGCATAAAAGCTGAACTGTCACAGGAAAATGTGATCAGCCTTTCAAGTGCTTGCTAATGCATGTAAGCTTGATAGTACTTGCTTATACATATTGCTATTTTCTATGTCAAAGACAAATACTATTTCTGACAAAATCCCACCTGGAACTATCAAACTGATTAAATCAGTAGTAATGACGAACAGAATGCTAAGTTTCATTTGAATCTATACAATGGTTATCGAGATATAAGAGTGGTTGCACTTGCAAGCGAAACTTAAACCTGAGTATGACATAAAGCTGTCCTTGATGTCAGAGAGTTGAATTTCATTTTTTATTCAAAGAGAAGGTGTGCTGTGCTAAAAATTGGATATAAAGGTATTATAAAAATTAATTGGTACCCGAGGTTTCCCGTCAATGGCCTTCTGTATGTACATGGAACCATCCTTGCCTGATCGCATGCTCTCTTCAATTGTGTTAAATTCCTCTGGCTGGTTCCGTTTGTCCTGCTCCAGTTGTTCAATAGGAATGAAGATGGGGTCCTCCAGAAGCTTTACATATAAACAAAAATATTGGTTTAGGGTCTGTTCAAGGGGCTCTACTGAAGTGACGAACAAACTAAACACAAGGGAGATAACAATGCAATCTGAGAAGTTAGAGTAATTTCCCCTCAGAAAAGAAAAGAAAACTTACTGAGTTCTACTGAACAGTTAGTCTATCTTGTTTGACTATCTGTTCATGATATATGTAATACAGTTATAACAGCAACATTTAGCTCTAAGTTATTCACAATGGCATCAGCCGTCGGCAATTTGCTGATAAAAATCATAAAAGGTTGAGAAGAATAAATGGCTAAAGACATACTGTCTGGTAAAATTTTAAGTTAACATTTAAAATTTAAAATTTAAAAATATCTAGTATTTAAGCATCTGTCAGAGAACTAAAATTTTTGCCCAATCTAACTCACTGCCAGCTATCATGGTGAAGGGGGAGCACAGATAAATAACAGGGAAAAACCACTGGTGTACCAATGGTCATCTTCATCCTCATCCTCCTCCTCATCATCATAATCATAATTATCATCACCTCCATCATCACCACCATCATTATCACCACCATCATTATCACCATCATCATCATCATCCAATTTTTAGGTTAGACTCTTTCTTAAACATTACTTCAATCAATACCTTCATAAAACAATGTAAGAAAAGGAACTACAATGTAAATACACATAAGTTTCAAGGTAAATAACTCTAGACTTACATTTGTGCTTGGTTTGAGCTTTGGATGGAATATTGTCTCCCCTTGATTGTTCACAAGAAATGAATAAACTGTGCCCCACTGGTGTTTGGTAAGAAAGTTCTCAATCTTGTCCAATGTAGCGTCTATACCCACAACTCCTATAGTTCTGAAGTGAAATTTAGACATTGTGTTTTCAGACCTTAGAAACTTATTAAAAGTTTGATTTAACATTTTTTATATATACATTCTATCTTAGTTTTATTTTGTTGTTGTGTTTAATTTGCTAAAGTAGGCATAACTTATATGAGCCACATTGAATATTTATTAAAATAATATGTCTGATTACCTATTCATGGTGAACATGTTTATTAACAGATTCTGTGGTCTTTAGGTCGGGAGTTTTGAAAGCTGTTTAATGATTTCTAAGCTACTCCATCTACATACTCTAAACTGTTGATGATCAAACTTTGCTTGGGTAGATATAAGTCATGTGTAAACGTCAGTCATTGGTGGGACAATTTGGCTTAACTATAACACATTATTGGGATTAAATTGTAGAGCAGGCTATGTCTTATTGTGTCACAAACTTACACTAAAGTGTGACTGGGTACTCTTTCAAAGTATTATTATACTAAGCTCATCCCCAGTTAGTACTATTTTGGACTGAAGAAAAAAAGGAAGACAGTGCAAAAGTAATTTATCAAAAAATAACACAAAATACAGTTGTTATTTTTTATAAAAAAATCTTAATACAAAAATATTCATAATTGTTCATATTTTCTTAATTCAGGGGGCAAACAATTTTAGCCAATGTTATCTATAAAAATATATGTTTATTAAACATACCAACATTTCCCATTATTTTTTAAACAATAAATCTAAATAACCTGGTATGGTTATATGGTGAATTTATTCAAACTGGTTCAAAACTTCAAAAAAAAATAAACATAAAAACCATTACTCACTTGCCACTGATCTTGCTTAGCACAGGTATAGCATGTGTCACCATTATACCAAGACCCCAGGCATCAAGATAGGGAGACGTCCATAGCGCAGCTGTAGTCTTAGCATTGGAGGACAAAAACTCAAAGTAGTTGCTCATCTGTGAGATGAGATTCTCCCCAGTAGAGAGTTTCAGAATACTGCCGCCATGGTTACAGGCTAGTTTCCCTGGAAACACTTCAGCATCATCCTTGATCAAGTAGCTGAAAATTCTGGCCTGCAACAGGGATTAACTTAGTAAATATGTAACTATCATAATTTATCGGAAATTAATAGATTTTTAAAATGTATATTGGTTTTTCATCTTGGATTTTTTTTCCCACTGCTTTGTTTATATATCCCTATTATGTTTCATAAATCAAATGAAGATTCTGGCATATTTAAGAAAATTTAACTTCATTCATCTTTAACAAGAATAACTAACTAGAATTAATATATGTCCTTGAAGATAATATTGAATATCACTTTGAACTTGGGGGCTGCACTCTGCAAAGGTATGCCGGATATATATGATTTTGACTTACATATGACCTCTAATATGACCTTGACCTTAATGGTTGCACTAGTAACCTATGCATTGTACATTTGATTTACTACTGAATAAATTTGACCATCATTTGCACACTTGTAATTGCTTACAGGATAAAACATACAAGGGTATATCAAAAAATTTGTGGATAAATGCAAATGCTTCTTTATTTCTTATCTTAACACCTTGATATTTTAACATCTTGTAGAAAAAATATTTTGAATAATGTTCTATATAATTTTATTGTGAAATAAATACTATATGAGTTGCGATCGCTACAGTAACTGATAGTTGACGTTGCCATTTATGTTGGCGTCAAAGTCTGCCAAAGTGTGCTGTCTAGTTTTGAATTTATTCAATGTTGAAAAACGTACATCATTTTGTTGCTAAGTAAAAATGACACCTGAAGTCCATCATACAATTATGTTATAATTTGGGTAAGATGCCAGGCCAGACCATGGAAATGATGAAAGCTGCTTCTGGAAAGACTACAGTTACCAGATTGCTCATAAACAATTGGAACAGTGAGTTAAGAGAAACCCTTTGTGACAAGGAGAGGAACGACCATCCGGTCTCGCGTCATTGGGAAAGTGACATTGAACTGGTCAGATGCATGCTATATGAGGACCACAGCTACACTCTACACAAATTATGTACCAAAGTAGATATAAGCTATGGCACAGTCCTCTGTATAATAACAGAAGAACTTCAGATGAGAGATGTAAATGCTAGGTGGGTGCCATATCGAATGAGGATAAACACTCATGGGTTACCGTGTCAATGCATTTTTTAAGGACATTCTACTATAAGCATGATAAATTTCTAACAAAATAGTGACTGCAGACAAAACATGGGTTTGTTAATGACCTCGAGCCAAAGCAACAGCTATAGTTCAGACTGGTTTTGAAGTGCCCTCCAGGCACAGATTGTAAGGCATTGCCATTGTGTAGAAGTTAGTGGTGAATATTTTGAGAAAGACTGACGTTGACATCATCATTGCTGTGTACATCAGATTATAACTTTGTTAAATGATGTGAAAAAAATATCAGTGACTCTCAGTCTCATTTTAATTGTGTTTGTCCATGAACTTTTAGATATACTCATGTACACTGCCCAAACAAAACTTCTTAGCACCTGGATTTACATAAAGATTTATCAATTATTAACAGTATTTATTTTTTTAAATTTTACTGTAAAAGTGCATAAATAACAGAATATTTTTTTGTCTGATGAGTTAAGCTTTATTAGGGCAGTAAAATATTATTATCATATATTAATATAAATTAACATGATATGTTAAAGTACAGATTTACTGTATCACTCCCACATCATTCTTGATATAAAACTTTCATCAATTACTGTGAAAAATATTTATTTTACCAGCGTCATTAGAAAAGTAAAATGTCACTATCTTATATTATTCTAATTTAATAAGATTTTTAAATGTACAAATTCCTAATTTGGGAACATTTTTATATTACATTGTAAAAAGGAATTATTTGATTTCTCCAGCATTCAACAGTTTCTGTAAGAGAATTTTATCGAAAGCATATATTTTCCCACAAGACAATGTATTTGGTACAAATCAATTCAAAACTGGAAGTATATGGCAATTTCTTTAATCAAAACAACTGATTAATGATGGTTAAAGCCCATCAATATCATAACAAGTTTTATAAAACATGCAATTTGCATGTTCCAAGACTCTATGACACAGTCCATAGAGCAAAAAATTTTCATTCTCAAGATAAAATCTTACAAAATAAATAATTTTGCTTCTGTTAAAAGTTTTGTCTTCACTTGTTATCCTTTTTACACCTCCATAATTAACAAGACAGTTTTCTAGACTTTTGGTTCTAAATCTAAGACCATTTAAACGTTTCATTAAGGAGGTAAAACAATGCTTGTGTCAATCAGATATATTATGGCTTCAATGTTAAGGGATTTGAAGCTGACAACTCAAATTGTTCATCCTTTAAAGGCTACAATAAATTTATTCAAAGCTTATTCTAATCTCATACATGCTAGTAAGTAAATGTTGGTACTGCAAACAACAGTACAGTCATAAAATAAATAAAATTTACTGTTTTTGTCTAAAAAGAGAATGAAGAAAATGATCTTTCACACTGTCCCATACTTACAGATGGATTAAAAAATGAGTTTCTGTCATCAGCAATACCCCAAACCTTGGTCCAGTTGTACTTGCACACTGGGCCTGGGACATACCCACTTCTTGTATAGTAACCTAGCAACCAAAAAAACAACAACACAATCATTGTTTCATTAGAAAAGAAAATGAAGACTTAAAAATCTACTAATAGGAAGCCATTATAAAACTTAAACACATTTTTAGCAGAATTGCCAATCAACGTTACTAATGAATGTAAACCTATAGTTTTTTTAACATTCACCATTCTAAAATTTATATTCACAATACAGCAAAATTTAAAGACAAACCTCTGCAATTGTAAATGCTTAAATTTTTACAGAACTTTTGAAATCTTGCTTCCTAAATAATATGCACCAACCTTCCTAACATTAGTTCTGATCATTGTTCAATTGATTGATTTTCCAACAACAAAAAATATTTTACTTGCCCATTTTCACTACCTCCACCCTGCTCAAGTTTTTCTTGTACATTTATTGCATGAACCTTTTAGATTTTTTTTTCTAGATCAAGGAAATATTCATTGAATGGCAAAATGATTTCCTGAAGCATAATTTAAGTTATTTCATACCTGGTCCACAGCGGACATTTTCTCCATCGGTATCTTTCCCATCAGTGACGAAGATGATCACGGACTGACAACCTGTCCTGGGATTACTGTTTAGCAGGTCAAATGCTCTGTCAAAACTCTTCCTGAAATATACATGTTTACAGTCTTGTAAAAATGATAGCACTAGGTGTCCCTAGCGGCGAATTAATACAACATGTGTTGTGAAACACACCTTGCAATATATGATACATATTGCCTATACAGTATGCTTTCAATTTTGTGTGCATAATACTTGCACATATATGCAAACTATAATTACATTCCTTATTAGAACTACAAACAAGCATTAACCCTTTTCTTGCTGAAAAGATAGTTCATACCATTGAAATATAAAGACACTCCACTCTTAAAGCGTTTCCCAGCACATAAAGGCTTAAATATAGGCATATGATCTTAGAAAGCATGGTGACCTTTTAAATACAGAGAATTTAGACATTAACTTGGCTATGGAACACAAATAAGTAACATAATTTAGCTTGAGACCAAGTCACAAAGAAAGATTATAACATTTTGACAGGATAAATATTTACCTATATATATATCTTAATAACATAAAACTCAATGTTTTTTTGTTGTCTCACCTCTAAACTTAAATAAGCAGA
Source organism: Sinonovacula constricta (assembly GCA_007844125.1). Lineage (NCBI taxonomy): Eukaryota > Metazoa > Mollusca > Bivalvia > Cardiida > Solecurtidae > Sinonovacula > Sinonovacula constricta. The sequence goes on from CM017562.1 coordinate 17,774,185, forward strand.
TCATTGTGTGGAGGCACAATATGCCAGTCTTGCTAGATTATCAGAGAATGTTAGAATACTTTTCAGGTCTATGATATAATTTCATTTCATGAAACTTTTACAGTAAAATTAAATAGAGCTGCTTTAAGATACTGCTGCCAAAATATGCCAACACCCCCTTCTTTAAGAAAAAACTCACTCCAGTTCGCTGGTTCCCCCTGGTTTGAGGTTCTCAATGTTCTTTATAAGGTCCTTTCTGTGAGCAATGGTGGCCGGTACCATGCGCTCCTGCTGGCAGCTCAACACTTCAGTAGCATACGACTGCCATCTGAAGATGGGAACAGCATGGTGATGTTTTTTTTAAGAGCATTAGTTTTGTGTACAAATTTATTTCTAAATTTTATTACAAGCAGCTTTAATAATGTAATAACATAATGATAGCTTAAGGTAAAATCCTTTTCCTTGAAATTTATTTTTACAAAATTTATATGAGAAGCTTTTGTGTTATTTGACGAAGTATCTAATATAGTTATTAACAGTGGCACCCTGTAAATGAATGTCAATGCACATATAAAGACAGTATTACTATTCTAAATATGAAAAAATGCTAAAAGAATTTTCATTCTAACATAGTCAAGCCAGAACGAGAGCAGGGGCGGAACCAGAAAAAAAACTTTTTTTGGGGGGTGGGGGCAGGTATGACTCAAGATCAACTTTATCACAGTAAATACAGGATATGCATACACAGTTAGGAACCCTACATTTTACACCTAGTTGGTGTTGGCGGGATGCATCCCCCATCCCCCACCCTGGATCCATCCCTGAACAAGAGATTAAGCTACATTGCTGTAATATTGATATTTGTTTGACTCAATAATTAAGAACAAAAGATTCTCTTGACATTCTACTTACTTGCCCACTTCATTCCAGTAGCTTTCCCGAGCACAAATAACATTAACATAATCCTGTTTAGTGAGTGTGTTAATGACAGTCTTAGCCACGCCTTTAGCTATAGCAAACTTCTCTCCTCGCATCGATTGGCTGAAGTAGTAAAAGTATAACAGCAATCCTGACTCTATGCTTGCAACATTTGTTATAACAAATATATAATAACAAAACATATTAGAAGAGACTCAGCAGCAAAGGTCTGGGTTACATACATTATACTATTGGATATTACCCTGCACATAATAAAAATATAACTAATTAATTGATTATTGGCATTTTCTAGAATTTTGTACAAAAAAGCTCTCTTTGAATTTCAATTTATTTTGATTGTACATGTAGTCTTGTTGTATTTGTGAACACTTTTGTCATCCAACAAAGGATAAATTATTTACAGTTGTTCACCTTAGTTCATGTTAACAGTTGTTCACGTAAGTTCATGTGCAATACTTTATGTCACTTTCTTTATGTTAAGTAATGTTGGTGTAATTTGCCACTTAAAGTTTTTTATTTGAGGAACAGGTTATCTGCCATCTTACCTGCAATCCAGTATAATAACGACATCTTTAGGTCCACTAGTTGCTGCTATGTACCATGGTCTCACACGTGGGTCGTAGTCATTGTAGAAACCAGCAAAGTTGGTTGACCACTCCCGACCTGGGTAGATCCTTACAATCCCGGTAGTGGAGCCAAAATACTGCCACCTGGTGACAAAATATAAAATATTGAAAGATATAAATAACTTGATATATATTGTATATATATATATATATATATATATATATATATATATATATATATATATATATATATATATATATATATATATATGCAAGTTTGAATTAGGAGTGATAGAGAGTGTTGTATTTGGATTTTTATTCCTTTTTTTCAAAGCTTTATAATATATCCATATACAATATCAGCTGACTGGCTGATATGACATTAAGATAGCTTTCTGGCAGAATCAACCGATCCAAATCCTGCACAAGTTTGGTCGATTACGCCAAATAGATCTATGATAAAAACAATTGTTACAGCTGATTGTATTTATCATATTCCACTTATGCCAGGCTGCTAAATGTTGATCTTGAGTGGATAAGTGACTAACTTCCTTCTGATGCCATTGTGGAGGGTCCTCCATCACCATTCACTGTGAATTAAGTTAAAAAAACTCTTCCGCAAGATGAAGAATGACACTCTTTGGTAACTAATGCCTACATGCTGAAACTGGCTAGTGATAAGTGCATAGATTTAATGAGATAGTTGACAGAGGTCATCTTGTGCAACATTGTCATTCCCAAAGACTAGGCAGAGAACTAAATCTTGAGCCTCTACATGGGCAAAGGTGAAGCCCTAGACCATGGCAACTAGCATGGTCTCATGAAACATGTATTCGCTAATATGGCTGTCATCAACTCATTCCTGTTTTGCAAAGATACCGCTGATGCCATGTTCATTATAATCATGATCCAGGAGAAGTACATTACTGCAAACAAGCAACTTTACTTTTCCTTTGTTGACCTGGGAAAAGCTTTTGATGGAATTCCCCCCAAAAAATCCTCTGGTGGGTCTTGAGAAGACTAGGTGTTGAGGAGTGAGTAGTGCGTGTCATCCAGGGCATGTATAAAAGGCCAGAAGCTTTGTGAGGAATTTCAGGTAAGAGTGGCTGTGCATCATGGTTCTGTCCTTAGTTGCTGCTCTTCACCTCAATAACAGAGGCATTATCTCCTGAATTCTGCTTTCACTTGCCATGTGAGCTTCTATAATGCAGTGACCATGTGGTCATAGGTGACTCAATGGAAGAATGTATCACTTAGCTGAGGAGGGTTTGAAAGGTGAGGGTCTGAGTGTCAATATGAAGGAGACAAAGTTGATGTCTCTGGCCTTATGCTTGACCTCTGGCATGTTGCTGTGTGCTGTATGTTGGAGCCACATAAACTAAGTTGGGTGCTATTGGTTCATAAAAATGTGCATGTGTAGTGACATCAAAGGCAGACTTACTGCCACCCCAGAGTATGATGTCATGACCAGGCATGTCAAATTGAAAGAAGATCAGTCACTTAGGTGAATGTAAATGAAACTTTACTCTATGTTGAAGCAAGTATTTGCTACCTTGGGTGCCTTTGAAAGCTACACGTATAAGATAGCAATTATTACCAGGTATGGTAGTAACTGAGGCAAAAATCTCCCGTCAATCTTAACATCCGGGCAAATATCACTTCTGATGTTCACTCTTCACTACTGCATAGTAGTGCAATGAGGGGAAAAACAGCAATAGAGCTGATATGAGCATGTTAAATGTGTATATCAACCCAGTCAAAAGCCTGGCAAATCCTGGCTGCAGAGGGCGCAGTAGACCAAGGTAGACATGGTCAGTGTGTATCAAACCTGACCTAAATGTGTGCTATTTGTCCAGCACTGATCTGCTGAACAGGATTGTGTGGAGAGCAGGTGTTAGACCCCTTAGACATATTCTGCCTACCATAGAAACAAGGACCACATAGCAAATAAACTTGACTCAGAACCAAACAGGAAAAAGACAGACTAAAATCACTCAGTTTAACACAACTACTTGACAGCAGTTCCTTACCATCACTGTACTTGCTTACTTTAATTTAGTTTGGACTGTAGATCCAACAACACTTCAACCTTCATTTTAAGTGTAAGGAAACTGAAGGATGGAAATTTATAATTCAGACAAGGTATGTTGGAAGATATATACCTGAGAGTTGGGTCTATTTTCTGATTCTCTTTGAACAGTTTGTCGAGGCCTGCAGTGAAGTAGACAGTGTTGATGGTACTGATATCATCACGGGGCACCTCATCAGCGATCTTGACTGTAGACTGAGACCAGCTCACTGGCTGCTTAAAATACCTAGAAACAGGACAGTTTCATACTTGTAAGGAAATCAATCTTGTTTGTGCATTTGTACGGTGGTTGCCTAAGGATTTGCCAAATCGAATATTGCTAATCCACTGTTTTGATGACAAATGTTTGTGAACAAATACAAATAAAATACAGTAATGAGAACATTTACTGTACATGTATTTGAAGATTTATAAAATTTTCAACAATGGCATATTTTGTTGTTTTTTAAGTTGTAATGTACAAAGCCTGGTTAGAATTTAAACCATGGAACTGAAAAACAAAACAAAAACAACCACTACATTCTTAATTTAAGTGTTGAGATTGCGAGATGTACTTGTAAATGTTTTCATTCATTAGTAGAAAGATAAACAAGGAACTTATTTTTTATATAGGATGCCAACTTTTCTACATGTTCCTTTTTCTTATCTCAAAATTTAGAGTGCATACTATGCAGGTATATAGGAAACTTGAATTTATGTATTTTTTCTTACGGATCAAACTTCCGGTCTTGTGGCAGTTTCTCAGGAATGTCAGAGTCTGCATAGATTTCCTGGGACAGTTTGGACAGCCTTGTTGTCTCGGCACTACCATTGGAGTGAGTGAAGTTATCATACAGCTCTTGGACCTCAACCGCTAGTCGCTACAATGGCAATAGAAAAATATGGTGACGTATGTTAACATTATGTTACAAAGTCTGTGGTCAATTGGAAAGCAGATCTTGGGAACAGAGGGTACCTGACAAACAAAACCAGACAAGACAAGAGACATTATTTCCTGAGTACTGGTTCTGCACAGAATGTGAAATGTAATTCAACAGAAATTAGAGCTTTCTTTTTACTGTGTTATCAGTTTTGTACATTAAAATAAGAACAACAGAGAAATGGAAATATTTCAGAGATCATTTGAAATTGACCCTCATGTGATTTTTCTCACTTAATTTGAAGGTTATCTGACTTTTAGGTAAAAATAGACATATGGATGTTTCCATTTATAAGTTAATTTCTGCACCAAATAATGAAAACACCAAAATTGAGCAGTTAAATTTGTATATTTGCAGTTCCTCAACCTTTCAATAGGTGTGTTCAAATCCCAGTAGGAAACGGCCAGCTAACCTGTGATATGTCAGTGGATCTACCCAGTAAATGTCTTCAGACTTTCTACACCACTTATATCCAGACATCACTATTATGCTCCACAGCTAGACATCAAAAAGCATACCTCTGCTGCCTGTTTCTTCTGAATGAAGTAATCCTCGAGTTTCTCTTTCACCTGATTGACAATGTCCTCTCCATTCTTGGTGTCAGACATGTATACAGCCTGGTCCAGGTACCCCTGGGTATACTGCTGGTTGATGCCATCATTGGCAAGCTGAAGCAAAACATTCAATATGTGTCAATTTGCATTCAAAATGTGTACATGGGCATTCAATATATATATATATGTACATGAGCATTCAAAATATGTACATAGGCATTCAAAATATGTACATGGGCATTCAAAATATATACATGAGCATTCAAAATGTGTAAATATGCATTCAAACTGTTTAAATTTACTACATGGGAAAGTCTGTCGTTATAGCGCAATTAACAGCATTTGTGTTTTGTATTTTTAATGGATATGTCCGACAGTTTGCCTACATAAAAAAATATAAAATCTTACCCCTATTTGAGGGAATTTGGGCATAATTTCTATATAAACTAATGCTTTAGTCTGAATAAAAACAATATTGAAAACTATCCCAACTGAAAGACAGTACAAAAGCAAACATACTCTAAATGTTCATTCTTTCCTAAATAAATAAAATGATCTTTCAATCATACCACCTTTAAACCACATCACAAAACCCACATAGTTCCCAGAAATAAGTAGCAATATCCTAACTTAGAATCCTACTCAAAGTTATTCTGCTAGCAGCTTAAAAATATTAGATTATAAATTATTGATATACATCTGTATATCCTATATTGCCTTAATACTATATAAATTTAAAAGGTTATATTTTTATCTACCTTATCACAAAACTCAAGGACTCTAAATGGAATATATATTATATAAATTAAATGTAATAAGCAATCATATCATTTTGTCTCTAAAATAGAATGAATCACACAATTCTGAAGACAACTTACTTGCTCAATATAATTTTCTATAAGCACTGCCCAGTTCTGAACATCACCTATCAAAGAGCCTACTTCATGCACCTCCTCCCCTGGATACTTGGCTCCTCCCACTCCTTGAAACCATAGCAACTGGCACCCTAAGAACAGGATAGTCCTTAGACAGACAGGTGCTGTGTCCGCCATGACTGACTATTCCTTAATTAGAAGAAGACAAAATTAACTAGCTTCATGCTTTAAAAATATTTCAAAAATGGCACTTCCACAATTCTTTTTCCTTAATCATCTATTAATCATACAGTCGACTCTCGTTATCTCGATATCGTCGGGACTTTTCAAATTTTTTGAGATATCAGATTGTCGGGATAACAGTAGCTGTAATTATATACTAAATTTTGTCAAACTTGATCCCCTTTGTTATGTTATTATAAAACTCCTTTTAAACAGTCTATTAATCTAATAAATAGTGCTTGCATTCATAAATGTATTCTAAGGTTGTTTTTTCTTAATTATAATATATTCAAAACATTTAGTTTTATTGTAGGGTAACTATCTATGGATACACAGGTTGCTTAGAACTATGTTCAGTATAAACAATCTAAAACAGAGCATATCATTTTCATAAAATATGACTTTTTGATTCTCAATATGGCTTATAATGAGAATTTCAACTATCAATTATTATACATTCAAAGAACAGTTTAGATAACGATCATTAACAAAGCAAATACTGGTACAAGAAACTAGAGCAATATTTATGTGCTGCTAAATATTTCAAAGTTGAAGGAAAGATTAAATACACCAAATAATACATAGTTTATTTCTAAACCCTGAACCATTTATTTATGAAGACTTGATACATACAAATTATATATCCTTCTGGTTAAATATATAAATCTACAAATTTACATAAGAAGTTATCCATATATGGATAATTTCATGAACAAAAGATAGATGACATAAACAGTCACTAGATCTAGATGTTTAATGCAGGAGACGAACAGGGAAATGTTACTTATATCTAAGTGAAAGTCCCAATAGGCATTCGCTGTCTACAACTGGAAGACTTTAAAACACTGTCCAGATAGTCACTGAGTGACCAACTTTTTACATAAACATGTAGATCTAAAATTATCGAAACACTACCATTTGGGCGGTAAACTCTATATTGGCCATTGGTATGCAGATCTGCTTTCAGTTCGATTGGAATCGCTAAAGAAACGACAAACACAACATCAACTGGGCGGTCCACAAGAAAATGTGTACCTAAAGATCTAATCTTATAGCTTAACCAAATGATAAACACCTAAATGCAACACACATTCTTAACATAAAATTTGTAAATGCTAATCACAGAAGCACACAAACAAACCTACCTTCAGGCTACCACAATTTCCTCCATACTTCTATGTGTGTCAACAACTGGAAGAACCGACATCGATTACCGATGGTGCCTTCTTAGTTGCAGACGGATTGTGTTTTGCCGCGTTCAGCGGGGGTTCCGTTATCGTCCGTGACAGTTCGGTGAAAATCGGATATGCACGGGTTGTTTTGAAAGCGGGAGTTCGATATTGGCATTTTCGTATTCAAATCGTTCGTTTGTTTGCAGCTTATGAGATCGCCCGTCCAAATATGACTTTTTGTGAGAATCATAAAAAGAGCGTAATATTAAAATTTAAACTTAAAATCTCTATTGAAGAAAAGTTTCACTAAAACACTAAAGTAAATTGCATTTGTTACTCTAAATCTTAGATAAAAATTTCAATATATAATCTAGCAGACTTTACGTAAATGTCCGATTAAATTTTAGTAGATCTGCATTCTAATTTTTTGCTAAAATCCGCATTTTTATGACATTTATCTAGATCTATCAGTCCTATTTAAGTAGCTTCTGAAACTGAAGTGAAGGCAAAAAAAGGTACTTGATTGGCAGATGTTCAGCAGTCTTATCCCAGGTATTATGCAACACGTCAGAAAAGTTTTTCAAGTATTCGAAGAAACTCTTTTAAAAAACGTACATAACTTTCTGGACATTCGTTTGCTTGGTTTTATTAAAAGGGTTTTGCCGGTAATATTTATAATGACAATGTAGCGAATAAAAACAATAAAAAACTTTGATCATAAGGCGTAGCTCTCTGAATAAACACTGCCCTAAGTCAGTGAAATTCTAAACACTGTAAGTCTAAAAAACAGAAACCACTAATGAGTATATTTGGATAGTATGTTAGAGTCACAAAAGGTATCTAGCGTCGGCTTCAATCGCGGGAGGTCGAGGGTTCGAATCCATACTTAACCTGACAAAAATATATTTCATTGCTTCTGTTGCTATCAGTTTCTATCAATCCAGTGATTCTTTATGATCTTGTTACATATTTCATGGTTTTCAAACATTGTATCACAGTGAAGACAGCACTAGATATCTACTTCAAAATTATACCCATATCCCTATAGCCAGAAAAATGTTAAATGGAATAGAATCCATCGACAACGAACTTTGACAGAGGGTTCAATGCTATACGTTAAAAAAAGTCGAAATTGATAGCTTCTACAGAATGTCGTATGCGTTGTTATAATGCAATCAGACTGCTGATGGAAAATGAGATGATCCATTTTGCAGGAGAAGTACGTCTGTGTTTAAAAGGGAATGTGAAAAGACAAAGAGGATGTGGGACATACTCAAAAATGGACATCGGCCGATAAAGAAATATATCGATGGTAAACAAGACAAAACATGTCAAATTTGAAATTTCAAAATAAAGATGAAGATATTACAAATACAAATAAGAATTAAATAAATTTGTTCACTAGTGTAACGATCGCGTATGTCTACGCATACCTCCTGACATTATCAGCATGGGAAACAAAACTTGACATGTTTTAACACTGACTTCCATAACATTTGACATGAAACAGTAAAGCGCGTGTTTTCAGCTGAATTTACTGTTCTAGACACGTCGAAGGTTTTAATCGACGTATAATTGTGTAGCCGTATCAGTAACCTGTTTGTGACATTCAATGATGAAGCTGCTGCTTCTGCTGCTGATGTTGCTGCTGCTGATGATGATTATGATGATGATAATATAGAAAGTGTCCTCATAAGATGAAAAACGTGTGTACGTTTAAACTGCAATTTAGGCAAGAAAATGACAAGGTCGAAAACAAAAGTCACGAGAAATATTTGTGAAATAATATAAAACTTGTCGGCATTATTACAACTGAAAATGAATATATTGTTCCGGGCAGTTTTTATCAAAGTCCTGTTGTAAACTTATGTTCAGATTGCTGCAATAATTATCCGATAACATTGTATGCAATGAAACAGAAAGTAGAATGAAACCAAGTTATACAGCAGACCATACATACTTTAAAACAGTTCAGAAAATGAAAGAAGTGATTGGTATAAAATGTGCCGAAGCACGCTACTACAAAAGACTGTAGAACAAAGATAATTAATTAGATGGTTAATTTTAATTTTGATTTTTTTTAAAAACAACAGAAGTCCTAAGATGGATCAACCATCAAGTTCTTGCAGACTTTTGTGGACCGACATAAATACTTAATTAGTAAACTCTTTGTTTTCTCCGTAAATGACAATGTAACATAATTACTAAATTAACTATAATTACTTGTTTATGTCCCTGAAAAATATATATATATTGCATATGCGTCAATTCCGTTGTGTGGACACATCGTTATAAATAATACAGTTATAAAGTTATAAACAAGACACCAATTGACTCGATTGTGCGGCAATAATTTAAATAAATATGAAGTACAGATCACGTGGTTCTATGCCTCATGTGTGTATGTAAATGTAACATTGTCACCACCCATACGATCGTTTTATTTTAGAACCTGACTCCAAGACAATGTATGGAAAGCGAACAGATCGACATTTTGGTATAAAGGCGGGCAAAGACACAGAGACAAACAAACAAACAAAAAACAAAACAAAAAACTACAGACAGAAAGAAAGACAGGTGGACACAGTGTAAAACAAATTTAGATATTTTGGTGTAGTTCGATTCCATACTGAGCCACCAGTCTATACTCTTGACTTTAAGAACGAATAACGAATGTGGCTCATGAAGGTTGTGTAATCTTTGACCTAAATGGGAAAGCGATAACATGTCTCAATGACCTCTTTTAACGACCAAGTGTCATATAATCACTTACTCGTCAACTGTTGTGTTGACCTTGTCCTATTCAAATAAAATAAATAACAAAGAAAAAATGAAAGTTAACAAACGGTTTTTTATAAGCGTTTAGTTTTCAGTAAAAAAATGTTCAGCTTAACTTATACATGTTTGTTTGTTGGGTTTATCGTCCCACCAACAGAATTTCAGTTATCTGGAGACGGTGTCCACTTGAAGCAGATATAGTGCTGCCTTCACTGTGTATAGCATGCCGTGAACACCTGGCATGATACCACACCCAGTTACATTATCTTGACACCGGGCCAACCAGTCGTGGAACTACCCTTATATTTGATTGAGCGTTAGCAAGGGAGCTAGCTATACCACTACCTTTTTAATCGACTTTGGTATGTCGCGGCCCGGGATCGAACACGGGGCCTCCCGTTCCTGGAGCCGACGTTCTACCGATTGCGCTACCAGGCCCCGTTCTTATACATGTGTTGTGTATTATACAGTATATATATGATGTTGGATGTGGTGGTGAAAGCAAGCTTAACAAATGTGGCCGCTAACAGAAAAGTCCGCTGAACGCTGTTAGCACATGCATTTGATACAAGGTCGCTGACGTCTCTGTGTTTTCAATCACTTCTAAGCTACGACGCATCACAGCTAGGCGACTTTGGGGATTTTTGCTTCGCATTGTAAATAGTTCGGAGTAATATTTTATGTCACAATTTACAAATAATTTATCAATTATCTAGAGTATTGTTTAATGGCGTATATTATGATGAAATATCCTTTTATGCCAATATTGTATACGTCTCTCTATACATATTTTCTAGTTTAACACACTTAGCTGTTTACTCTAATCTAATTCGCGCGAAAGTGTACATTGCAGTTCATAATAAATAAATATAATAAATAAATAAATAAATAAATAAATAAATAAATAAATAAATAAATAAATAAATAAATAAATAAATAAATAAAGCAAAGTCCTTAACCGCTACGTTTAGTGACAAAATATCTGTTAAGTTCAATATGAAATAAAGGAATAATCTGATGAATTAAATCAACCCATTGTAAATAAACGCTAAATGGGCGCAGTTGACTTAGAACAACGTAGTTGACCTGATAAGGTCACTGTCTAGCATCGTTCTACTTCTAAAACTATTGTGCTCTCAAGACATTTTTGCCCCATTTTGTCACCAAAGTGGAACTAAACTATCTACGGTGACCTATGGGGATCAGTGACCCGGCGGTTAATTGTGAAAAGTAGGACCCTTCTCCAACGTAGAAATAACCGAGGGTTTCCGAGTGTCGTGGTTTATTGCTGCAAAGTTGTTATTTGCGATCTAATAAAGATGTTTGCTCTTCTAGAAAAATACAATTCAAGTAAGAGAAAAAGTATTTTATTTTGTTTAGGTTTATCTCGTATATGGTTTTGGCATTAAACATGCCCGTGTATGAGCTTTTGTTAGGAACTAAACTCATTTTTATTCATTCTATGCCCATAAAATATATATCAGAAAGATGTTGATGTTGTTGTTTTTAAACACATTAAGTGTGTATATCTATATTTTTATACGAATCCGGTCGGATTAACAAATATATGTTTTCCCTTTTATGGCATAGCTAATTAATCGTACATTGAAGTCCGTTATGAAACAACGAAGGTGTGGGTTATAAATAGTGTCAGTTATACACTCACCTGTCACCTCACGTGGCACACCACGCGTTCTTGGGGCCAGGTATATAAAATAGAGTCCTGGGCCGAAACAAGTCGGAATTCAACAATAGTTTGAACAAAGACAACAACCATCGAACACCATGATCTCCGCAGTGGTTCTTCTTTCTACAGCTGTCCTCGCTACTGCACTGCCAGCTCAGCAAGGTTGGCCTATCTATTATTGGATCTTAATTGATTTTTCGGTTAAAATGTTGTTAAATTCAGAATCTAATTTACGTAAAATTTATAAATACATTTCGAAAGAAGTTACTTAACTAACATTGCAGCATAACATGTACAAGTATGCTGTATTTATCTCAGTCAAAGTGAACCTTTGATCACATTTAATTATGCCCACCTTTCCTCTCGAATCTACCAATTTAACATAGTCATTGATTCAGGAATCAAATTCATTTTTTTCGGTATCGGTATAAGTGTTAATAAGGTTAATTAAAAGTTAAAGGAACAACATAACACAAGAAAAATACTTACGGCGAGAAAGATTCGTAGTATGACTTATGCATACAATGAATGACAAAACACCCAAAATATTTCAATTTGCACCTACGAATGTGTCAACTTAATACTAAACTGGTGCCACATGACAATAGTGATTTATGTTTGTCTATACTTGTTATGAAAGATCTATAATTACTATAAGACCATGGCAAATTTACTTATTTAGACAATGAAAAAAAGTTAAAAGTTTGATTGCTTTCTAAAACACCAATTAATCCTAAAAGGATGCTTGTTTGATGGCCATATGTACAACGCCGGTGAAAATATCCACGTGGAGCATTGCCTAGCAACCATACCGTGTCTTGGCAACAATGTCCTTGGAGACATCGTTCTTCTTGGGTACGTCATACATACGTCACAAATCAAACTGTCATCGGTCGAGTTTTAAACAGATTGTAATTAAAACCCTTTCCGTATCTATTCCATCTAGTCTTTTCTTCATTTCCTTTTTTTTTATTGCGTTCTCCAACTTGCAGTTCAACAAATTGGTAAATTCGCGTCTGTCTGATCGTCGATTAAGTTTTAACAATATCAAATGCAATAAATTTAAACAAATTAAATTTATTTTCCAATATTTTCTTTTATGTCTAGTTATCACAAAGCCATATATATGTCAATTTTAATGTACATAGCTTATTTAATTAATTGCTAATTGGATTGCTTAATACTTAATGTTGATTGTTTTCATTCTACATGCGTTTCTTACACTTCGGTACCTTTTTTTTTTTATCTAAGACATAACTACATTTCATGCATTCAAATTCTGTTTCATCGTGTGTGTTTTTTTTTTCACAGAGGCGTTTGTTCAGACAAGCGAAGTGCCATTGATGGACAAAGTAATGACTGTTTTTCTTTCTTTCAATAAGCCTTAATAAATGCGTATTCATACATTCGCAAAACAAATACAACACATCGGCAAAATCAACAAATATTCTCACATTAAAGTATTCAATTATATGTTTAGATGGATTTCAATAAAAAAAAATCTTATTAAAATCTTCGACTATCGCCACAACTTTTAATATCTTTAACATTTGAAACTAAAACTATAAATATAGCGGTTGTTCTATTTACCTGCCTATCCCCAGCTGGGTGTTACTATGACGGTACGAACTACAACATGGGAGAAACCATTGTCATGAAGGGGTGTGTGGGTGCGATGACATGTCTAGGAAACAACAACCTGGGACCCATCACGTCCTTGTTGTAAGTTTTTCTAACGAATAGCAATTTTATTAATTTTCAACTTTTATTGACAATCAATGTATACTTAACGCTTTTGGACAATAATTAACTCATCAATAAATAATTTAAAGGAAACCCACTTTACATGCAAACATTTACCGGTAAACGATGTCCCAATGCACCAATGTTTGTTACTGCTGCTACATTACAGTACGTCTCGCAACATATGTTGTATTATATTTGCCGATATCTGATTGGTCGAAATGTGGTGATTTGAAACTTTATGTGTGCAATATGACAACCAAAAGTTACTTGGAAACGTGTTTTAGGCAAAAATTGTTATTTACCCCATTATTGTACACCCATTTAAATGTGATATCCGACGGTTTGGACCAAAATATTTTCGTTAAACATCACAATAAACCTTTGTTACCTAAACAGATCTCGCAAAATGTTGTTTATTGGTGTTCAGTCTGACAACTGAACCGTAAAGCCACAATCGTCATTTCAAACATGTATTTCCTATCTGAGCCACGCGGCACAGTTAGTTATTTTAAAACTAAGAAAACGTCATCCTCTTTGACGTCGATGTCTATTTTTAGCAGGAATCGCATTAGTTCTTATTTATAGATTTAAAAAGAATGAACATTTAAGTGATGATCAACGAGTTTTACAGCCCTAAAATTGGGATACTATTTAAAAATCGTCAACGCTTAGACTAAAGTGAGATTGATTTTTTTCTGCAGAAATCATGTACAAATACCCCAAAGATAAGATATTGTTACATATATTAGACATAAACTTGCTGTCCGACACCATCTTTAATTAATAGTCTTGAAATATATATAATTGTTTGTTTTTTCAGCAAACTTGATTAGTCATAGATTGACGTTTAATTTGGACAATTATATTGAACAATTTATATACATTTTGAAATCCCAAATAGTTCCATGTATACATGCCAAAACAAATCCTTCACCGTATTCTAGCTAGATGAAATAGCACAATTATTAAGGGATGGGCAATATTTCAGTACTCGAATGGAAGTGGAAATTTGTTATCAGCCTTTTTTTATCAACTAAGACAAGGAAAACATTTATATCTTTAGCATGTTTCTTAAAAGTGTCTTTCACCATCAAATTGTGTACACATTTTAAAAATAATTTTAATCTCAATATTCAGTTCAAACACTGCTCAGAACAGCTGTTTTAACAATAATGTGTCAGAATGCTTTAATTGATTAAAGGTAAGTCTTGTATTGCCGTCGAATATCTGAATAGTTAATATACTACCGTATATTTGATTAGGGGTTTTCATAAGTCTGTATCGATCCTCTCTAGCCAAATGTCCGCTGTGCTGTGTAGTATTATGTTGAAAGAACCAAGATCAATAAAGCTGAATAAGATATATAGCCATGTTACAAAGACGTACTATATGTTGGCAAGATAATGATTATGTTTATAAGAAACACTGTGCATATGAGTGTCAATGTGTGTGTTTTTGTGTGTTATAATTGCATAAAATGTCAAGTACTGCACCTGTAAGATAGTATTGCATAACTTTTTTGTAAACCTCACTGAGTTGAAGTTGGCCTATTTTTTTATTAAATTTGTTTCAAAAAATTGTATAAAGAATAAAATATAAGTACCCATACTAGTATTAACAAATACCCCCAAAACATCAAACTTAATTAACATGTGAAGAAGAAAACTATGAATACTGATAATTTATTAAGGATATATAATTATATTTACCCAAACAATCATGGAAATGTATTATTTCAGTGGTAACTGCCCATCTAACCCAGTTAAGCGGATCGTAGATGGCCAATGTAAGTAAACACGGATGATGTGTTTGTATGGTATATTTTGGCTGTTCATTTATTATTTAAGTGAAACTTTTATATACCACGTCTCTTGTGTGTGTATGGTCAATGTCAGAAGAAATATATGTATTGTTGTTGCTTCTGTTATTGTGACTTACTGACTGGTAAATCTATAGTTTTTAGTGGTTAAATCCGGTTTTGCAATGCGAGTTCCTTTAAACATTATTTACATTCATATAAAGGTAATCTTATTTATCAATGTATTTGTAATATGTAATCAAATATGTTTCTATAGATCTACTTTCAGTATAATATAATATACAAAAAATTTAAAATGTTTTTAAAAATGTTCTGAAATGTTTTTGTCCAATTATGATAAGAGTTCCTTTTAGGAAAATAATTTAATAATCTCTTCTTACATTCTAGCTATGTCACAACTTAAAAAATAAGAGAAATATATATACAATCAGAACAAAAAAGGTATAAGACTCTTAGTTTCAGAAATATTTTTGTGCGGAGAGAGGGGTGGTAGACAAAAAGTATCATCCTTGTTTTATACTATCTGTTTACTATATTTCTAGCTGGTTGTCTGTTTGATGGTACTGTGTACAGTCATGGAGACAAAATCATCATCCCACACTGTGAAGGGGAGATGACTTGTCTGGGACACAACAACTACTCTCCCTTAATCTCATATGGGTATGTGCTCTTTACTAGATTTCCAAATTAATGCCTTGTGCATGCCGAATATACCTCAGCAACTTTATTTTCATCTCCAAATCTTGTAGTTCTAAACTCTTTTTTTTTAAAGACACCTGTTTTATGCCACATTCTAATGATTTCAAATGTAAATAGTTTCAGAGGGAACTGTATTAAATTTTTTTTAAAATATGCTCACACTCAAATTTTCATTATATTGCCTTTTTTCAAGCACAAATAATTGCTCTCCTTATATACTTGCAAACGTTCAAGGCCATATTAGAAAAAATATAATATGATTTCATATTTGTTTAGGATTTATGAGATACAAACCATTAAAGCTATAGGTCAGTACTCCAAAGTATATAGCTAAAAAGCCAAATTAGGCAATATACCTAATGAGAGTCATGCTAATTGGATCTTGATGTAAAGGTCATCTTGTTGTTGTTTTTAAGCAATTACTGTCAGTATATCGGTGTTCCAAAAATAATTACATAGAGTTGAGAAAGACTCTTAGACATGTTTTGAACCACTGAAGCACCTCAGATCATATGGATGTTTTCCTCACATGACAGTTTCCCCCACCCCATCCCTGGACCAGGACTCAAACCCACACAGTTAGGAGCTGAAAAGTCAGAGGGTTTGCAAGTTGGTGACTACTGCCACCACAGGTGCACTCGCTCTGTGTATCATTTTGTATTCAAAAAACGGCAAGCCCAAACAACCACTAAGCTTTCATATGAAGTTTTTTCACACTGCAGATTGTTTTTGTATTTATGCCACGAAATATGCCAGATTCCAGTGTAAACAGGACAAAAAGGCGCAAGACAAATATCTGGATAGAACTGTTGACTTACAACAAGACAGAAGATCACCTAAGATTAAGTCTTAAGATAGGGAATTATGTGGTGTATAATAATACCAAAAAGTGTTTTTTTAAGTTCATAAAATTACATGATTTTGAATAAAATGTTTTATTTTTCTTGTTTTCACAGGGGTGTATGTCCTTGAGAAAAAGATTCCTGTAAGTAACAATTATTTCAATTAGGACTTTACTTTTCATGTTAATAGTAAACAATTACATAAACGAAAACATACAGAAGACAAATATCCTTTTATTATTGATGTTAATGACATGAAAGGATAATGGTGTCTGGTAAAACTATAATCAAAAGTTAAACAGGCTTTATAAGCTTTTGTTAGAATTTGACTATGACAATGGTATTGATTTTGATGGTGACGATGATTTTGACAGTAGTGATGATGATGATTTTGATGGTAAACTTTTGATGGTATTTATGATGATAATGGTGATGATGATGATGATTACGGTGGTGATGATGGTAATTAAGATGATAATGGTGATGGTAATGATGGTGATGATGATTATGGTGGTGATGATGGTATTTCTGAAGATAATGAAGATTATAATGATGAATGAGATTCTTATTTTTTCGTTCTAATTTCGATTACTTATTTCAGATTGGCCATAGACAACTAAGAGGGAGTGATCTTGTTTTCTTTGTCATTATTTTATTTTATATCATATATAACATAATTAGACATAATAATAAATGACACCTTGTACACAATACATCAGGTTTGTTTTTACTGTAACTGAATGGATTGTTTTTGGGGGTTTTTTATGACAGGTTCTGTTTTATGAACATTAAAAATTCATTAGCAGAGAGTTTCCCTTTAACATGTAATTAAATATGTTTCATATATTTAGTTTCTCTAACAAAGACAAAAGATTTATTGACAGTTTCAAACATGTTAGAAATAATCAAACATGTTTTGAAAATTTTATCTAACAAAACCACCCACTGTAACATTTATCATACTATTAAAACATTAAATGCCAGAATTACATTCTTGTTTTAACTAATCAGATTTTGCAATTATAAATGACTTTGATCATAAATGGCACAATAAATTTACAGAATTTTTCATCAAATTAAAATGTTTGTGTGAAATTATAACATCATCTGACTTGAGACTAGAAAAAAAAATCTGTTGTTTAAACTTAAAATTTTTTTTAATAATTTGAATTAAAAAAACATACATTAAACATATAACATTATAACTGTAAGTACAACAGAAAGAGAGAGAGCAACAATGCAATAAGAATTAAATGACACACAAAAAAAAAGCACTTAATATCAGAAGTAATTAACATATATTTCAATAAATACACAACAATTTGACCATAACAAATGAATACAGTGTTTATGAAGGTATAAAATATGTTTCCAAGTCATTTTACAAGAACAATGGCCTGCAAAACACAAACTTGGCCAATTAATGAATATTTAAAATCTGTCAGTTCCTGCTGGGAGCTGTCTGATCAGGATCTACACTATTTGCTGCTCAGTCTCTGTTATATCATCCCTGACATGTAACATATGTATATCCCTGCTGGGAGCTGTCTGACCAGGATCTGTTTCATTTTTGCCAAGTCTTTAACAACATGTCTGCACATTATGATGTTGATATAGAAAGATGATTAAGAATAACTTGTTTTTTTTTATTAAGCTGGCTTGGCATGATGAGTTACAAATAAAATAGAGATACCAACTTGCTTGCAGAGCACACTTGTTATATTAAAGCCACAGTAAGGGATCTTCATCCTGAGATAACAGTTGGAAGTCCCCAAATAACATTAATTGGCGGGCAGACTCACCTTAAAAGCCAAAAACATGATCAAGACTGTGTTTCATATTCTGACACAAGAAATAACAAGAAAATAACCCCTGGTGCAAATATATAGAAGGTTTAGAATAACATCAAGTTTTCATTTTGTAAAACAAAAAAAGGGACACATCTTTTCATATGGAACCTTTTTTTTTTTGCGATATGAGGCAAAATTCTTAAGGGTTGTATTCAACATTTTGCTTGTAACATATACATTTAACAGAAGCATATGTGTGTTTACTTTTCAATGTATTTTCTTTTTATTTATTTTTCTCATCCATTTTTACATGCCACAAAGTGTTCAGCAATTTAAAGACAAGATGTTGTCTCTGAGTTAATCTATTTTAATATAAGACAGAATTTTGTAATCAAGCCATAAAACATGGTTTCTTCTGAAATAATCAGAAAATATATGTGTAACCATGTTTTTGTGATCCATTAGTCCACAGCAGGTAATGTTATCTTCTAAAAATATCTAACTATGTTGCCTATACATAGATAGAATCCCCCATTGGAATTACAAATGTAATGTTATAGGTGTAAGATGATAACTTTCACACACGTCTAGGAAATCACAAAACATTTTAAGCAGGCCACTTAAAGTTAATCCTACATCTTAAAGTTAATCCTACGTTTAAAACCATATAGCAAACATCATGATGATAGACACAAATATTCATAAGCTGCAAATGTACCAACCAGTGAGGTATTGGTCAGAATGCTATTTTCTTTGTCTAACCAGCCAATCAGGTAAGAATTGGCCAACAGTCCTATAATGAATTTATTTTCCAAGATAAAGTGTTAGATAACACCTTTAAATCACAGGTAAAACTATTCACAACAAAGAACAATGAGTTACCACTTTCAGGCCCTCACTGGAAATCACATTTACAATTATAAAAGATGGTCACTTACAAGTTTAAAAGATGGTCACTTACAATTATAAAAGATGGTTATCCCATTGTTTTTTAAATTAATCAATGTGCAATAAAACTTTCCAACAGTCTGTAATTATTCTTTACCAACCAATCTGTCCAAGTTTATTTATTACCAACCAAGCGGTATGACTGCATTTCTTCACCAACCAATCTGTGTGTTAGTATTCTTTATTAACCAATTTGTATGAGTGTTTTCTTTACCAACGAATCTGTGTGTATTTATATTTACCCATCTGTATTTACATTTGTTTGAACAGTTATGTCTGCAGGCATGTATTTATTATTTACCACCTTGTGATATATTTTCTTCAAACCAGTTAAATAATTTTTAAATTATAATTGTATTTTTTATTTCCCATTAAAACGTTATTTATCTTATCTGAAAATACTTTATTTAACATTGACAGCTAATGTAATGTGTTTTCAATTGAAAAGCATACTGTGAGCAATGCATTACACATGAGACATTCACAACATGAAAGCAGCTATCACTTTGTACACAGGACTAACATGTATGTTATCACCAGTATATTCTTGTTATGTATAAGGCCTCTTCTGCAACAACAACTGGTGTTAGAGGTTTGGAATTTTGGATCTGATGGCTGCAACCTAGAAAAAACAATTAAAAAAATTCAACTTATTAAAGATTTGTATTATTACACTGGACCAACAATAAGGCAATATGAAAAGTCCTATGAGCATTGCAACATATACCAAATTTGAAATGGCACTGGACAAAGATAATTACATGCAAGTCAAATGCAAAAGAATGGACAAATCTATAATAAATAATCAAACAAAAAGAGCAAACCCAACAGTTACCACCCATCAAGCCACCTTACATATCTCACCACATTATCTCGACACAAGGCTAAATAGTTTGACACTTACTACCCATATTGGTAAAGTGTCACCAATGAAAAACAATTTTTTAGACTTAAGAACCCTGAATTAAACTCAGGGTTTTCTAGGCAGACTTTTTTATACATCAAAGACAATCATGCAAGAATTGGTGACATTCAGCTATTATTAGCATAGAAAGAACCCAGAAATTTTGTTTTGTTTTTTGAAAAACATCGCAGTGACCACTTGTGATCATAATAGCATAGTTTTTATACTGATAAGGATTGAAATCATTCAAACATGTATTTAAATTTTTTTCAAAGAACAGCAACTTAAATAAGATGAATTTTCAAAATCATGTAATGTTCCATGAATGAAAAGATTAACGATGGAAGCCTAAGATGCTTCACAGATGCATAATTGTGTTATCTTTCATCAATCAGTTAAATCAAAGTCTAGGATCATACCTCCTTATCAGCCAGTTTTTTCTTGGTTAACATAAGCTGTGCTTTCTGCATGTCCCCATGTTGAGCAAACTGTTTGGCTTCTTCCGCAAAAGCCTGGATCTCCATGTCAACACCCTCCACATAAGCTGAAACAGGGAACCAGCATCAACACTGACAAGCTACATGTATAATATTATTATATATTGTACATTGGAATATTATATATTTGTTTGCTTTTCTACATTACACCCACACAGTTATAGTCACTATAAGCTATAGTATTTACATGCAATAATTCAGCAAGCCCTTACCACAAGGGTTTAAGGGCCATTCTATCTTCAAGCTTATAATGCCACAAGCCCTTACCACAAGGGTTTAAGGGCCATTCTAACTTCAAGCTTATAATGCCACAAGCCCCTTACCACAAGGGTTTAAGGGCCATTCTATCTTCAAGCTTATAATCTCACAAGCCACTTACCACAAGGGTTTAAGGGCCATTCTATCTTCAAGCTTATAGCCTCACAAGCCCTTACCACAAGGGTTTAAGGGCCATTCTATCTTCAAGCTTATAATCTCACAAGCCACTTACCACAAGGGTTTAAGGGCCATTCTATCTTCAAGCTTATAATGCCAAAAGCCCCTTACCACAAGGGTTTAAGGGCCATTCTATCTTCAAGCTTATAATGCCACAAGCACCTTACCACACGAGTTAAGGGCCATTCAGTCTTCAAGCTTATAATCCCACAAGCCCCTTACCACAATGGTTTAAGGGCCATTCTATCTTCAAGCTTAAAATTCCACAAGCCCCTTACCACAAGGGTTTAAGAGCCATTCTGTCTTCAATCTTATAATACCACAAGCCCTTACCACAAGGGTTTAAGGGCCATTCTATCTTCAATCTTATAATACCACAAGCCCCTTACCACAAGGGTTTAAGGGGCATTCTATCTTCAAGCTTATAATTCAACAAGCCCCTTACCACAAGGGTTTTAGGGCCATTCCATCTTCAAGCTTATAATCTCACAAGCCCCTTACAACAAGGGTTTAAGGGCCATTCTATCTTCAAGCTTATAATGCAACAAGCCCTTACCACAAGGGTTTAAGGGCCATTCTATCTTCAAGCTTATAATGCAACAAGCCCCTTACCACAAGGGTTTAAGGGCCATTCTGTCTTCAATCTTATAATACCACAAGCCCTTACCACAAAGGTTTAAGAGCCATTCTATCTTTAAGCTTATAATGCAACAAGCCCCTTACCACAAGGGTTTAAGGGCCATTCTATCTTCAAGCTTATAATGCAACAAGCCCTTTACCACAAGGGTTTAAGGGCCATTCTGTCTTCAATCTTATAATACCACAAGCCCCTTACCACAAGGGTTTAAGAGCCATTCTATCTTCAAGCTTATAATTCAACAAGCCCCTTACCACAAGGGTTTAAGGGCCATTCTATCTTCAAGCTTATAATGCAACAAGCCCCTTACCACAAGGGTTTAAGGGCCATTCTATCTTCAAGCTTATAATCTCACAAGCCCCTTACCACAAGGGTTTAAGGGCCATTCTATCTTCAAGCTTATAATGCAACAAGCCCCTTACCACAAGGGTTTAAGGGCCATTCTGTCTTCAATCTTATAATACCACAAGCCCTTACCACAAGGGTTTAAGAGCCATTCTATCTTCAATCTTATAATACCACAAGCCCCTTACCACAAGGGTTTAAGGGGCATTCTATCTTCAAGCTTATAATTCAACAAGCCCCTTACCACAAGGGTTTAAGGGCCATTCTGTCTTCAAGCTTATAATGCAACAAGCCCCTTACGACAAGGGTTTAAGAGCCATTCTATCTTCAAGCTTATAATGCAACAAGCCCCTTACCACAAGGGTTTAAGGGCCATTCTGTCTTAAAGCTTATAGCCTCACAAGCCCCTTACCACAAGGGTTTAAGAGCCTTTCTATCTTCAAGCTTATAATGCAACAAGCCCCTTACCACAAGGGTTTAAGGGTCATTCTATCTTCAAGCTTATAGCCTCACAAGCCCCTTACCACAAGGGTTTAAGAGCCATTCTATCTTCAAGCTTATAATGCAACAAGCCCCTTACCACAAGGGTTTAAGAGCCATTCTATCTTCAAGCTTATAATGCAACAAGCCCCTTACCACAAGGGTTTAAGGGCCATTCTATCTTCAATCTTATAATACCACAAGCCCTTACCACAAGGGTTTAAGGGCCATTTTATCTTCAAGCTTATAGCCTCACAAGCCCCTTACCACAAGGGTTTAAGGGCCATTCTATCTTCAAGCTTATAATGCAACAAACCCCTTACCACAAGGGTTTAAGGGCCATTCTATCATCAAGCTTATAATCTCACAAGCCCCTTACCACAAGGGTTTAAGGGCCATTCTATCTTCAAGCGTATAATGCAACAAGCCCCTTACCACAAGGGTTTAAGGGCCATTCTATCTTCAATCTTATAATACCACAAGCCCTTACCACAAGGGTTTAAGGGCAATTCTATCTTCAAGCTTATAATGCCACAAGCCCCTTACCACAAGGGTTTAAGGGCCATTCCATTTTCAAGCTTATAATGTCACAAGCCCCTTACCACAAGGGTTTAAGGGCCATTCTGTCTTCAATCTTATAATACCACAAGCCCTTACCACAAAGGTTTAAGAGCCATTCTATCTTTAAGCTTATAATGCAACAAGCCCCTTACCACAAGGGTTTAAGGGCCATTCTATCTTCAAGCTTATAATGCAACAAGCCCTTTACCACAAGGGTTTAAGGGCCATTCTGTCTTCAATCTTATAATACCACAAGCCCCTTACCACAAGGGTTTAAGAGCCATTCTATCTTCAAGCTTATAATTCAACAAGCCCCTTACCACAAGGGTTTAAGGGCCATTCTATCTTCAAGCTTATAATGCAACAAGCCCCTTACCACAAGGGTTTAAGGGCCATTCTATCTTCAAGCTTATAATCTCACAAGCCCCTTACCACAAGGGTTTAAGGGCCATTCTATCTTCAAGCTTATAATGCAACAAGCCTCTTACCACAAGGGTTTAAGGGCCATTCTGTCTTCAATCTTATAATACCACAAGCCCTTACCACAAGGGTTTAAGAGCCATTCTATCTTCAATCTTATAATACCACAAGCCCCTTACCACAAGGGTTTAAGGGGCATTCTATCTTCAAGCTTATAATGCAACAAGCCCTTACCACAAGGGTTTAAGAGCCATTCTATCTTCAAGCTTATAATGCAACAAGCCCCTTACCACAAGGGTTTAAGGGCCATTCTGTCTTAAAGCTTATAGCCTCACAAGCCCCTTACCACAAGGGTTTAAGAGCCATTCTATCTTCAAGCTTATAATGCAACAAGCCCCTTACCACAAGGGTTTAAGGGTCATTCTATCTTCAAGCTTATAGCCTCACACGCCCCTTACCACAAGGGTTTAAGAGCCATTCTATCTTCAAGCTTATAATGCAACAAGCCCCTTACCACAAGGGTTTAAGAGCCATTCTATCTTCAAGCTTATAATGCAACAAGCCCCTTACCACAAGGGTTTAAGGGCCATTCTATCTTCAATCTTATAATACCACAAGCCCTTACCACAAGGATTTAAGGGCCATTTTATCTTCAAGCTTATAGCCTCACAAGCCCCTTACCACAAGGGTTTAAGGGCCATTCTATCTTCAAGCTTATAATGCAACAAACCCCTTACCACAAGGGTTTAAGGGCCATTCTATCATCAAGCTTATAATCTCACAAGCCCCTTACCACAAGGGTTTAAGGGCCATTCTATCTTCAAGCATATAATGCAACAAGCCCCTTACCACAAGGGTTTAAGGGCCATTCTATCTTCAATCTTATAATACCACAAGCCCTTACCACAAGGGTTTAAGGGCAATTCTATCTTCAAGCTTATAATGCCACAAGCCCCTTACCACAAGGGTTTAAGGGCCATTCCATTTTCAAGCTTATAATGTCACAAGCCCCTTACCACAAGGGTTTAAGGGCCATTCTATCTTCAAGCTTATAATGCCACAAGCCCCTTACCACAAGGGTTTAAGGGCCATTCCATTTTCAAGCTTATAATGTCACAAACTCCTTACCACAAGGATACAAAGACTTAAAAGTACACAACAGAAACAAAAATGCAGGCTACACTCAAATATCCTGAGTAATTATATCATGACGAAACAAAACAAAGAAAACATTTATGTTTAAACAGTTTTACTGTAACTACCTTTCCAAGCATCTCTTCCACCAGTCTTTAGTTTACTCTGTTGTTGATCAATGTGTTCCTGTAGCTGCTTGCTTTTATTACTAAGAGCTGCTAGCTGACTAGGATTAAGACTGTCCCGCAAACTGGAAATCTGTTTAAGAGGCAAATGAGAAGAACAAATTAATGGTAAATATTTTAATCGTTTTGAACATGAATAAAAAACAGCAACATGAAAAGTGGTAAAACTCATACTTTTATTTTTATTTTCAATGCATATGAACCTTTATATTCATCACTCATTTCAGCTGCATAAACAAGCACTGCATTTTTTAATTACATTTTCATTTTACATTTGTTTTAACCTCTCTGGTTAGTAAGAAAAAAAGCTGAGTAAAAAGGAGGTGGTGTTTCATAGAATCATTGCTTTCTGGAGATGTTACTTAGGAAGTAGAATACAATACAGTTGTGGTTTTATGGACAAGTGATGCTATAGAAAAGTGTTGCAGTGGTGGTGCCAATCTTTTAGGATGTGTTGCTATGGCGAGGGGTTTTTCTGTGTTTTCATTTTTGCATTACTGTTGAAGGTTGATTCTAAATAGTTGTTTAATATATTATTTAATGATGATACACATGTGCAGTGTATATGCAGATAAAACACTGGAATTGACATATTCCCCCAAAGATGTCTTAGTTGTGACATTTACCTTAAAGGTGACCTTACAAATGGTAAGCAGGATACACCTTCAAGTGTATGTCAGTATGACAGTGAAATTTGATTAGAACCCATAATCAAAGTGCTCAAATGCCCTGTTTTTGGTCAGTGAAAATTTCACTCTGTAATTGATTAAAGGTATGCAAATAATGATCACTTTAAACTATTCTGTGGTAAATCTTTTATATAATGCACTGGAAAGCAGGAGGGTCTTCTGCTGAAGAGCAACCACCTCTTCTAAATATAGGTTATACATTGGGACAAAAGCTACACCAAAGTCACAAACATTCCATTATAGAAACTATTGGTATTATGTTAAAAAACAATACTTTCTATATCATTGCATTTTAACAAGTACTTGCTCATAAGTGCAATGAATAGGGCCAAAACACACCAAGTTTAAAAATAACTCCAAGTTATTAACTTGTGAGTAGACCTTCTATAGTACATGGCTCAGCGACTATTGCTTTGATTTATTTCATTAACACTACACCCCTGTGATCTGAATCTAAATCTTGATTGCATGTCATGGAACTCACTTGCCTCTTCTTAGGGTATTAGATATACGTTTTGCCCGTTTTTATATATTTGTCATATCTATAATTGTTGTTCTACAGATACCTTTGATTGGTTTTCATCTTATTTAGTATTGTCCCTGTAAAGGGCATTCATCAATCTCAGGCACGACAATCTCGTGCACACTAAACCACGTGACCTGCTGTGTGTCGCTATCTGGCGATTTTGCTATGCATCGTGGCATTCGCCGACTGTCATCTAACCTTGATGGTCACTTATCAACGTTAAAAATAAACCTCTATATATCTTTGATATATTGTTTGTTATTTTTGCAGTTGCCTTCCATTGTTCGAACAACCCACACCTCCAAGGCTTACATCACAACTCTAAAATATGTTCACAATAAGCCTGCTCTACTGCAGAGTGACCGTGACATACACACCTGGCAGAGAGTGGCAAGTACACTGCCCAAACATTGAAAATTATGGCTGCAACACTTATATATAGCATGAGTAGCCATCTATAAGGATTGATGACCTTGAACTTAACTGTTGTATATGTAAATACTATGCATGAGAACTAACTACACGTGTTTGTCTGTAAGATGGTGAAGTGTTTGACTAAAGTACCGTAAATAATATGGAGGGATGGGATTAACCGGCATTTTTGCAGATACTGCGCAGCAACATTTCTTCATTATAGCATAGGGGCACTTATGAGGTGCCCAGGGACTGAACCCCGCCAGTCGATTATACTGACACCGACGAGTCAGGCGTAATGCTGTCCCCTTAGCCTTGAGCATTAGGAGGGAAGCCACTACTACCAATTTTTAAAGTCTTTGGTTTGACCCGGCCGGGGTTCGAACCCACGACCTCCCGATCTGCAAGCCAACGCTCTACCACCTGAGCTATTGCGGCCGATCTAAATAATATGGAAGTCATGGCTCAGACAAGGAAATGGAACTGACATACAAGCACGAATGGAATGTGCGACTGCAATATTCCAACTTTCAGGGCCATACAAAATATTACATTTACAAATTGTATTCATTTGTTTAGTTATGTAAATCTCCAATCAAAAGATGACAGCTGAAGATAGAAATTTGTTCAACTCACCTGTTGTTGTGTTTTTAATTACATTGCAGCAACAAATTATGGTCATTATAGCAACGTCCAGCTGTTTTGGTCTGAGTAGAACCAGTGATGCACCACTGGCCAGCTAGAAGACCTTCCTATATAAACTCCTTCATTCTGAATTGGACTCAGACCCCTGCAGTAACTCACCTGTTTATCCAGCTGTTGTTTCTCAAACTTGAGGACCTCCATACAGCTAGACCCCGGCAGTCTGTAACAAGCATGCATCCAATAACTGTCATATTTGTTTTGTTAATTGATCATTCTATTAAATAGAATTTCTATAATGAAAGGAGGCTGCAGTAAATTAAAGTTAAACACTGTACATGACATATAAACATTTTGTCATGGGATGTTTGTTTTTCTTAATTAATGGGGCAGTTTTTGTTTAATGTACATTGCTGAACATGGAATTTAAATGAATTTTAATAACATTTACATTATGGAACTTACCATAGCAAGTACTCTATTAAAAGGATGCTTTGTCAGTCAGCAACAGGAAAGAAAGAATGCTCTGCAGAATTATTCACTGTCATTAACTCCATTTAGAAATTGCTCTCTTCTCTTAATTATAATTAGCTTTTAAAGATTGTATGAGAAACTAGGGCCCAATTTGAGGTTGATGTGACTGGGTATAATGCCATGGGAAGGGAGCACTTTACATGTTTTAAGGCAACCATAACTATCTTATTATAATTCTGACACTGTAGAAGTTGATTGAGCATGGAAGTGTTGAACTTAAAAAAAGTAAAAACTTAGCAATTTTAACTTACTTTCAGAAAAACACAAGCGAAAATCAAGAAAACGTTAAAATGGTATATTTTTTTAAGGAGATCTGAAATCCAAAACTATTCCTTACACACTTAATAATGTGTTTCAAAGATGGTGCTATACAGAAGTCATCTTTCATTCAGGACAGGTTTAAAACTGTTCTTATAATAAACCTTGATTGAATGATTTATATATCTGTTAGCATGCCAAATCAACCTAAAAGACATTTGTCAAATTTATATATATTCAGGACACTAATGAACGATTAAAGAGAAGCATCATGTAAACATTGATTGTGAATATACATTTTGTACTTCCTGTTTTACCATAATACAAAAAGTATTGAAGATGAATGTCATAGGATGTTACTATAACATTATCATTATTTGACAAAGTATTACCTTAATAAGGCACCAACTTTGCAACTATTCTGCTATATTATGTCAAACGGTGGTGAGACATATTATTAATGTTGCAAAATTTATAAATGCTTTTAATCGAAGAAGATTAATAGTTGAAGTAAGTTAATACATGTACATTTTTTTACTTTATATTTATGGAAATGCCTATTGTAATATTAAATCTGCTTATGTGTATTGTGGGGCCTGGCCTTGTTTTAAAAGAAGTATTATGTTATGTTCTTCAGTGTGTTAAAACATGATTATCAACCATTTTAAAACATTTTTCTTGTATATTAATTATCTGTAACCCTATGATATTGCATATTTTTTTAATATTTTCTAAGAAGTCAATTTAAAAACATTTTGTTCTGTTCATATTTTTTTTTTACCAAATACAATACCAATACCCCAGTTTAAGTATCTGCTTGACAGTGAAACATACATTTTTTAAAGCTGTGTTGCTCTAAAGAGGTATCATTGGTACAATTGTAAAGCTTACCTATAAAATAATATTTTAAATTCTCATTCATGTTTGGAAAGGAAAAGCTGTTTATTTGTCCTTTCTCAAACATATAATCAACTACATGTATATGCCTTCTGAAGTACCAGCACGGTAAAGAAACAAGAAAAAAATTCTTGTATTATAGAATAAGATTTAATAAAAAATATAATAAATATAACAGAAAAAGCGACTGAAAAAAAATTCTTTAAAGAATATCAACATGTCAGTTTGTATAATTACATCACAAAAGTGTTGCAATTAATATATGTCATCACAATATACTGGTAAAACATACTAACAACATGGTATAGTACAGTTAGGTCAATTTATATGCAAGGCACAGTTCCTGGTGCAAATATTAAAGGGACTTTAAATGTCAAACTAACCTGCACATTAAGAAGTTATATAAATGACACACAAATGACATTAAAATGTATAAAAAAAATTATTGGCTCATATTTAAAATGAACTTATTAACTGAATAAGAACAGAATAAAGATATTACATGAAGATGGAATTAATTACTTGTATTTGTAGAGACAATACAATATTCGAGAAGCTGATTTGTAAGGGTTTGAAATGATCCATTTTGTAAAAATGTCTGCAATTTTGTCCATTATAAAAATGTTGGGGTTTTTTTTATGATAAAGAATTGTAAAACAGATTTAAAGTAGTAAAATAACTATTTGTATATCTTTTATATACATGAACAAGGAAATCTTTAAACAGAATTGTGAAGGAAGTTTAAAAAAAAACTACAAAATAAGAAAAGGGCCTACAAGAATTGGCCTACACGAATTACCACAGATATTTAAATCTGAAGTACCTCGAGACATAGATATACACATTTCACATGAAGATAACAATTCTATAGAAAGTAAAAAAAAAACATGGACGGAACCTAATGGACAGAGATTAATACTGACACAATTCAAAGGTTTATGGTACAGAGTAAATATTTTAGCCAATGAAAAAAGCACTGCAAGTAAAACAAGATGATTGTGAAAAAGGAGCACAAGAACACATCAGACAACACTGTTTTCCACTGTCTGACCTACATAATTCCTATTTTTACTATCAGCTACCTTGACCCTTATGACCTGCAAATAAACTTCAACCTTTCTCTTTCATAATAAATCTAGATACTGAACTGGCAAGACTATTTAACTAGTATTTCATGTCACAGGACAAGGTAAAAAATCCAGTTACTTTTTTCAGTGAAAAATTCTTTTGTTTTGACCTTGTATAATAATAAAACAATGTTTTTCTTCAATTTGTCTTATAAGAGTATTTAAGCTTGGCAATATAGCTGTACCTTTATTGTAATTATTTGTAAATAGAATAGTTTTGTAGCTGATTTAAAGAATAGTCATATTATCAATCAAAATGTTACCATCATACTTGGCTGGAAAAATACAGTATGTCGATGTCCCGGACAAGTCAAAATGCAGTTTTGGGCTACTGGTCATTGATCATTAAATTAGTCCTTGAAAAGTCATGAATCGGCAGTCGGAAAAGTGGCACATCAACAGTGGTTTCTAATTAGTGATGAAGACAATCAATATCACGCCAGGAGCATTTATCTATACATGTACAATGCACGCACCTGTCCAAAACAGCCAATCATGATGCGCGATACCAAAACGCTTCTAGACAAAAAATAAAAGAAACGACTTGTTGTTACACCTTGTTAGTTAGTTGCAGATGACATGTGTTGTTGTGTTCATTAAATGAAAACAATGCAAATTTTCAGACAATTAATTTTTGTCCAGGTTACTATTTTCCAGCCTTGTCAAATGTAAATCATAGTAGATGTTTATGAGGGAAATGAAAAATCTATCATTTTTAAAAGTGATTTTTTGACATTATTGCAAATCCCAACAATTTGTGCAGGGACAATGATGACAAACATCCTGTCAAGGTTTGGCCTATGTTCTGATAAGAATGCACAATGAGATGCACAGACAGAAATCATCAAAAAGACACGTTTACTAACAATGACATCAACCCTATTAAAATGACAACAAATCACAATCTTACTCTTCACATACACAGAAATCCAGGAGAAAGTTTGGAAGAAACTGTTAGACACTACTAGCCCATATTCACTTATAACCAAATTTTCCTGCAAAAAACTGGCTAAAATATTAGCTTATGTATAATACATGCAAATCTTAATCTTCAAATAAGGAATTCATGTGGCTGAGGAGACAAATGTTGGTGTTGTATATCAGTAATAAATAAAAATATGCATACATTACAGGTACATGTATTAAAACTTACAAAACAATATTACAAACAACAAGAGATGTCACTGTATAGTGCGTTCAACTATTCAAGTCCTTGATAGTATAATATAAGCCTGACAGTAGCAGAAGTTCCTATAACATAAACGTTAACCTGTATGTTTTTGCACCAAATATTGCTAAGTCCAACCTGAACCATACTTCTCTCACTATAAACTTACGTAACAACTCTAAAACTAGATTATATCAAACAGGTTTAATCAATAAAAGGAATTTGTTTTGTTTTTTTGTTTACATTGCAGCAACCAACTTTGATCATTATAGCAGCGTACAGCTTTTTGGTGGAGGAAGACCCCAGACAAATATCAGGTATCAGGGTAGAACCACTGGCGCACCGCAAGTCAGCTGGAAGACCTTTCCACTTAAAGTCCTTCGAACCAAACGGGACTCAAACCCATGCGGTCAGAGGTTAAACAGTCAGAGGGGTTACAAATCGGTGACTCTACCACAACACCATGGGTGCGCCCAAGAAATTTGTGAAGTTTCATTCCAGCTGATGCACTAGTTAGTCAAATACAATCAGGACAGCATGTGTACACAAAACTTAAACTTTAGCATAAATATAGAGGCTAGGGTGACTAGAACAACTCTAGATAGAAACATCAAGACAAGATGGAAGAAAACAGAATTTGAGATTCTTATATGAGGCTAATTATGTATCATTGGAAAGTTTAAGCACCAAGTGAAATTTGAAGCGCACTATTTATAAATCAGATTAAACTTAAAATATAAAGGCAAAAAGTGGCTATGATCTGCTTCATACATCCAAAAGCTATGATCTGCTTCATACATCCCAAAGCTATGATCTGCTCCATACATCCAAAAGCTATGATCTGCTCCATATATCCCAAAGCTATGATCTGCTCCATACATCCCAAAGCTATGATTTGCTCCATACATCCCAAAGCTATGATCTGCTCCATACATCCCAAAGCTATGATCTTCTCCATACATCCCAAAGCTATGAGCTGCTCCATACATCCCAAAGCTATGATCTGCTCCATAAATCCCAAAGCGATGATCTGCTCCATACATCCAAAAGCTATGATTTGCTCCATTTGCTCCATACATCCCAAAGCTATGATCTGCTCCATACATCCCAAAGCTTTGATCTGCTCCATACATCCCAAAGCTATGAGCGGCTCCATACATCCCAAAGCTATGACCTGCTCCATAAATCCCAAAGCGATGATCTGCTCCATACATCCCAAAGCTATGATCTGCCCAATATATCCCAAAGCTATGATCTGCTCCATTTGCTCCATACATCCCAAAGCTATGATCTGCTTCATATATCCCAAAGCTATGATCTGCTCCATGCATCCCAAAGCTATGATCTGCCCCATACATCCCAAAGCTACGGTCAGCTCCATACATCCCAAAGCTATGATCTGCTCCATATATTATATAATATGGCTTGAGATTTTCTTACAATACTATTACAACAATATTCTAGAGTATACATTTATAAATTCTAAAAAATATTATTGTTCAAGGAACTAGTATATAAGACAAGCTTAAATAGTTTTAGAGTGAAGTCAGAATTTATGTTTTTAAAGTAAGTAAACATAAATAAATCTATTGTCTTGATTTTATTAAAATATATATCAAACTTTACTCGACAACATATTGGCTTTTGCTTATACATACATGTGTAATGTATAAATGAGTGCAAATAGGTTGTTATATATGATATTACAAAATAACATTTTACAAATAAAATCAAGCATAAATGGAAGAGAAAATGCACATAAACAGATTAAACTTCCACAGCACATATCACAAAATGTATATCATATACAATATATCACATACTCAGTTTTTAAACAACCCTAAAAATTCAACTTCCAAAACTTCATTAGATTTACCTCCCTAAAATATCACTGCCATCTTAAAGGACTTAAATTAGCATAGAGTGGGACTTCAACAACAAACAGTAACAACATTAACTGCCTCTTAAAAATATCCCAACATAACAACACTTGTGGACTGTCAACATTGCCTTGATGATTTCACATCTTCAAAAACTGCTCACACATTGTGAAGTATCTCATGCCAT
Organism: Sinonovacula constricta; assembly: GCA_007844125.1. NCBI lineage: Eukaryota > Metazoa > Mollusca > Bivalvia > Cardiida > Solecurtidae > Sinonovacula > Sinonovacula constricta. Next base: position 17,807,730 of record CM017562.1, read on the forward strand.
GGAAGATTATTACTTGGCAACAGTTTAAAGATAAATTATTATTTTCTTCAACGGCTGTAGTGAACTAGGTAAGGTTTGTGGAGGAAAAATGTTCATCTCACTTGAAAATCACTGTCCAAAACTTTTATTGTCTCACTTATTGATTGTTAGGCCAGTGTGCACATTGATGACTTTTGTGTCCTGAAAGAACACAGAAAAAAATATTTTAGTAAAAAAAAAAAAAAAAAACAAGCCAAAAAAAAAAAAAAAAATATTATAAAGAGAAAATAATTTTTTTGTAATTTACTAATTTTCTAACTAATAAAACCTTTTTAGAAAGTGTTTTGATTTAGTTCATTTTTTTTTTCTTGATTTATTTAAAAAGAAAATTTACTTCTAGACCGCTGTATTATTGACATTAAATGGTGGTATCCAACACTCTGACCCAGTTACATTGTAGAAAATGCAAACTAGATGTGTTTATTTTCAAGATCTTACTCATGTCCTAGATTTGTGAGGGAGTTGTCATATTACACATCGAACATGAGTGCAGCAGGAAGACTCTTTGACCCAGTCACATAACTTTGGACATTATTTGACCATTTATGAATGGGGAAATTTATTTTATCTGGGATTAACCTAAAAGCAAGCAGTGTTGTATAACAATAATTCGCTCACAAAATTGGCTTGTAATAAGTTTTTATGTCTGCTTTGAAGTTTATCTATGGGGGAATAGCATCTTATTATAATAAGAAACGTTACCGTATTTTGCGGAATATAGCCCGCAACTTTTTTTCTCAAGATGGTACTTATTTTCCTATTCATATCTCCCAAAGTCATAGCATGTGATTGTTTCATGTATTGGATACTGACAGATACCACCACTGTGAAGATATTACAAGTAAGTAAATAGTCAGCAACTGATATTTTTAATGATGTTTGCATATTCATGAATCAGTTTTGAAATTGACAGCTGGATTGATATAAAGTATACAGAGAATTTAAATATTTGAGTACTCATAGCATGAGATAAACATTTTTTTCCCGTTCACCTTACAAAACCACATCCTCAACACAGGACTTGTATGAACTAAATAAGTTATATCAACCTGCATGAACCAGAATTTGTTTTTATAACAGTATCTAATTCCAAGTTTGCTTTTCTTTTACTGATATTTGACACAGAGAAATCTGAGAGCATCTGATTTAGAATAAATTAAAACTTATGCAATTTTTTCAATTTCACTGTGATATAATGACAACATATTTTTCAAAGAAGACCTGTATAATGTATAATGTGTCCTTTTTGATGTTTTATTTTTGGTTCTGCATTTTTACTGGACAGTCACATGTTCAATTTTAAATGTAAAATGCTCAATGGGACCATTTATTTTTATATAAACAATGTTCGAAAAAGGCATTAGAATGTCACAACTTTAATTCCATTACATAAATTAATAATAAATGGATTTGAATATCACTGAATTTTCAATAAGGCCCAAATGATCTTTATAAAGAATCTTTACAATTTATTCTCACTTAATCTTAAGAATTTTTGTAACTATTTTCCAATATTTAAAAAAAAAATCCTTAAGTTTAATTCATAAAACTAATCAACCAAAGAAACTATTTGTTACTGAGACATATTGTGATCCTTATAGTAAAGTTCAGTTGTATTGGAGGAGAAAAAAATGTGTGGCTAGAACCACAAGCACATCACATTTCAGCAGGAAAACAACACCACATCAAGTCCCTTACCAGGACTGGAACTTAAAATTAAGGGAAATTTCTTGAAAATAGAAGTGAGAAAAAAGGGAAACAAATTAAATGGATATGACACCAGTATAATTACTCTGATTGCTTAAACATAAAGTGCTTCCTTCACATTGATAGCATAACACAAGCACCAAAAATTACACAAAAACTTTTACACAAAACAGCTGAACCATTAACCAGCATATATTCCTTATAAGCATGCAAACAAACTCCTCGGTGTATACAGTAAATATATAGTATGGTACTTACACTTTTTTCTCAGCCTGGAAAGAGATAACAAAAATATAAATTAGATAATACATGTAGTTATGAATAATCAATTCGGTAAAAATGAACATGCTTGTTTTTATTTTGTTTCAAGTAAGGTGGAAAAAAGATTAACCTAAGATGTGAAAGCTTGAAGTTAATATCATTAATAAACCAGCAAATCATGAAAGGTTTGTTTGTTTTGTTTTAAATACATTGCAGAGATCAATTATGATCATTATAGCAACATCAGCTTTTTGGTGGAGGAAGACCCCAGTCATATGTCTGGTAGAACCACCACCGCACCACACGTCAGCTGGAAGACCTTCCCACATTAAGTCCTTCGCCCTGAATGGGACTCGAACCTACGCGGTAAGAGGCTAAGCAGTCAGAGGAGTTACAAATCAGAGACTCTACCACTACGCCACGGGCACCCCCAAATCATTAAAGGCATGCCATTTTTAAATGAAGGTTTTGTGTAATTCTTTAGAGGGCTTTTATGTTTTTAATACTTACGGCAAATGTATATTTTAGGTAAAATGTAACAATTGCAAAAAACACACATTTCTCAAATCAGTACCCATCTGTACAATGTTAATACATATTTTTGCATTTTTATAATTCTTCTTATCACTAAGGATTTTTTTATTTAAGGTGATGTATACTTCAATTAAATGTAACAATTGCAAAAACTATGCAAAAAATTCATATGTTAGTAAGTAAAAATATCTTAAACTTCACAAAATCAGAAACCGTCAGTACCTGTGTATTCACTGTTGACTTGGCCATTGTTTTGATGAACTGATCTATCACGAGCCATTTCTCCTTCACCTCCTCCACCTGTTTGCTCTTAAATGGGTCACGGATCCGAATCTTAACCTCTAGTTTTCCTCCAGCTGATTTTCGTCCATCAGTTAACTAAGGTAAGTAAGAAAAGCATTTTTCATAAAACTTTTTTTTATTCAATTTAAGAAGTTTAATGTGTCTGGAAGCCATACTTTTATCTTCAGGTTTCAACTGACAGATTTCTTTCTTTAAGTCAAATAGGATAAAAAAGAAATACATTTTATGATATTTTTTTCATAAGCTTTGCTTATTGGACATGCAAGAAGCATTTGTTCAACTAAAAATAAAAAATAACAACATATATAATCAGCAGGAAGGCTTAGTGGTCCCTACATCATTATAGTTTCTATATGCAATGTTAAAACAAGTAGAGGGTAAACAAAGAAAAAAAATTCAAGTATTTTGATCATTTGCAATACAAAATGATTGGGTTAAACAAAAAAGATGAGCTAGATAAAGCAAAAAGCTAAAATAATGGAATAATTTGGAAAATTTTATATGGATAGCAATATGCAGTAACATAAAATTTCCATAGATAAATCAGTGAATGAAAGAAAGACTTACATCAAAGCTGTCATGGATAGTACATTGTGTTTCTAAAGGTATCAGCTTCACATTGACTGTTCCCAGGGGTTTGTCACTCTTCAAAAAACCTCTGGCACGAGAACAAAAAGATGCATCAATAATAACAGAAGATATAAACTAAATCATGGCACTATAAAACTTTAGATTATAAGATTTTCAGTCTAAGAATATTTTTTAGATTTTGGACGACCGACGGATTGAAGTATTCACTAAATAATGTTTCTAGAACTGTTTTTATCTTTACTTATAGCTTTGATTGTCACAATTGCCTGTTATTATAGCTTGCACATCTGATTATGTAAGTTTTTATATAACTGGCCTAAATCCTCACAGCATAGTCATGGAGCTATGTTCTTGATGTGTATTTAGCAATAACAAAGTTTTCAAACAAAATTTACAAAATATGTAAGTGTAACAAATTCAGTTACCTTTTATAGAACACTTCTAATTTAATGGTCTTTCTCTCTATTACCCTTACAAGAGCTCTCGACTTCCTGTTCATTTGCAATTTAACCGTGTGCTGGTATTCTACATAGAAAAAAAAAAGAGGCAAATTTAATTGCATGTCATTAAAGTAGATTTCTTTCAGGGATAAGGGTTATTTTAGCAGAAACCAGGTGTTCAATACCAAATGGAGACACACCTGTAACAAAGGTAGTAATAATGGTTACCTAGATTTTATAGGGTAGATAAACATATCAAATAGCAAACAATAAATTATAAATCAGTGTATGACTGAGGAATACAATGAAGTCCATTTAGATCAAACATACCAGTAGATTGGCCCTGATATAGTTGAATTTCTAATAGGTGAGGTTTTGTACACTGCCTCTGTGCACAATTTTAAATACGTATGGTCTAGTTTGCTTATATGCTCAATTTTTAAATGGGCATGACACAGTTCACTGCTTATTTGCTTAATTTTTATATTAATGGCTGAACAGAATACTATCGCAGTTAAGGCAGCAATATAGCTGTTTCTATTAGACACTGAATTAGATTGTTGGTGAGATTAGAACCAGCCAACACTAATTATTATAACAATACAAGATTAGGAGTTTAATTAGTATCCAAAACTGCAGATGTTGAAAAATCAACCCTACCTGGATTAAATGATCCCTTTACTGTGTCACATTGACCAACTTGGGGTTCGTCCTGAAAATAGAGAAAGAAAACATCAAAACTAGTTTTTTAAACCCTAATTCCAGGATTATAAAACATTAGAAACATACCAAATTGGTAATTTGGTGTTTTGCCCCACCACCTCCCCACCCCAAACCTTAGATCTGATCTAGAGATCAATTTCAGGATTCAAGACAAAATATTTGTGTCAATGTATTTCAATTTCTTACTGAAATGATAAATATATTGTGGCTTTAAATGAAATTTGATATTTTCTACATAATTCCTTTACTAATATTGTAAATGTTTACTGACTCGCAACAAAACCAATAGTATTTAACACCTGTAAGTGTTGTGTAATCGTAGAAGTATCATAATTTAATTTCTACAAGATTATCCTGCATTTACTGACAATGTAACTAATCACTAACTTAAAAAAATAACGTATCATTTAGTAACGTTTATAATTAAGTTAATCAATTATAAATAAATTAGAATCATTTCCACTTGAAATTGTACAAGTAAAAATAGTGACTATCTATTAGGATATCATTTAGATGTGTCCATGAAACTTGTAAAAAATTTATGTATTTAAGTTCTGGAAAGGAAAACTCATATCACATCAATTTAGAATGCTTTTTACATTTCATTCTTCCTTCAATTGATCAAATTATCTTCAATTAAAAAATCTCAACATTATCTCACTATTGCTAGCACACATACTTACATTGGGGAAAGGGAACTCGTATTTGACATACGTATCCAGATCTTTCTCTGAGTAGCCAGAAGGGGGATTATATTGCACGCCTCGAACCACATTTAACTCAACATCATTGTCACCAAGGTCAGTGTTACATCTAAAAGCAACAACAAGGTCATACTTATTATGTATATAAAAAATGTTTAACCATTTCGCTTATGCATGTGCCATTTTACTCCTCAATCACAATTATCAGTCTTATTTTAGTAGAATCTGCACTACTTAGGGTTTATTTGTTGACTGGTTTGACCAATAATTCACTATTAAATGATGAAACATACATGTGTTAGAAGTACTCTATACTGTTTTAAAGAAAATGAAAAAAAAATGAATGTACTATGAATAAAAGGGCTAACAGATATTTAGGTATATTGATCTTTTTACAATTAACCTCATTGTTTCTCCCTTAAACATGAACAGCCGTCCAGATAGATATCCTTTGATGTACATTGAAAACATGGTTCCAGTATCTATTATATTACCTTTTATATTACAGCACATAATGTAATTATTTCTTACAAAACTCATTTCTTTTGAGAATGGAAATAATAAACTAGTGGTGTCTTATGAAGGAATGCTGTAAATAAAAAAATGCCAAATAAAAATGTCCTAAAAAAAATTTCAAAATCAAATGTCAAAATTACAAAATGACCACAATGCTTCTATCACTGTATTTAATACATTTAGCTCAGAGAAAATTTAGAAGAATTGTCCCTAAACGCCAGTTTCATAGAGATGTTTTTTTGTGTTTTTTTTTATTAATCCTACTTGATTAGTAATCTTGTAAAGTTAAAATGTAAATCTATGGACATTTCTTTATAAGACAATACATTGATGCAATCTGATCTACTACAGTTCAATATAATTTATAAGTAGCCAACAATGTGTACCTGCCTTGACAGCCAAGTGGTTGTTGACTCTTATACCTCACCTTGCCGGTTTGAAACCAATGGATGGCATATTTATATATAATTTTTATGTCATGAAAATATATATCTCGTCACTTTGTGAATATTAACAATAGCTGTCTAAAACCAATCTTTACAAGACATGAATAAGAAAATATTACAAATAAGGAGATCCTAAGAATATTGCAACAAACATACATGTATAGTAAAATCTGACAAATGCGAAAGTGACAAAACACTCTGCCGAAACATTACAAAACCCACAAATACCGACAGGTCTGCCAGCATAGGATCTGACAGGGACCTGACAGACAAATAACTATCACACAGTGTGGTAGTGATATGATACTTACTGCACCATAGAAAATGTCCTGTTCTCATAATGGAACTTAGGTACAGGGTCGTTATGTCTGAGGGCATTCCTCAAGGCATCCAGATCTTTTCTCAGACCAGACTCCATCTTCTGAAACCTGAAACATACGGGTGAATCATCAAAATGCGATTCTTGATGTAAAATATATAAAAATTTATAAAAATTTGAAAAAAGGTCAACCATGTCAATATGAGGGCAAAGTTCATTAAACAGGAAGTTTTACAGACCAGTATAAGTTTTTTTCCATAATAATTTTTCATTTTTTTTTATTAAATTATTAACAGGTAAAACTTATTAAATATTTATATTATATTTTATTCTTAAATGATGTTTACAGACTAAAATTTTGGGATTTTGATGATTTATTTTTTAATAAATGCCTTATTAAACTTACTTGTTTGCACTGATGACATCTCCTAACTTTGAGAAGTGTGAACTGTTGGTGGCACAGGTCTGAAATCAGATACATAAAGATAAAAATTTAAATATTAAACTTAACATTGTTAGGCAGTATCTGCTTGTTTTTTGTATGTAATATCTTGTCTCAAAATATTTCGTCAATTTTTGATAAGCTTGTGTGTGTGCATATGTGGTAATTTTCATGGGCCTGTTTTTATTTTTATTGTTTGCTTACACTTTCAGCAGGAAAACAATACAATCTTTGAATACAATATATTTTTAATATGTTGTAAACCTAGCTGCTCTGAGCTTAACATTATGCAGTAGTTAAATAATCTACAATACTCAAGAGCTTACAGTTCGTTCCAAGATCCAGTCAAGGGAAAAAATGTCTACTCACAATTGATCATTGTGTATAAATATTCAAACATCAATGTTTATAAACGTCGACTCACACAACATCAATGTGTATAAATGTCCACCCACACAACATAAATGTGTATAAATGTCCACCCACGCAACATAAATGTGTATAAATGTCCACCCACGCAACATCAATATGTGTAAATGTCAACCTACAGGTGTTCAAACATCAATGTGTATAAATGTCCACCCATGCAACATCAATGTGTATAAATGTCCACCCACGCAACATCAATGTGTATAAATGTCCACCCATGCAACATCAATGTGTATAAATGTCCACCCACGCAACATCAATATGTGTAAATGTCAACCTACAGGTGTTCAAACATCAATGTGTATAAATGTCAACCTACACTTGTTCAAACATCAATGTGTATAAATGTCAACCTACACGTCTTCAAACATCAATGTGTATAAATGTCCACCCACGCAACATCAATATGTGTAAATGTCAACCTACAGGTGTTCAAACATCAATGTGTATAAATGTCCACCCATGCAACATCAATGTGTATAAATGTCCACCCACGCAACATCAATGTGTATAAATGTCCACCCATGCAACATCAATGTGTATAAATGTCCACCCATGCAACATCAATGTGTATAAATGTCCACCCATGCAACATCAATGTGTATAAATGTCCACCCACGCAACATCAATATGTGTAAATGTCAACCTACAGGTGTTCAAACATCAATGTGTATAAATGTCCACCCATGCAACATCAATGTGTATAAATGTCCACCCACGCAACATCAATGTGTATAAATGTCAACCTACACGTGTTCAAACATCAATGTGTATAAATGTCAAAATACATGTCTTCAAACATCAATGTGTATAAATGTCCACCCACGCAACATCAATGTGTATAAATGTCAACCTACACGTGTTCAAACATCAATGTGTATAAATGTCAAAATACATGTCTTCAAACATCAATGTGTATAAATGTCCACCCACGCAACATCAATGTGTATAAATGTCAACCTACACGTGTTCAAACATCAATGTGTATAAATGTCAAAATACATGTCTTCAAACATCAATGTGTATAAATGTCAACCTACATGTCTTCAAACATCAATGTGTATAAATGTCAACCTACATGTCTTCAAACATCAATGTGTATAAATGTCAACCTACATGTCTTCAAACATCAATGTGTATAAATGTCAACCTACACTTGTTCAAACATCAATGTGTATAAATGTTGACCCATACTACCCACCCTGATCTGGGCAATGATGTCCTGCTCAAGTTTAGCAAACACCTCCTCCCTGTCTCCAGACAACTCAAACTCTTCCTTGGAGACCATCACAAAACTGGGGTCATTGTCCTCAGAGTCCAGTGGTGGAGGAAGCTGGGCAATATAATGAATAAGATGTAATTATATAAACATTAATAAATATGGAAATATATTTCTGAACAACATTACTTTCTGCAATTTTAATCTTATTTTAAACTATTAGCTGACGTATTATACTACAGTAATAACTGTAACTGTCATCTACATGTTTTATGCAGTGGCTAATGATTTTCTGTTTAAAATTTCTGGAATAGTTGCATTACAAATGTAACCTGGTTTCACAGTGGCAGTGATTTTAACAAATTCATTTAATAAAAATCCATCTTAAAAGCATTTTTTTCAGAAATATAAAAACTTCAGGTAGATTTTTAAGATCTCCTATGTCAGCACAAGGCCCAGAGATATACCTGTGAGAGATCTACTGGCAGACCACTTTCAGACGCTTCTATCATAGGCTCAAACCCCTGGAAAAGAAACACACAAAGAATAATATATATATTAATATTTATTATTTTTAGGTGCATCTCAAACACACAAATATGTTCATTATAGCAACATACAGCTATTTTTGGGTGGAGGTTGAACCCCATCAAATGTCAGGGTAGAACCACCGGCACACCTCAGGTAAGCTGGAAGACCTCCCCACATGTAACATCTTGCTCAGTTAAAAATCAAACTGGCACGGTGCAAGGCTGAAGTGAGTTGTTCATAAAAAAAGAGGAGTTAGAAATCAAGCATTAATTTTTATAATGTCTTTCTTCATAAAAAAAAGCTCTTTCATTTAACGAATGGTATCATATGTATACAACAGGTTCACACAAGATGACCTACTTTAGCCATCCTGAGGTACTGCTTGGCCAGGGTCATGTCGCCATTCTTTTTGGCATTGAGTGCCGCAACTTTATATTCTTGCATCCGTTCTCGCAGAAAGTTGGCTTGTTGGTCAGCTCGAAGGGATGTTCCTCGCTTCAGATCTGGTAAAAGAATAAAAGCAGAAATAATCCCAAATGCTGAGGTATTCAGGCGGTTTCGGCCACAGCTGGTAGATTCTGTATTTCTTCTGAATTTTTACTAAGACAAGAAAACTTTTAAAACCATATTAAATAAATGATTTAAATATTACCTCCCATCATACGTGAACATGTAGTCTGTAAAAAAAAACAGGTTAGGTTATAGGTTGGGAGAATCAAAAATGTCATGAAGCTTTTAAACTTGAAAAGAAATAAAAAATTGACCCATTGTAAGTAAAAAGAACTAATATACATTTATATCTCTGAGCTGGGCCTGTAGAAATATATCATGTACAAATGTCAGTCCAAACAACACTCGTTTGTAATTTTATGCATGCACCTTGCAGTTTTGGTCAATATTTAAACAAAACATACAGATTTTGGGAAAGAAATAAAAGGTTAACACTTGTTCACTTTAAAATAAAAACATTGAAATTCAGCACAACTACCAAAAGTCACTTCATTAATAGATACCTTTGATTGTTAAAAGCAAAGTTAGAATCAGTGTAGAACGAAGTTATATTGTGAAATGGAAAAATAGTTCCACTAATTTATTTTATCTTAATCAACTATTATCCAAATATAATGATATATAGTGTTGATAATCATGCAAAAGTCTGACGATGATAAACTATCTGGTAAAATAGTAAGAAATATTGGATCTAAACACCACTTGCACTACAGGTGTGTGTTCCAATTCTGCACAAGAAACTACCGACTCACTCATATATAGTACGCACTCAGGTATTGTGTGCACCCTAAGTTTTGAGGGGAAAAAAAACAACAATGTCTGGTATAAGAGTGCATCACAACTCAAATCACCTGACTTCCATGGCAATATATGACAAATCACCTGACTTCCATGACAATATATGACAAATCACCTGACTTCCATGGCAATATATGACAAATCTCCTGACTTCCATGGCAATGTATGACAAATCACCTGACTTCCATGGCAATATATGACAAATCACCTGACTTCCATGGCAATATATGACAAATCACCTGACTTCCATGGCAATGTATGACAAATCACCTGACTTTCATGGCAATATATGACAAATCACCTGACTTCCATGGCAATATATGACAAATCACCTGACTTCCATGGCAATATATGACAAATCACCTGACTTCCATGGCAATATATGACAAATCACCTGACTTCCATGGCAATATATGACAAATCACCTGACTTCCATGGCAATATATGACAAATCACCTGACTTCCATGGCAATATATGACAAATCACCTGACTTCCATGGCAATATATGACAAATCACCTGACTTCCATGGCAATATATGACAAATCACCTGACTTCCATGGCAATGTATGACAAATCACCTGACTTCCATGGCAATATATGACAAATCTCCTGACTTCCATGGCAATATATAACAAATCTCCTGACTTCCATGGCAATATATAACAAATCACCACATTCATGATGCCTTCAATAACAATGACAATAATCACCTTGTTGCCTGTTGTCAGACATTGGACTTAATGCCATCATTTGTGAAATCACAATAGACCCACCATCTGCTTCTAAGTATAATTCAGCCATTAATGTTACTGATGTAAGACATAGGACCACTCACTTGTGTACACCCACTGTTTTTGTCTAAACGGTGTATTTACAGCAAGTTTAAAGATGGATCAATAATTTCTGGGAGAGAAATATGCAATGACAGATTAAGGATTGTTTATTTGTTTACTTCAAATATTTTAGGAAAAGATTATCAACAATTTCTAAGAAAATAATATCTCAAACTTTAATTTAACAGAAAAGAAATGACAGAACAAACAATCAATGCTTTGGGAAAAACTGATGAATTATTTATGTTCACTTTTGTTTATCAGCGATTGTATACTGATTTTTTCTCCCTGAAAATCAATGACAAAACAATGTAAATGTTGTTCATAGAATTAAATGACCCATCTTTCATACAAAATAAAACTATACAGAAACTATACAGATCATAACATATTGTCAAATCAAAGCAAATTCACTTAGCATATGAAAAATTGACATGTTGTGTGTTGGGGCTGAAAAAAATTGTTTTGATGTTTTCTGTCAACGGTGTACTCCCCAAGTTTGAAAGTGAGAAAAAAAAAAGAAAAAGAAAAAACAACAACAGTGCACTACATACCACTACTGATATAAATTACTGAAACCTTCACCTACCATTTTATTGTATAAGTAAAATTTAAAGATAACTAATGGCTAGCCAAAAAACAGGTTACGTTATTATCATTAAAGTAATATCATGGAAGGAATGTGACATAAAAAACATTAATACAGCACTTTCCTTTTCTTAAAATATTGACCACCTCTGATTGGAATTGCAGTCTACACTGATATAAACATTTTTGATTAAATTAATTGCACATGTAACTTTTGACTTATTTTTTTCTGTATATTAAACAATGAACAACAACATAACAAACATCAAATATAATTTTTTTAAAAATATATTTCTGTTTGTTTTGTATGTCTAAATAAAACATAAAATATTCTTTTAAATATTGTAGAATCATAATTCAACTATAAGAGCACTTCCTCTCAAGCAAACAAAATAAAAGGTCGAAAGTGATGAGCTCTAGTCTGTGAAAGCAAAGACAATAATCCACTCCCTTTTATGGAAAAGAAATAAAATGTCAAAAGTGATGAGCTCAATTCTGTTAAAATGCTCAAGAATCTGATTAGTCAAATTAAAATATAAAAAAAAATTATTCTGTCCAATCAGGTTCTTTGAAAGTTCAGTTTAACTTTTATAACCTTGAGTCATGGTCTCAAAATTTATTACTTTCTTAGTCATTAGTTCTTATGATTGTAGAAAAACAAACAAAAGAAATTAAATAAAAATATAAAATTTGAAAAAAATATCTTTAAGTTAGTTAAGAAACAATAGCAATTTCTTATCAAATCAGGTACCAGTACATGTACTAAGAACAAGAGGTTGACTAATTTCATGTATCTCTAAACCAACTGCCTTTATAACTCATGCAATTTACAAAATTACAGCAACTAGTTGTTGTTGTCTGAATAAATATCCATAATAGATGTTCACATTCAATATATATCAGAGAAATCCTATTTGCAAAAAAGTTAATTTTAAGCATTGTACTATAATACAGTACAAGTGTCTTGTTATTAGCAAATTAATAATCAAGAAATTTCAGAATTGTTATTTATTCAGCATAACACAACCTAAGCTCAATATATATATTTTTTTCTTTTTAAGCTCCATAAGCTTACATAGGTAAGACATTACACTAGGTAAGGCTTTAAGCCTTGATAAATTGGTGTAGTTATTAATTTATTTTTCATAAGACTTTATAATTTGGTGTAAACCTCACAAAGTAAAAACAATTGCCATAAATATAAATTTCAAAACTGTATAAAAATATGATGTTGATAGGTTTGTGTTTAGCAAGTTTTAGTAGCAAAGCAATATAATGAATACCAAAACTGTACACACAGTTAATACATCTTTGTAGTTAATGCTTATATATACTGAAAGGTTGCGTGAAAAGTGCATTAATAAATCAAACCTATGTAACAGATCCTTTAAAATGCTTAAAATACTTAAGACTTTTTTTGAGAATAAATGAAAGATATCATAAAAACTTAAAAGATAAATGTTAAAACAAACATAATAGTGTGGAAGAACACTGATGATAAAAATATGAAAACCGTACCAATACTTGTTATGTGAATCTTAGCATACTAGATATAAATAGAAAAAACTAACTCTACTAACAAAATGTGAAAAACACAGGATATTTGCTCATGAAATCTGACTACAGTGAAGAGAAGCTATTATACACTACTGATGAACTTCCTCATAAGATAATTTCGAGTAGAAGTCTATTTATTATTTGTTCATATGCTTCCAAAAAAATTCCCGTCACATGTTTTTTTCTCATTCCGAATACAAAAGAATATCAATATTAAACAGCTCCACCCTGAGTCTCCACCTCACTATTAGTACCTCCAATATACGAGATACCTGCACTAGGTTATCACAATGTTAGATGCAAGTGCATCGTCAATACTTACGTCTAGCCTTCTGAGAAACTAGTTAGTGAAATTTAAAAAAAAGAAATTGCTAAATCAAAAAGGTTAAGTTTGAAAAAAAAAGGCTGACATATTAGTAAATATAGACTTAGGTAAATATGATAGCTGCAAATAAGTGTAATACAAATCAACATTTTAACTTATATTTTATTATTAATTAATTACTTTTACAAATTCAACATTATCAGCAATAAAGTAAAAAAACAACTAAAGAAGTATTTTTCCTTCTTTACGTTAACAAAATATAAAAAAGCAGAGTAACCTTTAAAATAATTTGAACCTATGTATGACTTCTGTTTTGATAACAGGAATGTTAATAATTTTCAAGATTAATGTAGAAGAAAATATAGAGAGAAACAATACCTCTATTCTGAGCAGCCACTGATGCATCACTCTGACCTTGACTCTGGTTTTGACTTTTTGGGGGCTGGGGTGACCTTTGTGCAGGTTTAGGTGACCTTTGACCCTGGTTCTGACCTTGGGGAGCTTGTAGACTGGGTCCACTTGGGCTCCGTGCAGGGGATGGGTCTGGTGATGGGGCCGGTTTGTGTCGAGGGGCTTCCTGACCCACTGGGATAGGGGCATAGCCTGGAAGAGACAAAAGTGGGGAAATGAAGAAGGATTGTTTGTTTTTTCAAGTAAATTCACAAAAAACTTTCTGTCATCAATCGCTGTTAACTTAGGGAATATACCATGTTGCCTTGGCTGCCCTAACTACTCAAATTTAGCCAAGCCTATAAGTTCAGAGAACTAGAGTCTAATAAATTCCTAATAACTTTTCCTTTTTTATCCAGAGCAGTAACAAAAGGGAATTTGCTGCCTGCTGGTGCCTACCAAGCCGGTACAGTTGAAGCCTTTAATACCATTGACACTGTACAGTCGCAATGTAAATCTTAATACCTAAACATCTTATCTTAAACATGATGTACATAATGTTTGTTTATTGGGTTTATCGTCCCACCAACAGTATTTCAGTTATCTGGAGACAGTGTACATAATATTATCCCTTCACTAGGTATTAATGAGTCATCTGTTACTTTATGTACATGTATATAAATCAATCATTTTATTCATCATCTTTTGCACAATATTCATTCAAGTGATGGGTGTAGAAGATGCAAAATTTAAGAAGGCTGACCCTGAGGCTTTTCCTACCTAGCGACTCTGGTGACAAAGAAAAACTCTATAAGTGTATCATTACATATATAGAGAGGATCTGACACGAGTCATTATTTAATACAATCAATTATTAAACAAGTTCAGGAAAAGTAATGGTAATTGAGTCTATGGCGTGTTTACACTCATTTTCCTGGACGAGTTTAATAAATGTTTATATTAAATGAGAATGAGTATCAGATTCTTTTTCATCTCACTATTTCAATTGATTTTATGAAATTTTAATGACAATACTTGGTAAAATAGTGGTATGAGACAATCTGCATTATGATGATGCCGATGATGTTACCAATAGAAAAGCTTTATTACACTATTGTAATGTAACAAAATATGTAATGGGTGTAGTGAGTGGATAACATGGGGCATTACAGAATAAAATATGGTTAATATCCAATAGAGGTATTCCATATAACCCACTAGATTCTCAAGAACACAAGACTCACCAGGAGGTGTAGGTAGTTCCTCAAAGTCGACAGGTTTGCCTGCTTTAAAGTCCCGAATGGCTTCTTGGTATTGCTGAAACCATGAATATAATCATTAGACATCCCTAATGAGATCTAACCAGTTGAATGGCTGATGCCTTTATTGTGAGAGTATTTAATCTGGGTCACCCGTGGCCTAGTCATAGTCACAGACTTTTGACAGCTTAGGCTTTCACCGCATTCCTTGATGATAAGGGGTTCAAGTGCAGTTCAAGGACTAAATGTGGGAACATGTTCCAACTGACCTGTGGTGTGCTAATGGTTCTACCTAGATATTTGTCTTCCACCAAAATAGCTGGATGTTGCTATGATGTCCATACTCGTGTTGCTGTTATGTATTTAAAAAAACATATTTTTCTGTCACAAAATAAATTCAGTAATAAATCCCCATAATAATCAGCATGTTAAGTGTAAACCAGCATCACTATACAAAAACAAAACTTTTGTCATAATTTAAAAGGTTAAGTTTAAACCTATTTATTTATAGTCGATTAAGAAACAAGTTCTTTCAACTTATATTAACTCTCGACTGCCCACTTCCTGGGTAGAACCAGTACAATGTACCTAAAGCAATGTGCAGTAAATAGTCTTGCTTACGTCAGTCAGTTTTGGGGTTCGAACCCAGGACCCTCCTATCCGAAGTATAATGCCTTAACCACTAGACCATAGATATCATATTGATAAAGGTTTAGTTACAGTCACCATCCTTTAAATGTGGTATCCAACAGTTTGGCAGTATCAGTTACATGAAACAATATCTTATCTTTTGGGGGGAAAATTCAGCATATTTTCACCAATAACCCATACTTCAGTCTAAGTTAAGATGCTTTTGAAGACTTCCTCAAGTGTAAGGAAGTACATAAATAACTTTCACTAAATGTGAAATCAATAAATTAGTATGGACAAGAATGCTGACTAAAAATGGATACCGACATCAGAGAGGAGTTACCCAGACAACGATATTGTAAAATCTCAAATGAAAGAGGTCTTATGTTTTATGTAGTTAAAAAATAGCTAATTATGCAGCATGATGGCTCAGGTAGAAAATACATGTTTGTATTTTCAATAGACATTTTCCACAAAGAAGTAGGATGTCAATAAACAGCATTTTGCAAGATCTTTTCAGGTATCATTTTTTGTTTGTGGTTTAAGAGAAAAAAAGGCCCACGCTGCTGGGTACTACCTTTAACCTATCCTTGTTTTGTTTGACATCTTACTCAGTCTGAAAACTTTAATGTGCGGTCTTCCAGCTGATCTGTGGTATATTAGTTGTTTTACTGTGATACTAATCAGTCTCTTTCAATACCAACATTACTGTGATAAAAAGATTAAAGTTACAAAGCAATTAGTATAATTTCAACTGTTTTATTTTTTTTCTCAACATGTAAAAATTGCAACTTAAAGCATTTCTTACTTTTGCAATCCTGCCCATGCGTCGAGACTTGCTGCTGTTCCCTTCATCTTTAGCCTGTAGTTCTGCATTCTTGTATTTGTCAAGTCTCTGCTGAAGAGCCTGCATCACGGTGGTGGGTGCTTCTGGGGCTTGGAACAGGTTTGCCTCCTCTGGGGAACAAAGACACACCAATGGGGAACTTGGGGATGTTATATTGAATTATAAGCCAAAGTGTTCAGATATATCTAAAGAATCAACCTTTAATGTATTTTAAATACCACAGAGAAAGCTTTGCAATTTGTTTTACAATCCGAAATTTTGTCTCTTCTGTTTTGACTAAAAGTCTGAAATAATTTAATGGTGAGAAAACATCTCAGATATTCCTTTGGTTTTGGATTGACATTTGGCTAGTAAATAAAACCATTTGAAAATAATTTAATAATTTGAGCTAAAATGGACACTGCTTTCTTATCTTTGCACCTGGGACAAAATATTAGAAAGAAACAATGAGAACTTAAGCCACGCCTTCTCTAGTTGGAAGGAAAGGATTTATACTTCCCCATTAATATTAAAACAAAACCCACCCTTTACTATAAAAATGGGGAGAAATGTACTTGACCCCAGTTGTACTTATTTCTGTTTCAATGATGAAAGATGACAATGATTCAAAAGATTAATTTTGACAACTACTAAAACAAGCCCCACCTTCAGTAGAAGGAGGGGGTGGAACTGAGCTAGGCACCGCCTCATCATCTCCACTTCTCTGGACAGCCTCTTTCTGGACTTTAGTAGGTGAGGGTCCTGATGTCTGATGAACAAAGGATGGACCAGCATTGGCTGAAATAAGGAGAAATTCAAGAAACAATTTAATCAAACTAATGTTAATATTTAAAAAAAAAATTTTTTTACGAAAGACCTGTACACACAAAGATCAGAAGCTTCCATTAGCAGATGAAATATCCCCTGCTGACTCACAGAGAGCACCTGCTGAAGACCACAAAGAGCACCTGCTGAGGACCAATGAGAGCACCTGCTGAGAACCAATGACAGCACCTGCTGAGGACCAATGAGAATGTGAGGACGAATGAGAGCACCTGCTGAGGACCAAAGAGAGCACCTGCTGAGGACCAATGAGAGCACCTGCTGAAGACCACAGAGAGCATTTGCTGAGGACCACAGAGAGCACCTGATCAGGACAAATGAGAAAAATTGCTGAGGACCAATGAGAACACCTGCTAAGGACCACAGAGAGCACCTGCTGAAGACCACAGAGAGCATCTGCTGAGGACCAATGAGAACACCTGCTGAAGACCAAAGAGAGCACCTGCTGAAGACCACAGAGAGCATCTGCTGAGGACCAATGAGAACACCTGCTGAAGACCACAGAGAGCACCTGCTGAGGACCACAGAGAGTACCTGCTGAGGACCAATGAGAACACCTGCTGAGGACCACAGAGAGCACCTGCTGAGGACCAATGAGAACACCTGCTCAGGACCACAGAGAGTACCTGCTGAGGACCAATGAGAACACCTGCTGAGGACCAATGAGAGCACCTGCTGAGGACCAATGAGAACACCTGCTGAGGACCAATGAGAGCATCTGCTGAGGACCAATGAGAACACCTGCTGAGGACCAATGAGAAACCTGCTGAGGACCACAGAGAGCACCTGCTCAGGGCCACAGAGAGCACCTGCTGAGGACCTATGAGAACACCTGCTAAGGACCACAGAGAGCACCTGCTGAAGACAACAGGGTGCACTTGCTGAGGACCACAGAGAGCACCTGCTGAGGAGCAATGAGAACACCTGCTGAGGACCAATGGGAACACCTGCTGAGGACCAATGAGAGCACCTGCTGAGGACCAATGAGAACACCTGCTGAGGACCAATGAGAAACCTGCTGAGGACCACAGAGAGCACCTGCTGAGGACCAATGAGAACACCTGCTGAGGACCAATGAGAACACCTGCTGAGGACCAATGAGAGCACCTGCTGAGGACCAATGAGAACACCTGCTGAGGACCAATGAGAAACCTGCTGAGGACCACAGAGGGCACCTGCTGAGGACAAATGACAGCACTTGTTGAAGACCACAGAGAGCATTTGCTGAGGACCACAGAGAGCACCTGATCAGGACAAATGAGAAAAATTGCTGAGGACCAATGAGAACACCTGCTAAGGACCACAGAGAGCACCTGCTGAAGACAACAGGGTGCACCTGCTGAGGACCACAGAGAGCTAAGGCTGAAGACCACAGAGAGCCCCTTCTGAAGTCTGAGAGCACCTAAGAGACCATAGAGTGCGGTCCATCATTACTATCATAAAACATTGTGCATATCCCATGATCCACAAGCAAACTGCTGCGGACAGTGATGAAGCTGCACACCAGTTGTTACATAACAATGGGGTGAGTGTTCATTGCGTAGTGACAAGTATTTAAGACTGAGTTGCTGATCAATGTGTGCATCATAAGTCTTAGCAAAAAATTCATTTTGTGTTTCATTGAACAAAATCCTCATATTATATATATTTTATCAAGATTTGGATAAAAATAACATAAATTATTAATTATCTTAATTTTGCAAGAAACTATGCATCAATTCATTTTGAGTTAATAAAATACAATGTAGTGATCTCTTTCCCTTGTCAACTCAAATAGAAACAAAAACTTTACAATTAAGTATTTACTATTTCAATGCTAAAGAAGAATGCTTATTTTGACAAGATATTAAAACAAGCCCTGCCTTCAGTACAAGCCCCTAATCTCTCTTCCTGGCACTCCAATCACCCTGGGCTTCCTAATCACCTTCTATGGCACCCTAATCTTCCTCCCAGGCACCACTATCACCCTCTCTTGCACCCCAATCCCCCACACTGGCACCCCAATCCCACATCATGGCAACCTAATTTCCCTCCCTGCCACCACAATCCTCCTCCCTAGCATCCCAATTGCCTCCTTGGCACCTGCATCTCCTGCTCTTGCTCACAAATTCCCTCTCCCTGGCACCCTGATTCTCCTCCCTGGCATCCCAATCCACATTCCTGGCACCCAAATCTCCCTGGCACCCCAATCTCCCTTTCTGGCATCCTAATCACTTTTTCTGGCACCCTAATCACCCTCCTTGGCACCCTAATCACCCTCCCTGTCATCACAATCTCCCTTTCTGGCACCCTAATCACCCTCCCTGGCACCATAATCACCCTCCCTGGCACCCAAATCACCCTCCCTGGCACCCTAATCACCCTCCCTGTCATCACAATCTCTCTTTCTGGCACCCTAATCACCCTCCCTGGCACCCTAATCACCCTCCTTGTCATCACAATCTCCCTCCTTGGCACACTAATCACCCTCCCTGGCACCCTAATCACCCTCCTGGCATCCTAATTTCCCTTCCTGGCACCCTCATTACCATTCCTGTCATCTCAATCTCCCTTTCTGGCACCCTAATTACCCTCCCTGACACCCTAATCATCCTCCCTGGCAACCTAATCACCATCCCTGGCACCCTAATCACCCTCCCATGCACCCTAATTACCCTCACTGGCACCCTAATTACCCTCCTTGGCACCCTAATCACCCTCCCTGACACCTTAATCACCCTTCCTGTCAACACAATCTCCCTTTCTGGCACCCTAATGTCCCTCCCATGCACCCTAATTACCCTCCCTGGCACCCTAATCACCCTCCCTGGCACCCTAATTACCCTCCCTGGCACCCTAATCACCCTCCCTGGTACCATAATCACCCTCACCCTAATCACCCTCCCTAGCACCCTAATCACCCTCCCTGGCACCCTTCATGTCCCTCCCTGGCACCCTAATTACCCTCCCTGGCACCCTAATAACCCTCCCTGGCACCCTAATGTCCCTTTCTGGCACCCTATTGTCCCTCCCTGGCACCCTTATGTCCCTCCCTGGCACCCTAATCACCCTCCTTGGCACCCTAATCACCCTCCCTGTCATCACAATCTCCCTTTCTGGCACCCTAATCACCCTCCCTGGCACCATAATCACCCTCCCTGGCACCCAAATCACCCTCCCTGGCACCCTAATCACCCTCCCTGTCATCACAATCTCTCTTTCTGGCACCCTAATCACCCTCCCTGGCACCCTAATCACCCTCCCTGTCATCACAATCTCCCTCCTTGGCACACTAATCACCCTCCCTGGCACCCTAATTACCTTCCTGGCACCCTAATGTCCCTTTCTGGCACCCTGATCACCCTCCCTGGTACCATAATCACCCTCACCCTAATCACCCTCCCTAGCACCCTAATCACCCTCCCTGGCACCCTTATTACCCTCCCTGGCACCCTAATCACCCACACTATCACCCTAATCACCCTACCTGACACAATAATAACCCTCTCTGGCATCCTAACTAACTTTAATGTTAGAAACCGGGTCATTTGGTTACCACATCATCATTCCTATCTCCAATACAAGAGGGTTTTCGACCGCACACTAAAGAGTAATCCTACCTGTTATTCCAGGTGGTGCAGGGGGCATCTGTGACAGGTCAATGGGCTGTCCAGAATCCAGGGCAGTTATCACCCTCTCAAATTGCTGAAATGGGCATGCACATGTTATCAATATATTGTGATAATACAAAGGTAAAGAAGAGGTGGGAATGTTTGTACATAACAGGAAGAAAATAGCATTTTGAATCAAACTTTAAGTTAGTAAAAAACCAACCTGCTTAAGTATGAAAAGACAACAGCGCCAATGACTGAATTCAAAACCTAATTCATAATACTGATATCCTAAGGCAGTTGGTTGGCATAACATCATAGGATATGCACATTTTTGGTGCATTCCAAAAAACAAAACAAAGGGATCAAGTAAGAATTATAGATCAGATTTGGTGTAACTACACCGGCATATCCAAAATGATACAGTAAGAAGACCCATTCAAATTATAACATTAAGACAATTGTAATGAGTCCCTGCAAATCTGGATTTCTGAGCAATAAATAATAATTCATGTATGAACTTATCTTTATTTCCCTAATACTAACTTTTGAAATCTTGACATATTTGGTTGCTGTGGTAATGTCACCTCCATGTTTGGCAGCCAGGGCCGCTCTCTTGTACTGGTCTCTTCTTTCCTCTAATAGCTTCTTCTTGTCAGCATCTACATGTATGTACGCATGTAATAAAGTCAGCTTCATTGCTATTTACACCCAGCTTTAAGAACCATGCTACTATAAACTAAAGAAAACCGTTGATGCAATGCAAAAGATTAAAACAAATTTAAAAGAAATTGTGACATACATTTTAAATCTCAATCAAAAATGGTATCATCAAATACATGTAAATAAATGTAAAAAAAAATAATAGAACTCCATGAATTGAAATATGACTGTATTTTATCAGGGTTATGAAAGTCCACAAAATAGACTTTCCCCATGTGCAAATCCCATATATACAGTATGCATCAAGATCCAGCTTGTCGCCAATAAACAATGATAAATTCCTATTTATTGATTCACTGTTTTAAGTATAGGTAACCAGCTGTAGTGTTAAAGACTAAGAAAGCAAAAGATGCAGATCTAGAAAAGAGGCAGACATCTTCTGAACAGCGCCTGCTGCTCATAATATCAGCCCCGTTCCCAATGCCAATAGTGACCATTTTTTCCCAATTTTTAGGAAAAATATCCCAATCTCATAAATTAATTCCCATTTGAGCCGAAATGCCCTTTACCTATAAAAAATAAATAACAAAGAAACCATGGAATCAAGAGACTTTTCCAATTAAGTGAATTGTTTGTTTACTTTTGATCAGTGATCTGTGGAAAACTTCTTTTCCGAATTTATGTATGAGTGTAACTGGTGAAAAATTGACTCTTACCCAGCTGTATACCGTAAAAGTTGAAGATGCGTTATGATGCCATTCCAGATAACATTATAGTCAATATATGGTTTGAAATTAAACAGGAATTATTTTTTATTTCATGAACAAAAGCATTTTTGCCATAACTGTATGACTGCGTATAAAACAGAAAGAAGTTATGAAGCAAAAACGGTACTTGCAGTACTGGCTTTTATACTGACCCACAAAATATAGTGAGATAGGATTCTCTAGAATCTACCAACTTCTGCAGATGATGACCATAATGCCATCCAGCACAGCAGCTGTGGAGAGAGGTTTCAGCACCATGAACCTACTATGCACTTCTTTGAGAAGCTCCCTTGGCCAGAAAAAAACTCTCCAATTTAATGAGAATCTGTATTAAGAGGCTTGCAGAGCTTCCTGAACAAACTCTCGAAGAGCTCTGTAACACTTTCAGGGACACAAAAGCAAGGCAGATTAAGCTTTAATGCAGAAAAATTAATGTTGAAATTTCCCAATTGGTTTGATTTGTCGATACCTTTTTCCCATATTTACTGCATCAAAAATTCCCAATTTGGGCTGGGGCCTTTTCCCCAAAAAACCCTGAAAAAGCCCTGTATATTTCATGATTTGTACTACAACTGAGAAAATTTAATTAACAGCCTTTACTTATTATACTAATGTACAAGTTTATGCAGCAATTACACAAAAATTCTTCAGAATACAGGTAAGATGTTGTTACATGTATTAGATATAGGCAAACTGTCAGATACCACCTTAATTCTACTACATCATTGATTTTTTTATTCCTTCTTAAACTTTTGGTGTTTAAATAATGTTTGCAAAGCTTACAATATATATAGTTGATTAGAAGTTGATTGATGCTGAATCTCTCGTTATATCCTTCGTCCATCAAATGAATCATTTTGACATTAAATAAAGAACAAATTCTGATGGGAATGCGAACTACACCATCATCTTGTTCTTGACAAAGACTATCTGCCTTTAGTTTAATTTCCCACCATCAGAATGATGATGAAATTACATTAAAATAATAATAATGATGATGAATAAAACAATGATGATGATGACAATGTCAAGTTCTCACCTTCAGAACTTAAAGAAGATTCTGGTAGTGAGATTGCAGGGGTGGGCTGAGGAGGAGGTGGAGCTACCTTCCTGGGAGCCGGCTGGGGGCGTGGCTCTGGAGATATGGTTGGTTCAAACATAGGAGGAGGTGTGGCCTCTGGTTTTGTAGGAAGTGGTTGATGAAAGGGTGGAGGCTGTGAGCGTTTAGTCGCTGTGACAGCAACTTGTGGTGGAATATCATCCTCATCAACTGGCTTGCCTTGTCGGGCTTGCTTGAGCAGATCTTGTAGAGTCTAAATTTATCAAATTTAAAATACAATGCAACTCTGAGTAGCAACAACTTCTACCTCTAAGCACCAACTCTTTTATTTCCCCCATTAGTTTTCAGTGCATTTTAACCTCTGAGCAGCACCAAAAGTAAAGATAAATGGCCATTCAAACAAATAAACAAACAAATAAAGGCTGTGATAACCTCTGCTGAGCACCACCTGGGGCTACCTGAGAAGTTTCACACTTTTGTTAACTGAATTGAAATCATGGTTTACTGATTTAGTATATGTGCTAATCAAGTGTCTGAGCGGTTACCAGTAAGTAGTGCTGATAGAAAGAAAAATATCAGTTTATTGGTAAGTGTGACTAATGTTGAAGTTTTATTTAATCCACCAAAACTTATTGGTGGTTTGAAAGAAATGAAAAATGTGGATGACTACACTTTATCTGCAGCTTACAATTAGAATTTCTGTTGACTACAAGTTGAGGCATTTATCTACATTCACATATCTTAAGTGCTCAGTTTGCCTCTATTTACTTTACTTCATTACATTCTGTTTTATTTAAGACTTATCTAATTCTACTAATAAGGATATTTTCTGTGTTTAAAATTACACTTTGTATGTTTCATGTATTCCTTCTTTTTCAACAAAAGTCAACTACATTATAACTTTGTTAAATACTACTTCTTTATATTATTGCAACACCCATAAAGTAATGTTGAAATTAAAAAATGTTTTCTACAGGGCATTTTAATTTGGCACCAATGATGACCTCTGCATAGCAACACCTCTCAGTATGAACAGTTTTCTGTGCCTCCACCAATTGTTGCTGTGGAAAAGTTTCACTGTAATAACAATAATTATGTGCTTCACAGAATGTTACAATTTTAAGAACTCTACTTTATTAATGATTTTACCAGGTCCAGAGGATATTTGTTGACTGAGACTGGAGTGTACAACAAAAGAACTACATAATGTTGCTTTTAAAACATGATTCTAAAATGCTCTCCAAATTCTTAATCTAAACAAGTCATATTTGATAAAAAATAAGTTTCAATATTTAAATTAATCTTCAAGTAAATATTTGAGATCTCTACATATCCTAATTTCACAATTGCTATTCAGTCTAATCCGAAAGCCTTTAAAATTTGTATACATGCGGAACTTACTATGCTAACATAGCTAGTAACCTACCTTTATACCTCTGTCGAGACGTTTAGCCTTGGACGAGTCTCCAGCAGATTTTGCAGCTTCTGATGCTTCCTGGTAGTTAGTCAGTCTGTCCTCTAAGACACCAACAACACCACCCCCTCCTCCTCCCCCTCCTCCTCGATCTACGGGTTCCGGAGATTTTCTATCGAAGGAATCATCTTCCTGGAGTTCTTGTAACTCTTCCTGATAAAAATCACAAAGAAAATATGAAAAAGACATGTTTGATTCCTGGTTTCAACCACTTGTTACCTGGTTGTTACCTGATTTCAAACACTAAAACCAAAACAAAAAACAAAAATCATATACAAGTTCACTATAACTTGATCTTTTATGCCATTGTTAACAACACCAACAGAGGAAGTCAACTTATTATGACAAAAATCTCTACCAAGTTTGAGGAATGTGACGAATGATGTTTAAGGCTGCGGTGACCTTGACCGTTCTGCCACTGACTCCAAAACCTAATATATATCATGACAAATGATCAACACACTTTTGAGGAATGAGGACTAATGCATTCTCAAGATATAAGTTTGACATTTATAATCATGTTCAGGGTCACCGTGACCTAGACCTTTGTGTCATTGACCCCAAACATCTGCAAGGCTCCCATACTCACAACAACCAATGTCCCTAACACGTTTGAGGACTGTGAGCACATGCGTTTTCTAGATATCAATCTGATAACAAAGCGGTCTTCTGACTTACTCACATCTGCAAAAACATAAGCTCAAAGGTAGCATGAAAAATAATGCTGGATATTTAGGCTTTTACTATTGTTTTTGACAAAGGGGACATAAAAATTTAAGAATGGAAAGAGATGTCATAACATCTTAAAGATGAGTATACAGTTGATATCTGTTTGCTGTCATTGCAATGAACTGATCATCAGACACACTGAAAATGTTAGAACAAAATGGAAACTACTGACATCTGGGGAGATGATAGACACAGGACAAGACTCTGATTTTCAGTCTGTATTATTGTGATAAATGCCAGAGGAACTGCAGAGGGTAACATTTGTTTTGTAAATGATTTTTAAGACAGACATCACACCGAGACTCTTTTGGTCATTTCTCCTGTATCCCTCTATACTTGTGAGAGAAGACCCCAGACATGTGTCTGGGTAGAGCCATCAGCCTACCGCTGGTCAAATGGACAACCTATTCAGTCCTGACATCAAAGTTTTTTGCCCAAACTAGGACTAAAATCCATGCAGTAAATGGTTGAAAGTTTCAAGTCAGTGACTATAACAACACAGTCAAGTATGTCCTCACAAAGATACCTTGTTGTGTGTTATCATAATAGGTCCAAGGCACTATTTACAGAAACTGCCTACAACATCTGACTGATAGTCCAGCAGAAGGAAGTGTGTCCCAGTGACCTACCAGTAAGTCTGGATCTTCTGTATCTGACACGTCTTCATCCTCCACCTCTTTCATGCTCTCAGCTACCATCCGGTCAAACTCAGATGCACTCACTGGACCTATAAATTTACATATTTACACAATTTTAAGAATGGTTTGTAACATGAGCTGTACATAGACAGTGTGCTCTGCTTTTCTAAGTGCTGGATATTACAATAAAAATAATGATGTGAAAAAGGGGCATAACTCTATCAAAATTATTTTGAGCGTAACTTGCCCTTTTGAAATGGGTTTTGCTTAAAAAGTGAACAAGTATCCGAAGTTTGATGTATAGTTTTATAGAAATGGCTCTTAACTAAGATGTTAACCAGTGCAGATGCCAATTAAAGGGTCATGACAAACGAACAATTTGTTTCCTTCAATAAATGTCAAATGGAGCTAAACATAAGCTCAACAAAAAATTAAGTCACCAAATAACTGTTCATAGATAAGATTTGTTTTATTACAAACAATAATAAGAGTATAGGATGGAATGAATGACCAGCACTGTAATTTGTTTAATAAGATTTATTTTAGTAAACATAGTGTAATGTAGTATACAGTGCAATGTAGTACCATGTAATTTAGTACACTGTGTAATGTAGTACTGAGTAATGTAGTACACCATGTTATGCAGTACTGGTTAATGTAGTACAACATATAATGAAGTACTGTGTAATTTAGTACACCATGTAATGTTGTACACCATGTTATGTAGTACACCATGTAATGTAGTACACCGTGTAATGTAGTACACCATGTAATCACAGAAATGTTGTACACTGTGTAATGTAGTACATCGAGTAAAGTAGTACACCACATAATGTAGCACACCATGTAATGGATAATATAGAACACTGTGTAATGTAGTACACCAAGAAATGTAGTACACAGTGTAATGTAGTACACCATGTAGTACATAGTGTAATGCAATAGATATTTAAATGTAGCACATAAAGTAATGTATTACACAGTATAATGTAGTACACAGTATAATGTATTACACAGTGTAATGTAGTACACAGTATAATGTAGTACACAGTGTAATGTATTACACAGTATAATGTAGTACACAGTATAATGTAGTACACAGTGTAATGTAGTACACAGTATAACGTAGTACACAGTGTAATGTAGTACACCATGTAATGTAGTACACAGTGTAATGTAGTACAGTGTCATGTAGTACACCATGTAATGTAGTACACAATATAAGGTAGTACATAGTGTAATGTAGTACACCAAGTAATGTAGTACAAAAGTAATGTAGTACACCATATAATGTAGTACATAGTGTAATGTAGTGCACCATGTAACGTAGTACACAGTTAATGTAGTACACAATATAATGTAGTACACCATGTAATGGGTAATGTAGAACACTGTGTTATGTAGTACATCATGTAATGTAGTACATAATGTAGTGTAGTGCACCATGTAATATAGCACACAGTGTAATATAGTACAGTGTAATGTAGTACACAGTGTAAAGTAGTACACAGTGTAATGTAGTACACAGTGTAATGTAGTACACAATGGGCAATCAGCGAAATGGAAATAATGCCTGCATGGAGCAACTAAACTTCAAGCAGTTCAGCACAAGTTTTGCACACATGTTTAATTTTTTTGCATTTTATTGATTTGTTTTTGTTTTTGATTTTGACGTACATTGCAGTGACCAGTTATACTCTTAATAGCAACATCCAGCTTTTTGGTGGAGGAATACCCCAGTCAAATGTATGGGCAGAACCACTGGCGTACCGTAAGTCAGATGGAAGAACTTCCCACATTAATATATTCATTGTGAGTAATACAACACAGAATAACAATGCAATAGTCCTAGTTACATTGCATGCATGCTTTATCAGGTTTTATGACATAGTCAACACCATATTTGCTTCACTAGGGCATTCTATTGGGATCATCGAAAGATTTCTGACGGAAAGTTCAAGCACCAGTAAACAAACCTTTTGGTCTTGCTTTTTTTACGTGAGGTTTTCCCTGTAAGGCTGCCAATTCTGCCTCCAAGTCCTCATCATTATCAACGTCTCCGTAGAGTTCTGCCTCAAACTCCCCCATACCCATCTGAAACAGGATCAAGTAACAGATATAAGTCCTTTCAGATGACCACTCTTAGTTGAACTTTTTATTAACAGTGGATTGTTTAGTAAATTTTACATCAACACAAAAATGTCATTCTGTTATATCATACAAAAACTTAACATGCACTTTTAAGTAACAGCGACAAAATACTGCATAAATCAATCCTTAGCCTAAATTAGTATCTATACCAAGGGCAGAAAACTTTCAAAGGCACAGATATGAATAACAATAATAAAAAAATAACAAGATAATTATTTATTCTAAGATTAAATTAAACAGTAAGCACTCTATCTTTACATGTGACCTTATTGTTATTAAAGAAATCTTTGCACGCATAAATAAAAACAAAAAAGCCAGCAAAACAACAAACGTTTACACAGTTTTGTTAAGATCTTAAAAAATATTGCAATCTATGAGTGGCAGTAATAAGCAGGAAATCATTAAATTTACAAATTAAACATCTCCTTTAAAAAATGTCTTTATACTGTCACTGGTGCTTCATGTTCTGTTTAAATGTATGTTGTGCTATAGTCAGTTTTGTTATTGTCCATTTTGTTAGTGTCGGGCAGCTTGTGACTTAAAGTCTGTGTCTTTTTTCTGTAAGGTCTGTGCATGTGGGCGTGGTTGTTTGCGTCTTGTCTGCGTGATGCACGGGACTTGTCAAACCTGTTTGGTCATGTCTGTCTAGAAATATGTTCTCGCGAGAGATAGAGTTGAAAGTTTCCTTTTTTACCAAATTCCTTACCATCAAACATTGCCGCTCACCTACCGACAACAGCTCATTTACTCTATGTTCATTTTAATACTTAGATAATTCTTGAAAGAGAATGTATTTAAATAATGTAGAACTTGCGATACAGCATAACTATAGTTTATCTTACACTATAGCTGTATTTACATTATTGGTATATGACCAGTTCTGTTTGGTAAGTGATTGAAGTATTGATATTGCAATGGGTGTATTTCTGTATTAACTTGTATTGTTTGAATTGGTTCATGTCTGTTTTGTAACTGCCAAATATTTTTATTGCTAAATTCTTATTTGATATAGCTCCGCCAATTGATAATGTGGCAGTATTTATTTACTGGGTTATTAATTATTCACAGATTTTCTTCGTAGAGCATAAACAAATAAAAAGTCTCTAAACCTTGTATGGACTGGTAGTCAAAATAAATTTCGAATCCCACCACGACCCGTCACAATACCACTATTTATCTTGCTTAAATTCCATGTCATGTAGAGATTTTAGGCGATGAAATAGAAAAAAAGAATAAGATGAACTTCAGTTTAAGAAGTGAAATTCACAGCAAAAATATTCATCTTATAATTATAAGGCTTAAAATGACAAACATCCATATTACTCAACTAGGTACACAAGACTATGTATCTTCTGAGGCCCACTTCACATAAAAGTTATACACTTTATATACTCGTATACTCTTTAAGTCGTGAATGTGCAACACAGGAGGGCACACTAAAATCTGAAAGGATGAGTCTCATTAAACTAGTTGGAATGACTACCCTGAGAAGCTGTCAGCAGGTGCTTTGAGCAAGTCAACTATCAGCCACTAGAAGTCAGCTAGATTAAATTATGGTCTATTTTGGGGGTTTCCGTTTTTGTGTTTAAAGGTCTGTGATATAACATTAAAATACAAAATTTTACTGTCTTACCAGTACTTACAACTTGCTTAACCATTGTC
Source organism: Sinonovacula constricta (assembly GCA_007844125.1). Classification (NCBI taxonomy): domain Eukaryota; kingdom Metazoa; phylum Mollusca; class Bivalvia; order Cardiida; family Solecurtidae; genus Sinonovacula; species Sinonovacula constricta. The sequence continues at coordinate 17,838,229 of CM017562.1, forward strand.
AAACTTCTGTATAGAACATTAATATATCCTGGGCATTGCATGTTATTATTTATTTTTAAAAAAAGAAAAGAAACTTAAAACATGTCAGCAATGTTTACATAAATCCATTTATACTCGAAATCGGTATTATCGACGCATCTCTATTACCGACGTATTCCGAATATTTCAACATGCACATCAATACAGAATGGCTTTGACCTAGATTTCCTAAAATTAGTTGATTTTATGGTAATTTTTTGTTTTAGAGGTTAGTTGTCCTTTACAAATTCAAAGTTTACAAGTTGATTTTGTAATGCATACACATTATAGATAAGTCAAACAAGTACGACGATAATACGGTGGTCCATCCTAACACAGACACCAGTCATAATTTGAGAATTTATTTTTTACTGTCAATAATAAATTGCAATTACGTCTATGATTTCTGTTGACTGTGTGAAATGTGTTCCACTAACCATACAATCACTTACGTTCTTTTTAACTTTTTGTGAATTTAACCCCCGAAAATAGTTATACACTTGGTATGTTGAGTAATAATAAAATAATATAACCCCACCCACTTAAAAACATTATGAATAGACCTGTGAAAATGAGTCACTTATAGATAAAACAGCAGAAAATGACCTGTGACATTAGTCCAGCTCCTTTCCTTTGGGGGGCAGGCGGAACCTCTTTCTTCTTATTTCCAAACATGTTTATTACGTTATAGTTTTAGTTTGTTTACATTATATTTTATGTTCGCCAATTTCTTCCATCATCGATTATGTCCCTTTCAAGTCCAAAGGGAAATAACTATTATAGTACCTGGGCGGGGGTCGGGTGCGGGTGGGTATGACGTATTACCGGATATCTATTCATATCCGCGGACATGAGTCCTGGGAACTGATATGAACGCAAAGTCATTATTTACACCCATTTATTTTATGTTTATATGTTGTTGTTTTTTTATAAATATTGACTATTTTCTATAAATAAAAATCCATTAACTTAGGTATTCTCGTATTACATGTAATATTGTGATTGATGTAGCTGTATGGCTATTTCATATTCGCGGACATACAGGGTACGGATATGAACACTAAAATTGCCATCCGCAGCATTGTTTGTTTTATTTATGTTCATATTGGTGAAATGTATTTAATTTTAATTAATGTACCTCTAATTGATGTATTTTTGCAATTTTATGGTATTTTTTTTTTAAATACATTTAACCAATTTTATGAAATTCTACTAGTCTATACAGATCGAATTGTTGGCATTGGATAAACCCGGAGCCAGGAGAGTATTTATAAACGCAGCCAGATAATGAAGCCAATATTAACATAAATGGAAAACGCAGCTCTAAACGCAGCCTTTTATAAACATATGGTCGGAAGTTGTGAACCATTGTCGGTTGAAGATGTTAACCATCCAAAACGGTATTAGATATTTTATAACTATATAATATTGACAAATAAAGATAAATTTGGTAAAATGATTAATTTGTTGTAAAGTTTAAAATAAATAAGTGTTTATTTGTATCAGTCCTAATGTCAGATTTTAACACGGATAGGTGTAAAATGTAAAATATATAGGCCTATCTAGAAGCGGCAAGTAGCATAAATCATTCATTGGGATAAAGGTGTAGGCCCTAATTGTACCGAGAGAAAACATTTAATTCATAATATGCAAAACACTTATGTCTAAACATATAATGATTTTTGTTAATTATAAACAGTAAAAAGGTTTGTCGAAGGAGACACTAGTAAAGAATGAACAGTAATGAATGAATGTATATTCAATAAATAAGATGTGTTTATACCGAATGCTTATCGTTAACAAATATAATTTAACACATACCGCAAGTGTAGTCTGCATTTAATGAGAAAAAAATGTGCCGAAACTGACATACAAAACTTATGGAACCATTTGTTGCATGTATCACATTGGACAATGTTATCATAACAGTCAGGTAAACTGCATATGCAGTAATTTTGAATATCAGTAGGTTTATTGTTGTCTTTTTCTACGTAGACATTTTGTTTTACTTGTAATAGGAAATTCAGTATATCCCTTCTGTTTCAAAACAATCCAACACACGAGTCCGTAAGTGGTTTGTATCAAATATTAAGTCAAAACACAATTATTTCCGTAAGCAATAGGATGTAATTAAAGCTATGGCAACTAGAGCACAGTCAGTGCTATTAAACAAATATCCACAAATATTGCCTAAGGTAAGATTTCTGTTGGATGCTCGATAACATTTTGTGCTTTATTTTGCAAAATACAAAACTCAATATTACCCTGGAGTTCTTAATGGAGCTACAGTTAAAACTCTTAATATATTTAAGCATCTAAAATACATGTACATGTAAACCAAATTCGTCCGATTTCCCATGGAGCCTTAAATGATCGATATTACAAACAAAACTGCAAAGATGAGTCGTGTTCTACGCATAGCTTTTTTATGCTGGACCAAACGAAAAACAACTATCAGAAAATCGTGTTGTTGTTTTTCCCTAATGCCGTTAACTAGCATTTCGCGAAACAAAATATAACTAAGCATTTCCAAATTGGTGCTGATGTCCTCCGTACCAACCTCTGCAGTTTCAAAACAACATGTTATTGAATTTAGTTTTCAAGCAAAGCGTTTTAAAAACTGGACGAAAATGAAACAGATTGTGTTTCCACTGTCAAATTATCATAGTGTTTCAGTGCACGCCTTATTTGACGTTTGAAAAAGAAGAAAAAAAGTGGCCTAGCGGTATGCGTCGCCGACTTGTAATTCTTTATCCCCTTTCCGCACGGGTTCGTCGATGCACCGGTGGTTCTACCCAAGGCACCCCTCTGGTGTATAACAATGAAAATAATACACATCAAATTGCACGTATATAACAATGCATACTTACAAATATTTTGATAAACCAACACACAATAGGAACAACCAACATTTTTTTTATTTAAGTATATTACTCACGAAAAATAAGTTCACACCAATAATACAACCTGCAAAATTTCTTATTTTTTTATTTATCCACAACTGGTTTCGTTGTTATAGCAACTGTCGTCATTTTTATAAGGTTGCGAATAATTTAATTCTGAAAACGTACATATTTTTGTTACCATATTTTTGACAAACAATATAGACCTTATTAACGTTATATTAATTTATTAATTTAATTATCTTCACCCTGCATAAATCATATTCAGCGATTGAAAAAACAACAACATTTAAACACTTCTCCTATCAACAATGCAGCCCGGCAGCGTTTTTCGTCTAAGTGCCATACTTAAACATACGCTGCAGAGCTGCGTTTTATACCTTAAAGACCGAATATGACATGCGTTCTAGGGGGTGGGGTCCAGAAAGAAATGTTCTAAAATGTCAGAGATGCGTTCTGAAGTGCATCTGGACAAACGGTTAAAAGTTTTAAATGGTTTCATTAAACTAAAAGTCTGAAAATCGGAAGACATAAACCTTTAGCAACATAACTTTGTTGTTAAAAACTGGCTCGAATTCTTCCAAAAGTATGCCGAAATCGGCACGAACATGTATACTTCCCTTCGAATTGGAACGTAAAATGCAGGTAGAATACATTTGTAGCTTTGTTTTCTCATCGATCGTCGTTTGCATATATTGAGAAGAAAATAGTAACAACAAATAAAAACAATCTTACTATCTTAGCGCAATTTTTCATCGAACAACCATTGCAGTATCGTCGGATATTATGCTTAACAGAAATGCAATAATATCGCCCGAATTTAGATTTCTGTTGGGTGTTTGAGAACGTGTTGTACATAATTTCGATGTAGAGTATTTATGGAAGTTACAACTAAAACTCGTCTTATAAAAATACCAAAATTTCCAGTAGAGCCTGTAATATGATATCTGTTTATCAAGATACACTGCCCATTGTTTTATACCTGGCTGGAGAGAGGGTTTCACTAATTGGAGCTGGGAGGTAAACATCGTGTGTCGGCTTTGTATAGAGAGAAGAGATTAAACAGCATATACCAGAACATTAGTATTGTATTCTTATTTATCCCATGCAAGAATAATATAACATGGTGGCAGCGGTGAACTGATTTATTGTGCATTTCATTTGTGAATTTTCTTTCGGATTAATTATGGCATCGTTTAATTTCAAACATCCAGAGGAGTTTAACTTTAGCAAGCCTGAAACATGGGAAAAATGGTTTTAACGGTTTGAGCGCTTCCGCTCTGCTTCTAAACTTTGTGATGAAGATGAGGAAGTACAAATTAACACTTTAATTTATTGCATGGGAAATGAAGCAGATGACATTCTTGCATCACTATCTCTTTCAGAAGGAGATAAGAAAAAATGGGATAAAGTAACTGAAGGATTAATGAATTATTTCATTCCAAAAAGAAATGTTATTTTTGAAAGAACTAAATTCAATCAGCGGATACAAATGGCAGACGAGTCAGTGGATACTTTTGTAACAAGTCTGTTTAGTTTGGCTGAAAACTGCAAGTTCGGTATACTGCACGATGAACTCATTAGAGACAGAATAGTCGTGGGATTGCGGGACCACAGACTGTCGGAAAAACTGCAGCTCGATGCTGAGTTAACTCTGGAGAAAGCAGTTACTCAAGCAAGACAGCATGAGGCTGTCCGATCACAACAGTCAATTGTCAGAGGGTCTGACACTAAAAATCAGAACATAGACGTTGTGAAAAAATTAAGCAGGAAAGAAGATCCAAAGAAACAGGGGATAACAAAAAGTAAGATACACAAGAAGACAGTATCCTCATGTTCACGTTGCGGGAACAAGTCCCAGCATCCTAGAGAGAAGTGTCCGGCATCTCAGGCAACGTGTTTCAAATGTTCAAGAAAGGGACATTTTGCTAAAATGTGTCACACCGAGGTAGCCGATGTAACCATCCAAGATGAGGAAGAGTTCCTGGGGACTATATTAACAGGAAAATCGACTCCATGGAGAAAAGGAATCAAAGTGAACAATGTAGAAATTAAGTTCAAAATTGACACAGGTGCTGATGTTACCTGCATTTCAAGGGAACAATTCGACAAATTAACTGGTGTTAAATTGCAGCGAAATGACAAAAAATTATGTGGACCAAGCAACTCAAAATTGCATGTGTTTGGAAAATTTCAGTGCACTTTAGAAAGTAATAACAAGATATGTGTTCAGGATGTTTATGTTGTGAGGGGTCTTACAGAGGCACTTCTTGGTCGTCCTGCGATACAAGAGTTAGGGATTTTACAACAGGTAAATGTTTCTGCCCTCAGTGCGTCCGAGCGATATCGGCAGAAATTTCCAAAGTTGTTTAACGGCTTAGGCAAAACAGATTGGGAGTACAAAATATCTCTTGATAGTCAAGCTAAACCATATTCAATTACTGTTCCTCGCCGGGTACCAATTCCTTTAATGCCGAAAGTTAAGGCTGAATTAGAGAGAATGCAAAATAAAGGGGTCATTTCAAAAGTTGATGAACCTACGGAATGGTGTTCACCTATGGTATGTGTACCAAAGTCAAATGGGGATGTCAGAATCTGTGTTGATCTGACCAAGTTGAATCAATCTGTAAAAAGGGAAAAACACCCATTACCATCAGTGGAAGAGTCATTGTCAAAGCTAGCCGGCGGTCGCTGGTTTTCAAAAATTGACTGTGCATCAGGGTTTTGGCAGATAGGGTTAGCTGAAGAGTCCCGTCATTTGACAACCTTTATTACACCATTTGGCAGATTTTTGTTTAATCGCCTACCAATGGGTATTTCTTCCGCATCAGAATACTTTCAAAAAAGAATGACAGAGCTTTTAGATGGTTTACCAGGGGTGATATGTCAAATGGATGATGTTCTCATATTTGGGTCAACTCAAGAAGAGCATAATGCGCGGTTGAGCTCAGTTCTTGAACGAATGGAAAAGGTGGGTTTAACACTTAATGAGAAGTGTTTGTTTAGCCAACCGTCATTGACTTTCTTGGGTCATGTTGTTGGACAGGGCACTATTAAGGCAGATCCTTCCAAGGTTAAAGCAATTGATGAAATGCCAATACCGCAGAATGTGTCTGATATTCGCAGGTTTTTAGGGATGGTCAATCAATTAGCGAAGTTCCTGCCAAACATGGCAGAGGAAACACAGCCTTTAAGGGAACTCCTTAAAGCAAAGAGTATATGGTTATGGGGACCAATGCAGGAAAAGGCTTTCCGCAAAATCAAACTGTTGCTTAGTACACCTAAGGTATTAGCACATTATGATCCAAACAGAGAAATATTAGTTTCTGCCGACTCAAGTTCATTTGGGTTAGGAGCAGTCATAAGGCAAAAACATGGTCATACCTGGAAGCCAGTGGCATATGCGTCAAGGTCACTTACTGAAACTGAACAACGCTATGCGCAAATTGAAAAAGAAGCTCTAGGTATCACATGGGCATGTGAGAAATTCAGTAATTTCTTGATAGGTACACATTTTGTTGTACAAACTGACCATAAACCTTTAGTTCCACTGTTAGGCACAAAGGATTTGTCAGATTTGCCCCCTAGAATTCAAAGATTCCGTATAAGGCTAATGAGATTTCATTTCAGGATTGAGCATATTCCAGGAAAAGAATTAGTTGTCCCGGATTGCCTTTCGCGAGCACCCTTATCAGGTCCAGATCAGTCTGATAATGACTTACTGAGGGAAACAAATGCTTTTGTTGACCAGGTGATTCAATCATTACCTGCCTCAAGTACAAGACTGGAGCAAATAAAGGCCCAGTATGGCAAAGATGAGGTATGCAGAAACCTTATGTTGTTTTGTACAGAAGGGTGGCCAGAAAAATCGCAATTAAGTGATAAAATGAAAGTCTATTGGGAATTTAGAGGGGATATAACCTTGCAAAAGGGCATTTTGATGAAAGGTTCAAGGTTAATTATTCCTGAGATCATGCAAGAAGAAATGATCCAGAGAATCCATGATGCCCATCAAGGCATAGCAAAATGCAGGGAAAGGGCAAAATTATCAGTATGGTGGATAGGTTTGAGCAAACAGCTAGAACATGTGGTCAAGTCATGTCAAAAATGCATTGAAAACAGCAATGATATTGCAGAACCTATGATATCAACTGATTTTCCTAGTCGACCATGGCAAAGGGTTGCTTCGGATTTATTTGAGCTCAATGGTCAGACATACTTGCTTGTTGTGGACTATTTTTCAAGGTATATTGAAATCGCTAAGCTTAAAAGTTTAAGTTCACAACATGTTATCAATCATTTAAAGTCTATTTTTGCTCGTCATGGCATCCCTGACATATTTCACAGTGACAACGGTCCTCAGTATATCTCTGAGAATTTCAAACAGTTTGCAGCTTCTTATGGGTTCAAACATGTGACCAGTAGTCCTAGGTATGCACAAGCAAATGGTTTGGCAGAAAGGTCAGTTCAAACAATTAAGAAAATATTGAAAAAGGCAGATGATCCTTACATGGCATTATTGTCATACAGGACTACGCCACTACACAATGGTTACTGCCCCTCAGAGTTGTTAATGGGTAGAAAATTGCAAAATTCATTACCAATTCAACCTAGTGCTTTGATACCAAATCTTCCAAAATTCAGGGACATAAAGACTAGGGAGTTTCAGTATAAGAAAAAACAGACGCAAAATTACAACAGGCGTCACAGGGCCAGAAACTTGAGAAACCTGAGGGAGAGAGATAATGTGTGGGTTAAAGATCAGAAAAAGTCGGGTGTTATCATTTCAGGGTCTAACACACCTCGATCATACAATGTAAAAACAGATCTGGGGATACTCCGTAGAAATAGGAGACATTTAGTCCCAGTACCTGCCAAAAATGAAGTTGAGCAGACCGACCAAGAATGTCTGGAGACACCTCCACCTATGTCACAAAGCATTAATTTGCCAATTAACAAGTTACCACTTGATAACAATGCGAACAACTATGTCACAAGAAGTGGTAGAGTATCAAAACCACCTGTGAGATTGGACTTGTGAGCAAACTACAGGATGGAACATAACATCAGCTGGACTTAGAAAGGGAGGTGTAATATGATATCTGTTTATCAAGATACACTGCCCATTGTTTTATACCTGGCTGGAGAGAGGGTTTCACTAATTGGAGCTGGGAGGTAAACATCGTGTGTCGGCTTTGTATAGAGAGAAGAGATTAAACAGCATATACCAGAACATTAGTATTGTATTCTTATTTATCCCATGCAAGAATAATATAACAGAGCCTGCAATAAATGGTATTACAAACAGCACAGTACTGATTTGCCGCGAAGGCTTTATTAGATGTTGGAAACGACAAAATACAACTATCAGCAATTATTGTAGACAAACAAAAAAATAAAAGTGATCATATGCGACAGTTTGCCTATATCTTATATATGTAACACTATCTTATCTCTGTTTGGGTTACTTGAACATGATTTCTGCAGGAAAAAAAATCATTCTTCAGCCAAAGCTTTGATGATTTTCAACAGTATCTCAATTTTCGGGCAGTAAAACTCGTTACAGCGTTAGCTAACTGTGCCGCGTGGCCCGGATAGGAAATGCATGTTTGAAATGACGATTGTGGCGAGATCTGTTCAGGTGACAATAGCTTATTATGATGTTTAATGAACATATTTCTAGTCCAAACTGTTGGATACCACCTTTAAATACTATTGCTACACAAGATGCTTCCTACAGCTGCAGATTACTAAAGTATAAAATTATCCCCAACTTATCAATATATCTTCCCTTTTCTCCTTTTTTGCAACTTGATAATAATTCTTTAACCCAGTGTTATTGCTAAAAACGAGAAGGGACCAAATTCTTCGATAACACAATTCTTCCTGTTCATTTTAAAAGCAAACTCAAACACCCTCCCGTAATGTTTCTAATGTGGATAAATCCCCTTTTGGTAAATTTTCCACATTTTGCATGAATGTTTATTTGGTTCGCACAGATTTTTTTCAGATAAAATTCCATCTTCAATATATATTTTACAGTAATTAATTTACGGGAGTGATTTTGTCCGCATATGCTAAACTGAACGAAAGGGAATTTGTCCGGAGGTATTCTGTCCTACAAATGTTATTCCACTGTTTGTGTTTTTATTTTGTTTGGACATAACTTTAATATTTTTGTTTTATTCTGTATCAGAATCAGTCTCAAAGCTGTTACCTCAATATATCTCCACAAAGGAATCTCCTTATAATAAAAAACAAACAAACAAAAAAATTCTTATTCGCACCTTTTATCCATTTTGTCAAGCGGCTAAGCATATGACAGTCTGCAATTTGTGAGCCTAAAGATACCCGTGATTATCTCTACACAGTCTACAAAATTTGTGTGATCTGGTCATTGCTCAATAAAAAAATATGGTCGGTAAACCGGGCCTGCTCCCGTAAGTTCAAATCCCATTCTGAATAAGTATTAATTGCAGCCCTGTCTACAACGATGTAGACGAGCATTGATTTGTGAGGGAGCGGTAACAGGAGATACTATGTTTAAACTGTGGTGTTGGGGTTTCAACAAAAACAACACTTAATGTCGATGGGAAGCAACTCTGTCATGATTTCATTTGGTCAGAAATTATTTGTTTCCCATGTCAGGGGAAGTAACTGTAATTTATTTAAATTAAAAAGCGTCCAACGCACTGCGATCCAAAATAGGACGTGTGATTTGAACGTCTTTTTTGTTAAAAAAATGATCTTAGTGTAAACAACTATGACAATCACACCTTACATCACCTTAACAACGTTTGGTGCTATCCTCGTAAGATGGTGCGTTTCTTTAAGCGGATATTCAGGTATAATTGGGGGTTTGCAATTTTACAAGTTCGTCCAGAGACAATTTCGTACCTCATTTCGTAATTGAAAATTTACTAACAATATCTTACTCATGAAACAGCTTCAACTAAGGGCATGTCATAGAGTGCCAATCATATTTACATAAATAATCTGCTAAGGTCCCCTTTATATAGGTCACTTATGGTTCTGCTAAGGTTTCATCAACTTAAGTAAAGATCTTTAACTTGGACAACTTATATGATATTCAGCTGATATTCAGCTGAACTGTTAATGATTTGTCCTGCTACTCTTACACAAAAGCAAGTACTTAACTCAAACACAATAGCAATAAACAAAAATTTGGATGTATTTTCAGTCACTAGTTAAATGTCTGGACTACCTGTAATGTTTCATACATCTGTTAGTTTACTTAATTCTCCTTACACGTTTCCTGTAACAAAATGTTCACAGTTTTAGTCACCCGGTGACTAAAATAAAAACAATGAAACGTAATGGAAGGAGCAAAGAGCAACAATAAATGATTTATATTATTACTGTAATGTAACAATTCAAAGCTGATAAACCAATTTTACAATAAGAATATATAAGACAAAGTCCTATGAGCATTGCAACATATACAAAAATTGAAAAAAACACAGGACCAAGGTATTCACAGGCACACTTTATCAGAATCTTTGTCTGCATGGACATTTTGATGGGCTGATGTGTGCAAGTATTTGCTAATCAAATAACTTTCAATTACTACCTTCCAAACACATTTGTTTACCTTGAGACTTGTGATTAGATGATAAAGGATACTGAAAACCAGGGTCCACAGGTGTGTGATTTAGGGTAACCATGGCCTTCTTGTTGTATAAAAAATCAACCTGTTAATTATTTTTCTTGCTTTAGGAGCCAACAAGCCTCCTATGTTCGGAGACTATGAAGCACAGAGACACTGGATGGAAATTACTCTTAATCTACCAGCACAAGATTGGTAATATCATTTATTTAATCTACCATTTAAAGTTTGGTAATATCATTTATTCAATCTACCTGCAAACAATTGGTCATATCATTTATTCAATCTACCTGCAAAAGATTGGTAATATCATTTATTCAGTCTACCATTAAAAGATTGGTAATATCATTTATTCAATCTACCAACAAAAGATTGGTAATATCATTGAGTCAGTCTACCAACAAAAGATTGGTAACATCATTGGGTCAGTCTACCTGCAAAAGATTGGTAATATCATTGAGTCAGTCTACCAACAAAAGATTGGTAACATCATTGGGTCAGTCTACCTGCAAAAGATTGGTAATATCATTGAGTCAGTCTACCAAAAAAAGATTGGTAATATCATTGAGTCAGTCTACCTGCAAAAGATCAAGCGAAGCTCCGAGGGACTGAAAGTCCTCCAAGTCAAAATTTTAATATTTTATTCTTTTGCTTTCTTGTTTCTGTTACATAGTGATATTTCCCAAATCAGGTACACCAACTCCAGCCAGAATGACCTGATGTACTGGGGCCTAGATTATCCCCCTTTGACAGCCTACCATAGCTACCTGTGTGGATGGATGTACGTATGCATAAAATATATAAGTAAGGTCAATTAGGCTTCTTTGAAAAGTTAAACATTCTTTACACATGCACAACCGAGATTTTAGCACACGCAAATAATTGATAAAAAGGAATTTGTTAAAAGCAGTCTTCACAAAAGAAACTAAAAAAAATTGGACCTATGATCCAGCAAGCTGGTAGTAACTACTAGACCAGACCAAATTTTGATTGACCAGCATGATTTTGGCATTTTGACAACAAAGGTTGGTAAGTTAACTGAGGTGTTACAAGTGATTGGGTGCAGTGAAAGGCTGTAAAGCATGGTTTAGTTTAGTCAAGTTTAGTATATATATTTTCATAATAATTCAGAATTTTAAAAATGATATGTCTTAAACATCTGTTGGACCATCAGTCCATTTAACTTATAAAAAATTAATGGACCGACAGAGATTTTGAGGAAAGGTATTTTTTACTTAAACACTTGATTATATAGAGTAACTCTCATGTGCTAAATGTTGACTTTTTACAACCCTTCATTGTTTCTGGTATAGATCATCTTCAGCTTATTAAGGTTTTATAAGGATTGCTTGCCTCAATGTAGTTATAATTTTTTAAAAAAAATATTAAAAAACACCCTAATTACGATCCTATTAAAGTCTCACTGTTTGAAAGCACATTTTCTTAAAATTTGTGTATCTGTTAGTCCCCATTGGGTTTTTATGTTTAAGCAGATATGACAGTTGCATAGACACAGTTATGTTCATAATATGGAATAACTAGTTGTCTTAGAACCCAGAGACATGTCTGGGTACAATCACCTGTCCACAAAATGTCAGCTTGTGAGGTGGATTTCCAACAGGAAAGTATACACTCTGAATTGGACATAAAGTAAAGCAATTCTTCTCTTTTTGTAAACTGAAGAAAGAAATTTATTTGATATCGCCAATGTAGTTAGATGTTCTCATATACTTTAGAATAACCCTTAAATTAATTTTGTTATGCGACCATTTTTACTTAGATTTTTCACGGTACTATCCAGCTTAGAGAAATGTGGAACTACCTGTCTACAGAGAGCTCTTGTTTATTTTCTGACATTTAAGCAAGATTTTTATCTAATTTTTGTATTTCAGAGCACAATATATCAATCCAGACTGGGTTGCCTTAAACACTTCGAGAGGCCATGAGACCTATGAACACAAGCTCTTCATGAGATACTCAGGTAATATGTTCATATATATCTTGTGTTGGATGTTCATGGATATCTTGTGTTGTATGATCATGGATATCTTGTGTTGGATGATCATGGATATCTTGTGTTGGATGTTCATATATATCTTGTGTTGTATGTTCATATATATCTTGTGTTGTATGTTCATATATATCTTGTGTTGGATGTTCATGGATATCTTGTGTTGTATGTTCATGGATATCTGGTGTTGGATGTTCATGGATATCTGTTGATGGATGTTCATGGATATCTGGTGTTGGATGTTCATGGATATCTTGTGTTGTATGTTGTATGGATATCTTGTGTTGTATGTTCATATATATATTGTGTTGGATGTTCATATATATCTGGTGTTGGATGTTCATATATATCTTGTGTTGTATGTTCATATATATCTTGTGTTGTATGTTCATATATATCTTGTGTTGGATGTTCATATATATCTTGTGTTGTATGTGCATAGATATCTTGTGTTGGATGTTCATGGATATCTTGTGTTGGATGTTCATTGATACCTTGTGTTGGATGTTCATGGATATCTTCAGTTGGATGTTTATTGATATCTTATGTTGGATGTTCATGGATATCTTGTGTTGTATGATCATGGATATCTTTTGTTGTATGATCATGGATATCTTGTGTTGTATGATCATGGATATCTTGTGTTGGATGTTCATAGATATCTTGTGTTGGATGTTCATGGATATCTTGTGTTGGATGTTCATGGATATCTTGTGTTGGATGATCATGGATATCTTGTGTTGTATGTTCATGGATATCTTGTGTTGTATGTTCATGGATATATTGTGTTGTATGATCATGGATATCTTGTGTTGGATGTTCATGGATATCTTGTGTTGGATGTTCATGGATATATTGTGTTGTATGATCATGGATATCTTGTGTTGGATGTTCATGGATATCTTGTGTTGGATGTTCATGGATATCTTGTGTTGTATGATCATGGATATCTTGTGTTGGATGTTCATGGATATCTTGTGTTGGATGTTCATGGATATCTTGTGTTGGATGTTCATGGATATCTTGTGTTGTATGATCATGGATATCTTGTGTTGGATGTTCATGGATATCTTGTGTTGGATGTTCATGGATATCTTGTGTTGTATGATCATGGATATCTTGTGTTGGATGTTCATAGATATCTTGTGTTGGATGTTCATGGATATCTTGTGTTGGATGTTCATGGATATCTTGTGTTGGATGTTCATAGATATCTTGTGTTGGATGTGCATCAATATCTTGTGTTGTATGTTCATAGATATCTTGCGTTGTATGTTCATAGATATCTTGTGTTGGATGTGCATCAATATCTTGTGTTGTATGTTCATAGATATCTTGTGTTGGATGTGCATCAATATCTTGTGTTGGATGTTCATGGATACCTTATGTTGGATATTCATGGATATCTTGTGTTGGATGTTCATGGATATCTTGTGTTTTATGTTCATGGATATCTTGTGTTGGATGGTCATGGATATCTGGTGTTGAATATTCATGGATATTTTATGTTGGATGTTCATGGATATTTTATGTTGAATGTTTGTGGATATCTGGTGTTGGATGTTCATGGATATCTTATGTTGGGTGTTCATGGATATCTGGTGTTGGATGTTCATGGTATCTGGTGTTGGATATTCGTGGATATCTTATGTTGGATGTTCATGGATATCTTGTGTTGGATGTTCATGGATATCTTGTGTTGGATATTCATGGATATCTTATGTTGGATTTTCATGGATATTTTATGTTGGATGTTTGTGGATATCTTATGTTGGATGTTCATGGATACCTTGTGTTGGATGTTCATGGATATCTGGTGTTGGATGTTCATGGATATCTTGTGTTGGATGTTCATGGATATCTGGTGTTGGATGTTCATGGATATCTTGTGTTGGATAGGTCATTTCTTTCCATTTGCAGAACTATTTTTTAACTTTCATTGTTTTAATATAAATAATCTGGTGGCATCGTAATTTAAATACTAGCGCTATACAGTGAGTACTCGTAGTTATGCATGCAAGTAAAAATTAAATTTCCTTTTTCCAAAAGCATCTATGAATCCTGTCATTATTGCTAAAAAGCATATCAAGTACTAAATAGTTAACTTTGCATTGTATTATTTACTATGCTTATAAAAAAAAGATATAAACAAGTGTTTTACATCTTCAGAATATACATTTAATATTTTTTTATTAACATTTCTATTATTTCAGTGTTGTTTGCAGACCTGCTTGTATATTTCCCGACAGTGTTTCTGGTGTTTTGGGGACAAGAAACAAATGGAGCTGATAGTTTCAACAAGGTAGGAATATTTAGGTGTATTGATTGGTTATCCAATGAAATATTTGCCATAAGAATGTTCATGTGTAGTCTCTATTCCAAAGTGGACTTAAAGACATTTTTCGTGCATCATTGGTGTTACATGTACCTAGGCCTGTGCTCACTAATTAAAAACTATGTCAATAATTATTTATGAATAATACTAGCTGTTATCAACCAAAGAGTTGTTTTATTTCATCACTTACTTTACCCCCAAGATGATGATGATGATGAAGATGATGATGATTCCATTCTACCAATTTATAGGTTAGAGATGCCTATCTAGGGCTTATTTCCCTTCACCAACCCAGAATTACTCCTTTTTTTCTTAAGCTTTGTATAGAGCTGTGATATTTAGCCTTTTATCATGCCGCAATAGCTCAAGTGGTAGAGCATCAGCTTGCAGATCGGGAGGTCGCGGGTTTAAAGCCCGGCCAGGTCAAACAAAAGAATTTAAAGTTGATAATGGTGGCTTCCCTCCTAACGCTCGGGACAGCATTACCCATGGGTGTCTGTATAATGGACCGGCCGGGTTAAGTCCCTGGGCACCTCATAAGTGCCCCTGTGCTATAATGATAGAAATGTTGCTGCACAGTATCGGCAAAAATGCTGGCAAATCCCAAATCCCTTTTGTCATGCTGGTGTCCCGTCCATAAATAACTGCCACATCCCTATGGATCCAAACAGATGTGAATAATAATATACCGGTCAATAAACATCATATTTTTTAAGCTAATTGATTTGTCTTGACTCTCTTATCTGTATCCATGTCAGCATTGTTAAACTTGTCTGTTAATTCTCAGAAATCATAAAAGGAAAGATATTCATTTCATTTCATTTCCAACTTGTTTATTGTATTATGTACTGTCAAAGGGGAACCAACTTCAATCAGACAGGTACACCAAAAAAAACAATTTGGCATAAGTATGTCCCTTTTTCAACTTAGAATTTCCTATGTTGATTAAGTTTTCTTTGTAAAGGTAATAAACAGCTTGCGTTGAACATTGTGGTATCATTTTATTTAGTGATGATTTAATTTTCGCGTATTTCGCGCTCGGACCAGTGCGCGAATTTAAAACCTAAGCTAACATTTAACCATATAGTTCCACATACGTATCTGAAACGTGCTAATGTCCGAATGGATTGTTATTTGCGGGAATTTACGTCCGCGCGAAACAGTCTTTTTCTGCGATTGCCCCAAATTTCGTGCCAGCGAAATTAAATGATACCACAGCAATCCAGCACTGAGAGAAGTAAATTGCACTCTGTATTGTCTACTTTGTTATTTTCCAGTTGAGGGGTTACCTACTGATGTTGATGTACCCAGGACTCATTCTGATTGACCATGGCCATTTTCAGTATCCTTGAGACGTACTTTATTTTAGTTAAATCATGACAAACGTAAATTACCAGATAAAATCATCTTAAGTACGATCATGAACTTATATCTGTAAGTCCTTAACTCACCTTTGATATAACTGTATCAGTCTGGGCCTCGCTCTGCTGGCTGTGTGTGCATTGTCACGACAACACACCCTACTGGGTTCCATTCTGTTCTGTCTCTCACTCAACTACAAGCAGATGGAGTTATTTCATGCCATGCCCTTCTTCTGTTATCTTCTCGGAAGTTGCCTCAGAGATATTAGAACAGGAGGGTAAGTAGCTCTATGTTTCAGGATATCGGCTTATTCATTAATTTTAAATGTGTGACATGTTTTGACTGTCAAATTCTAAGGTAGAACCAGTATTCTCGTAGTAAATTCCTGAAAGCATTGTATTCAAGTGATTGACTTGTAACTCCTCAGCCCCTTGCTGTGCCCCATAACGAGCAAGAACTTTCATGTGGGGAGGTTTTCCAGCTAGCCGGCGGTGTGCCGGTGGTTCTACTTAGGAATAAGTCTGGCGTCTTTCTCCACGATAATTAGCTGGATGTCGCCAATATGACCATAATTGTGTCTGTGCGTTGTAACAAAAAAAACAACAAACAATACAAGTGATCTTGTATTCATATACTTGGGTTGCATGCCAAGTGTAAACATACATTATGGATAATAAACATTTGAATCTGGTAAATAGTCAGAATATTAAAAAAATACCATTGCTGATGGTTTATGATGATATATATTTTGTAGTCTATGTATATTTGTATATAGGTTTCTACGACTGATTGGTATTGGAGTGTCGGTTATTGCTACATTTGCTGTGTGCTGGTTCCCGTACATTCTAGACCCAGCAGACATGCTGCAGGTGATCCATAGACTGTTTCCTGTTGCCAGGGGAGTGTTCGAGGTAACCAAGGTTCTTACATTATTGAACTTGCAAGTTTTTTTTCTTAAATTTAAGTTATTGCTTGCCTTTAAATTGATGTTTTTCTCTCCCAAAAATGTGCTTTGAAAATTACAGCTATTAAGACCCTCACCATGTCAGTCTTCATGATTGTAATTTTTAAAAAAAAAAATGGCCCTTCAGAAACTTAAGATTTTGTTCTCCAAGCTTGCAAAATCTCTTGGGTCAATGTCAATGTAAAATACACTCATCATGGCCTGCAACAGAAATTTTAGTGGAGTCAGACCACTATCTAATGCCTTTGTCAAGCATCATGCCATGTTATTCAGAGACTTGGTGTCAAACATTGCACCATGTTATTCGGAGACTTTGTGTCAAACATTCCACCATGTTTTTCGGAGACTAGGTGTCAAACATTGCACCATGTTATTCGGAGACTTGGTGTCAAGCATTGCACCATGTAATTTGGAGACTTGGTGTCAAGCATTGCACCATGTTATTCGAAGACTTAGTCTGCTTAAAGTAGGACCTGAAGATTTTCTGTCGGACATTACACACATCAATAATGATTAAAACAGACAGAAGCATTACACCTGTCCCATAAAACATCTTCTCCCATCTGTGGTTTCTGGTTTGTACTTTTCTACTCTAATCTTTTGTTCTACAGGACAAGGTTGCTAACATTTGGTGCTCCCTCTCAGTCATCGTCAAGTGGAAACAGATTTTCTCTTCAGAAGAAATGTTCAAAGTCTGGTAAGTCTCCAGCAATTGTATCGTTTTGTGTGTGTGTGTGTGTGTTTGTATTTTCTGTTGTGTTTTATTTTGTTGCTATATGAACTTTTATATTGGTTTTAAAGGAGTATTTTTGCTTTTTGGTCTTATATAAATTGTTGCTATGCACATATAACTGTTTGAACTTTGAAAAACAAGCAAAATATGGAAAATTGTTTTTATCAATTGTTCATTAAGGTAAACCTCTAAAGCTACTGCTATCTAACAAAGATAAATAAAACAAGCAATTAGTTCTCCTATTAGAGTTATTTAAAGGAAATAAGCACAGAGAGCCATAGTTTATAACACTTTGAGCTGGAACCAGAGACCAATCCCCAGAGCTCCAGATAGGAGTAAATATGATTATGTGTTTTCCCTTATATCCTATAATTCTTGTAATTGTCACTTTGAGATTATGTAAATGAGTACCTGGTATAGGGTTTGGAGGAGGAATGAGAGAGTAAGCATGAGCAGTACTTCACTTTTCTTTCGTTTTAAAATATCCAACTGCATAGATTAGATTTGGAATCAGACCAATAGTGCTCCCGAGATGGATCTTAAAATCAAACATCAAGGTTTCATACCTTAGATTAAGGTGTTCCGTTTTTGTTTATTTATATAGAAAAATCTTTACAGGTGGCTTTTATTTTTAATGCGAGTTAATGTGCCTCTGGCAAAAATATCAAATTATCTGCTAGAGTTTATTGTTTTGTTTTGGATTGTCCAAAAACATTGCAAATTTGATTTGATTTTTATTTAGGGTCATATTTGTATTTCAGTATTGGTTCAACATTAGTTTTTCTACTTCCATCCTCGCTAGACCTGCTGCTGCGACCATCATTTACAAAGTTCAGATATGCCTTGGTAAGCTAGTTTTATTTTAAGTAACAATTTGCATTGAATAATATATTTACCCTTAAAGCATCACAGTTGGTCAAATTTGCAATATTTAAAAAATAATTCTGATAAAGTGAATGAAGTTAAAAGTGTGGTTTGATTGTTTTGTTTTATATATAATGTACATACATGTATGCAGAATTAGGACCAGGTCACTTAAACCTGCTACATTTAAAGTGGTATCCAACACTTTGAACCAAAAATATTTTTAATTAAACATCATAATAAACCATTGTTACCTGAACAGGTCCCACAAAATGCTGTTTATTGATGTCCTACTCCTGTCTAAAAGTGAACCATAATGCCACAATCGTCATTTCAAACATGTATTTCCTATATGAGCCATGCTGCATAGTTAGCTATTTTTAAACAAAGAAAATCACATGACCATTTATGTTTTAGGTCATTAACGTCATCCGCTTTGATGTCAATGTCTATATTAGGCCGGAAACCGAATCTTTCTTATTAATAGATTTGAAAAAAATGAACATTTAAGTGCTGAGTAACGAAATTCATTGCCCTAAAATTGAGATACTGTGGACATTCGTCAAAACTTACACTAAAGTTTGATTCTTTTTTCTGCAGAAATTTTGTTTAAATACCCCAAACAGAGGTCAAATATTTTTAAATGTATTAGATATAGGCAAACTGTCAGATACCACCTTTAACAACCTATAATTAGTAATTTTGTAACACATTCTTGTAACTATATACAGTCATATTGATAAGAGACTGTGCAGCAAAATGTGCAGACCCTGATTAGCCATTTCTCAGAATACCGAGCTGATCTGGATCTCCACTGTTTGTTAATACCTGATCAATTATACCTTGGTCAATTATACCTGTTCAATTATACCTGATAAATTATACATGAGCAGTTATACCTGCTTAATTATATCTGATACCTGAGCAGTTATATCTGATCAATTATACCTTATCAATTATTCCTGATACCTAATCAATTATACCTGATACCTGAGCAGTTAAACCTGATATCTGATCAATTATACCTGATCAATTATACCTGATACCTGAGCAGTTATACCTGATACCTGATCAATTATACCTGATCAATTATACCTGATACCTGATCAATTATACCTGATCAATTATACCTAATACCTGATCAATTATACCTGATCAATTATAACTGATACCTGATCAATTATATCTGATCAATTATACCTGGTACTTGATCAGTTACACCTGATACCTGATCAATTATATCTGATCAGTCATACCTGATCAATTATAATTGATACCTGATCAATTATACCTGATCAATTATACCTGATAAATTATACCTGATACCTGAGCAGTTATACCTGATCAATTATACTTGATACCTGATCAATTATACCTGATCAATTATACCTGATATCTAATCAATTATACCTGATACCTTATCCATTATACCTGATCAATTATACCTGATCAATTATAATTGATACCTGATCAATTATACCTGATCAATTATAACTGATACCTGATCAATTATACCTGATCAATTATACCTGATACTTGATCAATTATACCTGATACCTGATCAATTATATCTGATCAGTCATACCTGATCAATTATAATTGATACCTGATCAATTATACCTGATCAATTATACCTGATACCTAATCAAGTATACCTGATCAATTATACCTGATACCTGATCAATTATACCTGATCAATTATACCTGATACCTGAGCATTTATTCCTGATCAGTTATACCTGATCAATTATACCTGATACCTGAGCAGTTATATCTGATCAATTATACCTGATATCTAATAATTATACCTGATACCTGATCAATTATACCTGATCAATTATACCTGATCAATTATACCTGATACCTGATCAATTATACCTGATCAATTATACCTGATACCTGAGCATTTATTCCTGATCAGTTTTACCTGATTAATTCATGCCTAGCAGGTTTAGAGATGAAGTGAATATCATTTCACTTAGCGTATACTTTAGTATTTGAGCAAATAATTTTGACAGTCAGACATCACTTATGTAATCTTTTTTAGGTTTCATATTTTTATTGAATATTGTTTTATTATAATTCTATTCATATATGTCCACATTGTAGGTGAACTCGTCACTTGTGTTCTTCCTGTTTTCCTTCCAAGTCCATGAGAAAAGCATACTCATTCCTGCTCTGTAAGTTGTCCTGTATATTGTACATTTTGTATTTATTTACTTTTCTTTGAGTGCGCTGGAAACACACAGGTGTTTTTATTGTACATGTTCATGGTTCTGGATTCTCAAAATGGATATGTTATCTGGAAAAGTTGCAGTTTTAATCTCAGTCCATCATTGTACGATGTTATCTGAAAAATAAAAGTGGAAATAGCACTTCTTTGTTTTCTGGAAAGTTTAAGCATAAAAGACCTATTTATGTGGTGTTTTTTTATTGAAATTCAATTACCGTAACAGCAATTCTTTGTTTTCAAGGATATTTAAGCAAAAGAAGATCTATTTATGTTTTTTCTGACAATATAATGACTGTACTTATCAAATATTGCATTCATAAATGTAGAATGTGTCAGTTTTTACTGAAGCATGCCTATTTATTGAAGAAAGTCATTACTTGAAATAATAAATCATTGAGAACATGCATAAATGCAATATGAAGTTTAAAATACTACTATTGGTCAGTCTTGAAATATTACTTTTTATGCCTCTGCTATTGGAAGAGTTACCCTTCCTGTTCATCCATTTGCATGTCTGTGGATTATTTCATTTTCATCAAATTTTAAAAACTCAACAAACAGAATTCACATCTGGCTTTTAAGTAAATTGCTTCAATGTCTGGGTCAAGTTTGTTTTTATTTTTCATATGTTATCAAAATAATGACCCTTTCTTGAGACATTTTATACCAAAAAGTGGGGGCATACATGTCCTATGGGACACATTACTGGTTTATCAAAAGTTCTCGGAGGGGAAAAACATTAAAAAGTTTTTCATCAACTTGTATTTCCAAGTAAATGTTAAATGTAAATTCATAAAGCTGAATGTGCAATATGTAAACACACTTTTCTTACTGATTTTATATGGCTTAACAATTTGTTGAAAACATAAACTAACAAAATAAAAGTTTTTTTCTCCCTTACAGGATAGTGTGTACATTCATACTTGAGCATCCATTCTGGAGTGTTTGGTTTCTGCTCATATCCACATTCAGGTAAACTCATAATATAGACTATCATCTGAAGACTCCAACCTTCTACCAGTTTTCTCCCTTTGTTACTAAGGGGTCATCACTCTAAATTGTCAAAATTAATTGCTTTATCTCCCTTTTATGTAGATATTTGATAAATGATTACTGAAGTAGATAGTAATGTTTCATGAGTATTATGATAAAAGAATAAACAAATTAACCATTTAATTCTGAACATTTCTCATGAAGAGTATACACAAAAATTGATCTAGTTAACTGGTATATCTGAAGTTCAATGACAAGTTTGCTCAAACGGTGGCCCTTGGCCTGAGTGGTTAGAGTAACCAAGTTGTAACTTCTCGCCCCTATCACTGTAAGAACTTTCACAAAAAGCTGCCTTTAGCTGGCCTACGATGCACTGGCAATAGTACCCAGACGTTGTCTGAGGTCTTCCTCAATCAATAACAGGTTGAGAGCCATATTACTTAATTTATCTCCACTAAATTTGCTAATTAATTAACAAAGTCATTTTCCACAACTATTAAATATCTTTACTGATAATTTCTAACTACTGTTTATTTTTAACTTCTAATTGATAACTAGTACTGTTAATTTCTGTTCTGCTATTTATCAAACTACTGTTTATGTGTTTGTCCACAGTATGTTACCTCTGCTAATTAAGGACGGTCTGTTGGTGCCATACATGTCCACTATGGTTATCTACTCCTTCCTTACACACCTGGTATATCCCAGGGGCGTGGCCACACCCAGGGTCAACCGATCTCCGGACTGGGCTGATATACTGGAGAAACTCCTTGTAAGTATCAGTTGACTTTGATTTTTGTCGTTATGCTTCTGATATGACATTGTGAGGTCCATCTAGCCTTGACGTTTGTCAGTTTTGTGCATCTATTTGCATATGTGCATCTCTGCATTCATCACAATCATGTGAACACCATTTCAGACCAGAACTTCGTACAAGCTAAGCAACATATTTTACATAGAATGCAGAGTGGAACAACAGTGCTTTACCACAAGATAATCTTGATAGTAATTTACAAGTAATGGATCTTTGCTCTCAATTTACTACAGTCAATAATAGGGTTAAGGATCAACCAAACCTACATTTCTGTTTGTTTATGACCCAAATAGAAACATTGGGCAGCTGCACTGACCCTCTGTCATTTCATCTGTCTCATTTCCGGCTCTCAGTCACAACTTTTATATTATTTCAATCAAACTTCACCAAGACACTTGAAAGTTTGCCACTCATAATATTTACTGGTGAAACAAATTGAGCTCAATGTCATATTTAAGGTTATTCATCATGGCTAGCTATTCCTACTGTACAATAGTCCCTTGGTTTATCTTTGTCTTTTTACAAGTATTCAATTAGACTTACCATATTACTTCCATACACTGGAAGGTATGTCGTAAATAACGTTTCCAAGTGTAACTTTTTAAGGTCAATTTCATATTGAAGGTCATTGCATTTTATGAGGTTTATGTCAATTCCACAAGCAATTTTTGTTTTTTATAAGTAGCACCACAAATAATAACGTGTGAGATCTTGTCTGTAAACACAAATGCATCGCTGTACTAGTGGTTCTACCAGATGGTAAAAGGAATCCACTTAGCGTTTTGATAGAAGTATATTGTCACAATATCAGTAATTGTGATTGGATGAAACTTTTACCATTAATAAGGCAAGCCAAATGTTGACCACTTTGTAACAGACCTTGTAATTATTAATGAAAAACAATGATTGAATGTGTAAATATTTTATCACATACCGTATCATACTTTAAGCACATACGAGGGCTGTTCCATAAATCCGCGGAATTCGTTAAAATATTTAATATAAGGGATAAGAATAAAAAACAAATTATACTGTGGCATGCCTTTACCTTTTGCCGACATGTGTGCCAAATTTCTTTGCAAGACATCAAACATAAAGTATTACAGATAACTATAAATAGTGGTACCAAATAGTACTTGAAGCACGTCGACGTCAACATTCAGAACTTTAAACGGCAAACTCGACACTTTTCTGTTTGTCGTCGTCCAGAAGAAGGCGTGGAACCCAATGTGCAGACATTTTGGACATTTTTAACTCATCCGTTAAAATTCTGTAGACAGTGGTAGGCGCTAGATTTAACTCATCTGCTATGTTCCGAACTGTCAACCTGCTGTCCGTGTCGATTAGCCCCTTGACATACTTCGCTGTTCCGATAGTCACTGCACTTGTCGGACGTCCCGGTCTCTTGTCATTTAACACAGATGTTCTACCTTCACTAAACCTGTCATGCCATTTGTAGACAAATGTTTTACCGCACATAGGAAGAGTTTCCGACTCCTTGGTGCGTTTAAGTGTTTCTGCCGGAGATAGTTTTAGTCCGACACAAAATTTCACGACGGAACGTTATTCAATTTCGTCATTTAACGTCAAACGTTTTTTCTGAAGTCATAGCGATAAAACGCTGCTGAGAGGTTACCGTTCAACACAACCTCTTTAAACGGACAGGAAAGGACGTTCATACCCTGACGTAACGTCAGACAAAGTGGCGCCAAAATTGCGACCGTTTTGACTATTTTACAGCGTTTATATAATGTTCTAAAGTTTGTAAATCCGGCGTGCTTCAAGTGTATATGTATTGGTTGCTATAGATACCGCTAAATTCGCAATAAACTATAACAAACATTCATACTATTTACATTCATCCAAATACATGTGGGAGAGCATGTGCGTGAAATTTTGTGTAATTGTATTCGCAAATGAGTGTTTTAGAGGAAAATTCCGCGGATATATGGAACAGCCCTCGTACTTGCACCATTTTGATAAGTTGTAATGAATAGATTGTTAAAAGCATACATAAATAATTGCAATATATGTTTTTTGTCAATGTGTGTGCATACAAACAACCTTGAAACAAAATTTTGTATTGTCTATTTCAGTTTTGTATTTCCATGGTTGGCATTGTGATCCTGTCGCTAGCAACAGCTTTCATCCCTGCTCCAACACACTTGCCGGATTTATTCCCCCTGATAGTGTCTGTGTACTCCTGTGGACATTTTCTCCTCTTCCTACTCTTCTTCCATTACCAGCAATTCTCAGCAGCGACACCAACATCAACAACACAACGAAAACATGAAGGGGTTAAAATGGTGCAGAAATCAGAAAACAAATCCAAAATGTCGAATGTAACCAAAGCAGTTAAGTCAAAGAAGAAGAAACAGCAGTGAATTCTGTGATGTGCAGCTATTTGTGTTTATGTATTTGGTGGATGGTGTGGAGGTTATGATGGATTAAAACTAAGATTATTTGGTGACTTTTTTTCTCTTTTTTGCTGGCCTTTGGGTCAATTCCTTTTACAGCGGTAAGAGTGATCAAACCAAGGGGAGGTAAAGTGAAATTAACTAGTAATACACATGTATTTGTATAGGGTTATAAATATATATCAAGATGAAAGAATTCTCTTTTTTCAGATTCATATAAATTGTCTAGAAAGAAGCGTTGTATATGAAATCAAGATATTAAATTGCCTGGCTCATGATTCCACTACCTCCAGTGTGTGGCTTTGAAACCAGATATATGTGAGAACGTTAGAATGACTGGTTTTGGAGGTGGGTGGGGCAGTATTTTCCTGATCTTGAATCACCGATGTCAGCTTAAAAAAGGCTTGTGAGCTAACATTATGCTAAAAATGAAAAAACAATGGACTTGAAAACAAGGCAAAAGGAATAGAACATTTATATTTCCTGAAGTTCTCAGTATTTTTGTAAAATTCTCAAGCCAGTAAGCTGAAGGAAAGGTTTAAGTTATCTGTTAAGTCACTATTTAACCTTTCTTTAATAATTATTTTGTTTATTTCTGTGTTTACCTAAAGTGCCTTATCTGTATTTTAGCTTGTTATAATATGCCATAATACCTGAATGGAATATTAAAAATAAAATTTGTATAAAAATTTAAGCAAATTACTAGATGTTTTTTTAACTTAATTTTTCCTTTTTAAACATACTGATATCCGCTACATTGTGCATTAGAAATTTTGTATACCTTAAAACGATCAGTGTTGTTTTCATAGTGATTACTTTAAGATGGTATTCACTTCCATATTATCATTGCTTGTATATTATAATCTTTCATTTGCACAAAATTGACTTGATTTGTATTCTGGAAATCATGATTTGTCTATGCAAAAGTATATATGCTGAAAAATACCATGAATAAAGATATTTTTTATGGGAAACCCTTTTTGCACACTTACTTTACCAATATAGACTTCCATGGCCTGCAAAGATAATACATGTACACCAATAGAGTGTCCTCATTGGTAGCCACCGCCTATACACATGTTTTGTATCTCTTTAAAGACAAAAAGCAGAAATACCAAGCAAATACATCCAAGTTTACAAATCAAAATAAAATGACAACCAGTGGTATTTTTTTTATTTTTGTATACAGTTGTTGTTACACTTAAAGTGTCTGCTTAAGTAAGTACAGGAGAATAAGTACACACAAAAATTTATACCAATTATTACATCTTAATGAGTCCAAAATGAGGTCAGGCTATCAAACTGTCAAAAACTTAATTAGTTCTCTGTCAATCATGTATGTTTTTATTTTAAAGTTACCCAAATGTGACAGCACTGTTGGTCAAGAAGTTGTCAAGGTAATTTGATATATTAGTTTGGCTACTCCATATATGTCCAGTGGGGCATAAAAAGTAGTTCTCATCACCTATCTACACTGTGTTTCTAGTATTGTTTTTCAATTTCATTTGGAACATCACTTAATATCAAATTGTTACGCTTGTCGTTCAACTGATAATCTTAATTTTTTCTGAAACTGTTTAAAGCCTGTCTGTGTACAATGCACCTTTCAGAACACAGTTGCATCTGATATATAAGGTAAATATAGAGCATAACATGTACCAAAATCTGAAAATGGCACAGGACAAAGGTATTCACATGCAAGCCAAATGCAAAAGTAAGAACATTGATAAGTCATGAAACAAAAGAGCAAACCCAACAGTTAACGTCCTTGGAACGGTCAGCCGGCAAAATGGACCGACAGGGGTGCTTAAACCGGCCTCACAGAGGTCTAACTTCGCACTTCCTGAGGGGTTCTCAAATGCAAGCAGTGAAATGAAAATTGATCTATTTGAGTAACAAAACAAAACAAAAAAAATGTCCAAGCGCTGACGTTTTCTTACGTAAGTTATGGCGTCGTTAAAAGAAAGTTGAGAGGTAATTGTAAAATAATGTCCACGTGGTGCCTAGAAGAGAGAAGTATTATTTTGTTTAGAAGAACTACCCAAAATTATTGATCGCAAATTGAATTTAATTTTTGAATCAAGAAAATAAATGACCGGAGAAGAAGTGTAAATGGTTGTACATCCTGTTCATATGTAGATGGAGTTGAGGAACCAATGTCCACCAAAGGAAAATAAATATAACAATCCTTATAGCATGAATTAAATGACAACATAAATTACAGGCATGGGAAGATTTTCTTCTACCACCGCACTGAATTTAACATTGTAATCAAGAATAAGGAAATATGACAAAATTATGTGGAACATTTTTACGTCGACACCAGGATCGATGTACACAAACAGGAATATTTATTATGATCACGTGCAGGTCAAGCCGTTAGCAGTTACAATAGATCGTGAGAAGAGTGTGACAATGTTCTAAATACTGGACCAGCTAAAACCACACATGTTGTAAGTTTAACTGTAGACAAGTCTAGCTTGGCATTTTATACATATATATTTTTACTTTTGCATAAAATGCACATATTCGCCAATCACAATGAATATTGGAATTCATAATCACCCCAGGTCACTTGTTTAAACAAACACAAACACGCACATAAACGACACACAAAAATATATTATTGAAGGCCCATTAAAGCCTTTTAAGCTACAGAAAGCCATTTGAAGGGCAGTCTTCCAACCACCTCGCCTCTTCACCAACATATGTCGTATATGCGTGAACAAGTGCTGACAGGCCATGTTAGTAAAGTCCGCTATTTGCTGTTTATAAATTCATAACAGTATTGCTTTCTTGAAAAATCCAGGCAATATAAACTGTATACGTCTTGATTTTCGAGGTCTTCATGTCACGAAATACCTCTGAATAGACGAATACGTCAACGCGTCTCAAAATTGTATTGATTATTTTAAAGGTCTGAAGATATACTCGTATTACAGTATCAGTATTTAAACTGTAACAACGTACATTAGATCCAGGTGCTCTAAAACTAAAAATACCAACATTAATAAAACTTAAAGCAGACTGACAGTAGTACCTGGCACATTGAACCACACTGTCCACACTTCATAGGTATTGAAATTATTGTGTTACTATCGAGCCAGTCAACGTTTTGCTCATGACTGGCCAATTTATAGTAATAACGGATAGAATAATATGGCTAAAGTAATATTATGGTTGTAAAGCATCGCGACGCTTTTTATTCTCCCAGCCTAAGAACACCACAATGTTTTGAACGACAGCTTCTTCAAATTAAGTAAGAGATCAGAGGCGCTGTTTTACTACACAATATGTTGCATTTTTAACAAAATGAAAATTTGACCAACTTTAGTGAAGACAATTAAGCATCCCGCCCCACCCCCCACCCCACCCCTCTGCACTTCAGTATACCGCTTACATGTCAAAAACTTGTAACTCCTGTCAGTAGTCAATATTTAAAATTTCAATTTAACATTCATTTAGAAGTCGGTGTGAAGTTTAAGTACCTCCCTTGGAAGATTTTGTTTTATGGTGTTCAGCAGCGATGAAGTTTAATGTCCTTTCGACAGTAAACCTGTGAATCAATTAGACAAGTGAGATATATGACCCCGGTCACATTGAAACCCCTCACCTCCAGTGTTAAACACTATCCGCCATCAGTAGACTGAACCATGTCCGTAAATGGGTGCCATCATTTACACTCGGCATTGTCCGGAATTTCCGAAAGTCACATGCATTACAACTCCTCAGTTAATTCCGCCTTCGGTACGACCATCCCTCGGATGTATCGGTTGAAAAGATTCATATATAAAATTGCGAATTTTTGTTCGCCGGGAAATGATTACGCCTTAAATGTAGTTCTCCTGAAATTTCACGAAGTAAGTCGAAGGTGTACGGAAGTTTGGAAGACAAAAACAACTGCGTCGTTCAACACATACTGCGTGTGTTTGTTGTTGTTTTACACCGGTCAGTCCTAGAAACACATCTGGCCGGAGATTTCGGTAAAAATCGAATAACATTAGCTGTGAATTCCTATTATTTTCTGCTGCTATTTTTCTATAATTGCAAGCTATACATTTATACGCAGCATGTTCGGTCCTTTTCTTTAAAAAAGGTGTCTCCGAACAGCTTCGACTTCCTGTTATTGCCTGCTGCATCCACCCTCCCCAATAAAAGGCTAATATTGTTTAAAGCCACGTGTTTCTATGTGTCATGTATCTAGGCAAAACTGCAACAAATTCGTTTTACATTTGCATTGGTCCTTAATTGATGGTTGAAATTTTGTAAATATGGACAAAACTACAGGCATACCGCCAATATTCTAATGTATATGTCAATTTATTGATGACTGAACAGAAAAACGGCTGTAGGCTAGTACGGTATAGATAGTTTAATGTGATGTTATCGACACTGATAAGACAGGTCAAGGCAGCCATCTTTGTGGGCAGAAGCTAAAAGAGGTCGAAATCGGGAAATATGTGCTGTATTAAACTCACCACTGTGTTTTTATTTTTCAGTATATTTCACTGAATTTTCTATCAAATTTAACAGCTTTTATAAAGTATTTTAAATATCAGAACTATATTTTGATAGTTTAAAAGGTTAAAGAAATACAACTGAAAATGATACACTGTTCATTTTGTTTTAAGTATGAGCCAATAGTTTTATTTATTTCAGTGTGTTAATTCTGTGTGCATTTATCAATTGTAAAAATATTGTGTTCTAAAAATATGAGTTTCAAGAGCTTTCCAGTGGTGTATAGCTTTTAAATTTCGGACCGCAAATGAAGAAATTACAAGAAAATAAAATTTTACCCTTCTATACAATTCATATGAAAATCCTTTAAAGTTACCATCAAAGATGGCTGCCAAGATAAAGGATTTTCACTGATGTGGAAACTATCTATATGTGACATAAACTATTTAACAAGAGCAAAAATCCTGACTGTTACGCGCGTGGGGATGGTTGTTTATTGTGCATAATCCGTCTTTTAACTGAACGATATCTGCACAATTTTAGCCGTATACAACAATAGTATGGAATAGAAAGTTTATGCTAAAATGAGATTCAAAATCAGGTGAACGTATTATAAAGTATTTAAAAGCATACTATATTTGAATCAAATGACAAAAATAAAATAAGAATTCACCGAATACATGTACTTTACTGCAAAATCAGTTAAATGTTAAATATGAAATATATGTATGCTTTAAAGTGGCACGGACACGCTATTCGAGTCTGCGCTTGATTTTAACAAATGATCGAAAATTTAATCAACCAATTAATGCGTGCATAAAAATTTACTTATTTCCTTTAGTATATTTTATATGTAATCGAGTATTATCAAAAAGTGTTTTGTCCCTGTCCTTGTTTGTTGTTGTTTTTGTTTTGCCAAAATCAGTCGGATGCCGCTTTTAAAGCGGTACAGATATTCTTTGGTTAATTTGTCAAACGCTCATTGGACTGGTTTTAATTAGATTAGCATATACATGGGTGAGTCGCTAATTAACCCAAAAACCTAAAACAAAATGAATTCCTAATTTATTTTTATTTCATCCCACCCAACCTTCACACTTCCAATATACAATAGGTAAATAAGAAAAGGTCCTATCAAAATTTATAGATATTTAAATTTTATCTACCAGTAGACAAAGGCAAACAAGGTAAATGCAAATGTGACAAAAACACAGAGACGAGACATAACACACATAAAGAAAAACTATCAGTTACCTCCTTGGAACGGTCAATCGGCAAAAGGGCCAACTGGGGTGCTTAAACCTGGTTTGTGGAGCGCTCCAACCTCGCACTTCCTAAAGGTTTTTTTCTAGCAAACAAACAGTGTAAATAACAACATCCCATCAAAGTGAAACAACTAACAGTAAGCACCTGCATCGGGAGTTAAAACAGATACAATGAACTTATATACATACATAACAAATAGCAACAAAATAAACTATAAACATATGTACAGTATGTACAGTAGATAAAAGCCTCGGCAACGTAAAAACAAAAACCCCAAACGACAGATCAGTTTTAAATAAAACAGCCCAAGCGCTGATATATTATAAGATATTATAGGAACAAATAAAACAGCCCAAGCGCTGATATATTATGAGAACAAATAAAACATCCCAAGCGCTGTTATATAACAAGATCAATTTAAATATGGCATAAAATACCATGACATCATGCTCCAAAAGTGTCAAAAGTGAAATGTAAAAAATACGAAAGAAAACATCGAAATTTAGAAAACAACCTACCAACTAAATAAAACGTAGTATTGTTAATAGCAAATAAGTTAAAAAAAAGTTACTCGAAACAAATGCCAAACATGTTTTTGTTTTAAACGTTGTTTTTTTCTTCTTAACTTAAAAATTAAACTAACCACCTTATCTTCGGTAAACAAAACATGTATATTTTACTCAAACCCGATCGATTTCGCCTCGGGGATAGTAATTCGACAAGTCACGTTTCACGGCAGAAAACTTGAAATATCTGGATATGTCTCCAGAAGATGACACATGTAATGGGTGAAGTTATAGTGACCAATAACGTATACGGAAACAGAAAAATAAATCAACATCTGATTTTATTGCTTTCCCTCCAATTCAATTCGTCGAAAAATTAAAAGTAAAAGTGTGACCTACACGTCATGATTAGGAGGACTCCTAGTATAAATACTAAATGGTCGGACTCTGGGCGTGCAAGATCAGTTTCTGAAAGACTTTTAATCGTTCTTTAACATTTAGGTAAATCTTCGTATTCTTTTAGGAAACGATAAAACATCAAAGGTAAGCTGTTTGTTTTGTGTAATTTTAACTGAAGAAAAATGGTTTAGCGACAAAGGTATTTGATTTAACGATTAAGTATGGACGAAATCTGTGCAATGTGTCAATGTTGCAAATGTGCTATACAGCGTAGGTATATAGTGAAATCATTGTAAGAACGCACGATTGTTTTTCAAAGTCGGAAAGTTATATTGCTTATACAAATTGTTCTAACTAGTGTTTGTTTTGTTGTATTTGTCGTTTTAAACCTCACATTAGCGCTTATTGAAAAGTTCTCTTTTTTTAAATATTTTTTCAGTTAAGAATAACTATATCTTATAAATTCTTTTGACATATCAAATGGTGTTAAAGATCGACTGCCAGGAAACTTGGTCGTAGAATCTAACAATCTATCTAATCTTAAGTCAACCTTCTTTGTTTCTAATATTTTAACTATAAATGATATACACTGTTCTTCTCGTTATAAGTTGTTGTGATTTAACCAATTAGCATTTCTTAAACTTAACCATTAAAGAAGTTAAATGAATCTGCAAGTACCTCGATGTTTCCCAATCAAAAATTCTAGGGCACCACTTTAAAGAACGTAAAATCATGAAAAAAATAGAGTTTTAATTTTTACATTTCCTTATGCATGCAAATCGGAGATAAGTCAATGTATAAAGATCAGAATTTAACAGCCAGTCTTTGGAAAAGTGCTCAAAGGATTATGGGTACGGACTACTTTAACACAGTGCTGATACCCAAACGGTCAACACAAATTGGGATAGTCTATCCGCGGTCGCTAAGATGTGTAAAACAGAAACATAACAGACGACATCTTCACGCATGTTATCATTGTACGGCAAAAATGCCAAAATTATGTCTCCTTATATATATATCATTCTGTGCCCCAAAAAACACGGGAATCACGCGCGACAGTTAAAACACGTATTTCCTGTGGGTCTGGGAAAACAAATTGTGTAAGATATTTATTTTTCATTATTAACATAATTATACAACTATAAAATCTGTAGAAACGCGTGTATATCGTTTTAAATAAATATATAAAACGCACAAAGCAAATTAAAAGTGTTTTCTAGGAGACTCGAACCCACGACTCATAGATCAAAACAGGAGCAGCTTAGTCCACAACACTACTCAAACTTGACAGCAGGATTTGTTATCACTGATGCATGGTTCCACCCTTTTACCACGACGAGTTCAAATTATGGAAAAAAATTCACAGCTCCAATGCTCGTGGTTGACCTGTATATATATATTTCGATTACACTTTTAATGACGCATCCTGTATCTACCTTTTATCTCGTTTTGCAGTACCATGTTCACACTAAAATTAACACTTGTCGCCTGTGTGTTCATCCTACCGCTCGCCAGCGGTCATCTCAGAGAATGGGGCAGACGGATGTCTTTTGGTGGGTCAATGTTTGGAGGGTCAGGTTAGCTCATTTGTTTTTATTTGTATTTTGTCTCACATTAGATTTGGTAAAAATATGTAAAACCTCTTGTTTTCGTTTTTTACCAGTCTGATTAAAATTATATCCTGAAAACCGCTCAGCTTACATTTTGTAAGATCTCACTTAAGTGAGATTGCGTTTTTACAGGGTTATTTTATTCATGGCATCAGATAGGTTTTATTACAACAGCGACTTTTCAAGTCTAAGTTGACATTTCGAGCTGAACTAAAACTTGCCGTTTGTTAAAGGATTTGAGTATTTAAATAAATTTATTTTTATTTCCAATGGTTTTCTTTATTTATAAGTATTCACTGAACAATCCGAGTAGGAAGATTTCATACCTTAGTTATATTGTAACAAATAGATATAAGTTCATGCAGTTGTTGTGATATATGATAATAAAATTTTATCTGACTTTTTTTTATCGTGTTAGTGCGTTATATTGCAATCACAGTTTTTTTTCAAGATTCATGATCGCATGTTGCTTTATGAAAGGAGGCACAATGAAGAAGATTTCATTTTTAATGAAAAGTAAAAGGCTTTAACGATACCACTGATGAACAATTTTAACGATACCACTGATGTACAGTTTTAACGATACCACTGATGTACAGTTTTAACGATACCACTGATGTACAGTTTTAACGACACCACTGATCTACAATTTTAACGATACCACTGATGTACAGTTTTAACGATACCACTGATGCACAGTTTTAACGAAACCACTGATGTACAGTTTTAACGAAACCACTGATCTACAGTTTCATTCTATGTATAGAATAGAGTCTATTAAGGCGTTTTGATAGAAAATAGAAGCCAAAACGAGCCCCTTAATAGATTCTATCCGACTTAGAAGTCCCCAGAATTGGCTACAAATGTAGGGCGACTTCTAAATTTGGACTTGGTGTTTATCTCATTAAATTAAATCGTTTACTTATCAAGGAGGGTTTCCAGGACAGGGTCAGTGGGGTGCCCAGGCCGGAGGATTTGCAGGACAGGGTCAGTGGGGTGGCCAGGGCGGAGGATTTCCTATGAACAGCTTTGTAAGTTAAAATTTTCTTTCAGGTACCATACAGTATTCCGAAACCCT
This sequence comes from Sinonovacula constricta, assembly GCA_007844125.1. NCBI lineage: Eukaryota > Metazoa > Mollusca > Bivalvia > Cardiida > Solecurtidae > Sinonovacula > Sinonovacula constricta. The sequence continues at coordinate 17,872,820 of CM017562.1, forward strand.
CAGTGCACCTTGAACACGTCTTAGTGCAATTCACCAATATACCCTGAGAAATGCATGAAGTCAAGGTGAATAGGCGCACACAAAAAGACTACTAACTTTAACATGTACCTTGACGTTCAAAGTTACAATCAAAATTAACAAATTCATCTTCATCTTTTGAGGTTTTCTCTTTTCTTAAATAATCAATAGCCGTAAACGTCAATCAATAACCTTTAAATGTCAATCGATAACATCAAATCAACTATTTGAACTGTTTCAACTTTCAACTGTACACCATTGTTGTGTAGTTTTTCTGAACATGTTTATTTAAAACTTTACTGAAATTGCCACCTTGTTTAGCTTAATATTTTCAGCATATTTCTTCAATAAAGAATAAAAACAACATTGTGCTACAAACATTGGTTTAATCAAATTGAAATGATTTATACAGATTTAATAAATAAATACACTGTTACGATGTTTTAGGATGGCTTCAACTTCAACGGTGGAAATAACATGGACCCTAGCATGGGCGGGCAGTTCGGCGGCACTGGTATGAACGGACAATGGAACAGCTTCGCTCAGACCGGTGGACAGTGGGCACCTGGCGGTGGTATGACCGGAATTGTTGACCCCAGCTTCAACCAGTTTGTCCAGATTCCAAACAACAATGGCATGAACTTTGATAATGGAATGGGAGGCACATCCGGTGCATTCGTACAGCCGGGTTTCGGACAAGGATTCCAGGGTAGCGGAATGGGATTCTCAAACAATGGCATGGGATTTGGAAACAATGGAATGGGATTCTCAAATAACGGAATGGGGTTTGATAATAATGGAATGGGATTCGGAAATAACGGAATGGGGTTTGGAAATAACGGAATGGGGTTTGGAAACAACGGAATGGGATTTGATAATAATGGAATGGGATTTGGAAATAACGGAATGGGATTCGCAAACAACGGAATGGGGACCACAAGCAACGGAATGGGAAAAAAGAAGAGGAAGTAAACTTACATTATAAGGGCAATTATTGTGAGTCATAACTGATTGCATAGGAAGTGTTGCAAAATATAATCAAAATCAAATATAAATAGTTATTGTTTTTCTTTAATATCCAGACTTGATGCATATGATACAGTCTTCTAATGTTTTGATTGTATTATTTATTTTTCTTCTTTGTTGTTGTTGTTGTTGGTTATTTGTTGTTTTGACTTTTCATTTTGTATGATTTTACCATTGTTTTATAATAAAGCGTTTTATTTCAATATTTGGCGTGATGTATTCCACAGCAGACCATCCTATGGCAAAGAGTTTGGATTATGACCTGCTCTCTTTAAGAACGAGCATTTAAAAGTATAAAACTTCATATAAAAGAGATTAAAATTCCTTAGATTTAAAACTGAACACCAACCACTTCCGCTACCAACATTCTTGATTTTGCTTAGCATCCCGATTATTTACGGATCTAGGAATTACATGTAACAAAAATCCGGAAATAATGCTCTGAAATTTTGTGTCCATAGAGGGAATTGGGGGAAAACCCCCAAATATCATTGAAAGGTGCAATCATAATGCAAATATCGAAGGAAACGTGATTAAAACTGTATGTAGAAGCAACACAATTGTACACAGGGTTGACTGAACACACCATTTTACGCCTAAATAAGGCGAAATTGCTATGAGATAGAAATTATGCTATATTATATTATAAGATAACCTGTTATGATATTTATATGGTACAATTACGATAAAAATCAAACTCAGTTTACAAAATCCACGTGGTTGTTTTGTGGGGTTTATTTGTGTTTTTTTGTGCAACGCATGTCACGCGAATTCTTCATGTGTTTGAATAAATGTGTACATTAACGGTAGTTAATCTCATTTATACCCAAACTTAATGTTTATAAAGTGTATATATCAAAAACTATTATCATACATATATATTCTGTAGCACATCTTAAACATTCTTATTCCAAGGTAACGAATTATTGCAAAAGCAATCAGAAAAACGTCAAAGTAGACTTTGACCAATTCACTTACAACATATTTTATTACAACATATTTTAGGAGAAATGGAATGGTCAAACAAAGCTCATCCACAAAGGCTAAACATTAACGAATTACAACTGATATCAACACTTGTGCGAATCTGTTTCTGTTTCAACGACCAATTTACTTATAATAAAAGTGTTTTTAAGTATATAATTGCAGTTCGAAAAAAAAACTAATCTTGAAATCACGCGGTGTATGACCGCCGACCTCACCCCCAACCCTTCGCCCACCGCCCCATCATAATACCAAATTTGAACAACTATAAATGCATAATTGTTTAAATAAAGCGCTGGTGTCGAAGTTAATCGCATGTAAAAGTATATACCTACACGATCCGATGTTCATATTTATTTAAATGAATGCTTCACTATTGAGCCAGTCAGTATAATGTTTATAACTGACTTACGCACATGACGTTTATTGCCCACGTACAATTCGAAGATATATACTGTATACTATGTTGTTGGCTAAAAATGCTTGAACACTGTCACGACTCTTTTGTTTCTCATAACCGTAAGAAAGAACAATATTGTTCACATACAATGGAATTGTCAGGTGTAGTAGTAGAATCCAAAATTCATTGACAGTCAACAAAGTTCTACTTTTCAGACAAACAAAGGGGTGGGGGAATATGCAAATTTGACTAACAGTGAGGAAGTCGCTATATCTGTTTTTATAGTTATGGGAGATCATCCAGTTTTGAGAGTGAGTGGAGATCATTCACCCAGTTTTAACAGTGAGGGGAGATCAATCTCTCAGTTTTAACAGTGAGGGGGATCATTCATTTTTAACAGTGGTGGGTGATCAATCTCTCAGTTTTAACAGTGAGGGGAGATCATTCATTTTTAACAGTGAGGGGCATCATTCATTTTTGACAGTGAGGGGGATCATTCATTTTTAACAGTGAGGGGGATCATTCATTTTTAAAAGTGAGGGGAGATCATTCTCTCAGTTTTAACAGTGAGGGGAGATCATTCATTTTTAACAGTAAGGGGGATCATTCATTTTTAACAGTGAGGGGGATCATTCTCTCAGTTTTAACATTGAGGGGATCATTCATTTTTAACAGTGAGGGGGATCAATCTTATAGTTTTAACAGTGAGGGGAGATCAATCTCTCAGTTTTAACAGTGAGGGGAGATCAATCTCTCAGTTTTAACAGTGAGGGGAGATCATTCATTTTTAACAGTGAGGGGATCATTCATTTTTAACAGTGAGGGGGTCATTCTTTGAGTTTTAACATTGAGGGGATCATTCATTTTTAACAGTGAGGGGGATCATTCTCTCAGTTTTAACAGTGAGGGGAGATCATTCTCTCAGTTTTAACATTGAGGGGAGATCATTCTCTCAGTTTTAACAGTGAGGGGATATTATTCTCTCAGCTTTGACAGTGAGGGGAGATCATTCTCTCAGTTTTTACAGTGAGGGGAGATCATTCTCTCAGTTTTAACAGTGAGGGGAGATCAATCTCTCAGTTTTAACAGTGAGGAAGATCTATCTCTTAGTTTTAACAGTGAGGGGAGATAAATCTCTCAGTTTTAACAGTGAGGGGGAGATCATTCTCTCAGCTTTGACAGTGAGGGGAGATCATTCTCTCAGTTTTTACAGTAAGGGAAAATCATTCGTTCAGTTTTAACAGTTAGTGGAGTTCATTCTCTCAGCTGTAACAGTGAGGGGAGATCTTTCTCTCAGTTTTAGCAGTAAAGGGAGATCGTTTTCTCATTTTTAGCAGTAAGGTGAAACCATTCTCTAAGTTTTAGATGTAAGGGGAGATCATTCTATCTGTTTTAGCAGTAAGGGGAACTCATTCTCTTAGTTTTAGAAGTAAGGGGAGATCATTATGTCTGTTTTAGCAGTAAGGGGAAATCATTCCGTCAGTTTTAGCAGTAAGGGGAGATCATTCTCTAAGTTTTAGCAGTAACGCGGAAATCATTGTCTCAGTTTTAACAGTATGGTGAGATCATTCTCTCAGACTTAACAGTGAGGGGATATTATTCTCTCAGCTTTGACAGTGAGGGGAGATCATTCTCTCAGTTTTTACAGTGAGGGGAGATCAATCTCTCAGTTTTAACAATGAGGAAGATCTATCTCTTAGTTTTAACAGTGAGGGGTGGTAAATCTCTCAGTTTTAACCGTGAGGGGGAGATCATTCTCTCAGCTTTGACAGTGAGGGGAGATCATTCTCTCAGTTTTAACATTGAGGGGAGATCATTCTCTCAGTTTTAACAGTGAGGGGGAGATCAATATCTCAGTTTTAACACTGAGGAAGATCAATCTCTTAGTTTTAACAGTGAGGGGAGATCAATCTCTCAGTTTTAACCGTGAGGGGGAGATCATTCTCTCAGTTTTGACAGTGAGGGGAGATCATTTTTTCAGTTGTAACAGTTAGGGTAATCATTCTCTCAGTTTTAACAGTGAAGGGGGATCAATCTCTCAGTTTTAACAGTGAGGGGGATCAGTCTCTCAGTTTTTACAGTAAGGGAAAATCATTCGTTCAGTTTTAACAGTTAGTGGAGTTCATTCTCTCAGCTGTAACAGTGAGGGGAGATCTTTCTCTCAGTTTTAGCAGTAAAGGGAGATCGTTTTCTCATTTTTAGCAGTAAGGTGAAATCATTCTCTAAGTTTTAGATGTAAGGGGAGATCATTCTATCTGTTTTAGCAGTAAGGGGAACTCATTCTCTTAGTTTTAGAAGTAAGGGGAGATCATTCTGTCTGTTTTAGCAGTAAGGGGAAATCATTCCGTCAGTTTTAGCAGTAAGGGGAGATCATTCTCTAAGTTTTAGCAGTAAGGCGGAAATCATTGTCTCAGTTTTAACAGTATGGTGAGATCATTCTCTCAGACTTAACAGTGAGGGGATATTATTCTCTCAGCTTTGACAGTGAGGGGAGATCATTCTCTCAGTTTTTACAGTGAGGGGAGATCATTCTCTCAGTTTTAACATTGAGGGGAGATCATTCTCTCAGTTTTAACAGTGAGGGGGAGATCAATCTCTCAGTTTTAACACTGAGGAAGATCAATCTCTTAGTTTTAACAGTGAGGGGAGATCAATCTCTCACTTTTAACCGTAAGGGGGAGATCATTCTCTCAGTTTTGACAGTGAGGGGAGATCATTTTTTCAGTTGTTACAGTTAGGGTAATCATTCTCTCAGTTTTAACAGTGAAGGGGGGTCAATCTCTCAGTTTTAACAGTGAGGGGGATCAGTCTCTCAGTTTTTACAGTAAGGGAAAATCATTCGTTCAGTTTTAACAGTTAGTGGAGTTCATTCTCTCAGCTGTAACAGTGAGGGGAGATCTTTCTCTCAGTTTTAGCAGTAAGGGGAGATCGTTTTCTCATTTTTAGCAGTAAGGTGAAATCATTCTCTAAGTATTAGATGTAAGGGGAGGTCATTCTATCTGTTTTAGCAGTAAGGGGAACTCATTCTCTTAGTTTTAGAAGTAAGGGGAGATCATTATGTCTGTTTAAGCAGTAAGGGGAAATCATTCCGTCAGTTTTAGCAGTGAGGGGAGATCATTATCTAAGTTTTAGCAGTAAGGCGGAAATCATTGTCTCAGTTTTAACAGTATGGTGAGATCATTCTCTCAGTCTTAACAGTGAGGGGATATTATTCTCTCAGCTTTGACAGTGAGGGGAGATCATTCTCTCAGTTTTAACAGTGAGGGATATCATTCTTTCAGTTTTTACAGTGAGGGATATCATTCTCTCAGTTTTATCAGCGAGGGATATCATTCTCTCAGTTTTTACAGTGAGGGAAGATCATGAACTCAGTTTTAACAGCAAGGGAAGATCTAGATCTCAGTTATAGCAGTGCGGGTAAATACTTTTATCAGTTCTAAATGACAGATTATTTTAAATTTAACCAAATGCAGGTCTTGGTGGCAAATGCTGCTTCTTTGTAAATTCGTGGATATTTAAAGTTTGCGTCATGTCGTGTTTTGGTGTGACTAAAAGTCAGTCATTTCCGACATTGCAACCTTTGTAACATGTTAATGATGTCAGGTTTTATTTCACATGAAACAGACAACCAGATGTTTCCCGTTTACATTTAAGAGGGCGAGATTTCTTTAATGACACCCTCGAAAATTAAATAATAATGTTAATTAACTTAAATACAATCGACGTATGGTTTGAAATGTGAATAAATTATCTAACTAGTCCAATAAATATTACCCTCTTGGCATTTGACTATGCAAATGCGTTTTTAAACGTTCGGAAATTAGCTGGCATTGCTGAAGAATTCCGAACGATGACCCCAAGATGCCAAGTATAAAATGCAGCGGTTAATATTTTGACCGCCCTAGTTGAATGTCGGGAACATAGAAGGTAGGTTGTGTACTCAAGTTAAATTTTAACGAATTTGTTCATTATCGTGCCCACATTATATAAACGTGTAATCAAGTTCTATTTACTTTTATATACTTTTATTTTTTCATGTACACAATTGTGAACAATTACTTACATTTTTTTTCAAAAGAAAGAAAAAATGTATAATCAAGCGTAGTTAATGTTCATTTAATTTCATCACAATTTCACAAAAAATGTTTATTTTACTTTGATAATTTTTAAGTCAAACATATGTTTTTACAAAACTTGTTAAACCACTGGCACTACGCGCATGTTACATGCGTTGATACTGAAAGTGTTTTATCTTAGAAATCTGTTTTACAGCACGTGGATACTTTAACAAATGTTATGCTTTAACAAATGGATGCATGTAACTTGAATTTCATCTTATCTTTTTCCTAGTCGCGTGAATCTAAAACAGTACATGTTTAAAATGCCATATTTAACTAGAAATGAAGCTTTTTGTTTATGTATATTGCGTACATTTATAGAATTTGTGTTTAAAAAATAAAAATGTATACATTTAACTCGAATTGAATCGCATTGGTTCATCCGTTCATTTACATAATGTCTTTGACTATTGGCGCATTAAACTAGAATCCTGTATGTAGGCCTCTTCTGGACTTCCTCTGGGATCAAAGAAAATGATTTTTCTGACCAAAAAACATCTTCGCAGCTATCTGGCAATTCCATTGTTCTTAAAGTAACGTTTCTGTTATGTTTTGTTTGTCTTAGTGTTAGCCGAGGTAACAACAGTACAGCTAGCAATTACAAAAAATGTAGTAATTATTTGAAATCGCCGCAGGTCTGCCTTTACTGATTGACATGCCTTTAGCAGATAAATCCTCGGCCACCTTTAGTATCATTTTTGGATGTCGTTACCTATAATCGCTTCACAAAACTACATTTTGTTTTTAAAATTGGTTTCTCTGTTGTAATTTTCTTTGTTTTCTATAAAACATCTAATTTCAACTGTGTTAAAAAAATGTACATTATTTTTCCACATATCGTCACTTTTTATATGACACCATTAACTGGTTCTTCTTTACGCCATGGACTGTTTTTGTCAAACTAAGTTTTAAATCTGTTGTTGTTGTTGTTGTTGTTTATCTCGAGTAGATATTGTGCTTAGTTTTGATATTTAATTGCAACTTTTGTCATATTGAATTATCGGTACAGTTATTTATACCCTATGCAGAGGGCTCCTGTTGTCTGATTGGGTATATATTATATATGCTGTCATTGAGAAACCCTCGGGAAGTGGCAGGAAGGAGAGCATGAATACAAGGCCATAATCGGTCTTTTTGCCGGCTTATCATACAAAGGCGGTTACTGGTGAGTACAGGGGCCAATCCAGGAAATTTTGGTGGTTGGGTGGGGGTATGAATCAAGATCCATTCAACTTTATCGCAGTAATTACTAGAGATATATACACAGTAAGGGACAATAACTTTGACCTTATTAGTGAACAGATAACATTTACTTTTAAAGCTTAGTATTTTTAAGCTTAGATATAATTGTTTTCACAACTCTACTCTTTTACCTGGTTGATGCATTATCCCACCCCAACCCCCACCCCCACCCCACCCCCACCCCACTGGATCCATCCCTAGGTGAGTGATTTTTGAGAAAATATTCTTGTTTGCAGATGGTAATTAGCCATTACCAGGCACCTAAAGCCTTTTGAGAAAACAATTCATTTTAATTTCCATTGACATTAATATTTTAGTATACAGTCTAGTGAAATAAAATGAGTTTGGTGATGTCGCATGCCATTTTGACAAATGGGGTGGCGTTTAACTGTCCATTTTGTTCCTTGGAGATATTTCCCTGACTCCCAAAACAGCACGTATCGGCTCGACATTTCACTTGACATTTAAGCACCCTCCAGACATTTCTATAATATTTATGCCATGTACATGTCATGTACAGGTCATAGACTGGCTGTAACATTGTTATCTTTTTCTTAAATTCCTATAGCATATTTATCTAGTATAGATATTTATTTGTCGGTGTTGATGTGTCCTATAAAAATAGCAATGCCCCTACTCCATAAAGTTAACAAATACATCCCTCAAACATGGTAGATGCAAGCACTGGGGGCTCCAAGACATTTTGTAGACCAATACATTCGTCAACTGTTCTCCAAAACGCGTCCGTTTTTGTTCCAACTGCCAACACTAAATCATCACTAATGTGATAGGCTGCAGGGATTTGCTAAAGACCAATATTATTAGACCCATTTCAATTATAAGCGACAAAAGATTAATCATTGAGAACGATTTCATCATTGTTTAAGTCTTGGTTATTTTCCTACAGCATGTTTGTACCCTTCTGCAAATAACCACGTCTTAACAGTTCTTGTAGACATGACAGTGACGTTGCATTACTCATTGTTGTCATTTCTCACAATGTCTGTTTTCGTTTTTCTATCCGAAAAACAACAACTACAACAAACTGTCCGAACGTATGAGCGGTTGTCCTATTCCTTCATCCACTTCAAGGTAGACTTTTAATAACCTTTCAAACTTAGATACATTTATTAAAATACCTATTATTTCTTTAATAACGTAATAATAATATTCTTCACGTCTTTTGTCACTTCTAAATTCACCTTTTGCGCCATATTTAGACGATAACACATAACAAATGGAAAATAACTTCGATTACAACGTTTTTGTTATCGAACTTAATACGCACCATTAAACATGTTTAGTCTTTTGTATTTTCTTGAGTTTAAAAATAATTTATCAAGAGCGCTTTTAACTTCATCAACAAAAGCGGCCAAAGATGAGAATTGCGTATTTAAATTACTTGACATTATATATGTGTCCTAAATAAACTAAAGAAAAAACAATACTAACCCTTTCCTTCATATAAACGCCATTTTACGCCTTTGCAAACCATTTACAATCATAAGCCGAACCTGTATGACTAAGGGTTTATGCGTAGACTGGTTCAGCCTTAAAACTTTTATTACAAGTTAAAACATACATTCATTAAAATACTTTTATCTCTTTTAAAGAAAAACAACAAAGTCATGTGAATTTTCAAAATTATAGATGAACTATGAATGACAGGGCTAGCACGTTTAATCCACTGCAAGGCGCTCTATTGCGCCTTTAACCATCGCACATCCATGATTATTGTCGCCGTTCTGGAAAACAGTGCCTCTTATGAAATGCATTTTCCTGGGGACGATTGTGTAGCAGGCAATGACAGCAAATCGCAACACCTCGGATAAGTCACGAATCATCTCTCGGATGTATGTAGGTAGTCGGATCACCTCGACCATTTCCCTAAACGGGACCTATTTTGTGACAGAAGGTCACAACAAAGATGGCAGCTCGGATGACAGCTCACAAACTCCCCGCAGTGATTACTTCCCTTGACAGTACATTATATCACTGCCACCAGCAATTTTTTTCGCCCAAATACAGGCGGATAGTTTTTTTTTTTTATTGTTTTTTTTTTCTGGACTTATCTCCTCAAAATATAGTATCTTTCCTTTAAAATTATTAATTTATCATATTATCATATTAAAAATAAAAAGTAACTTAAAATATGAAAAAAATATGAAATTATGAAAGTCAAATTTCACCGTTCTGTACAGAATACAACGTACTATACATACAGAAAACTAAACATGGATGATCTCCTCGCTGATTGTGCAAGCGTATTTCAGTCGACATTGCAACTTAAAGACAAACAAATTGAATGTTTAAACTATGTTATCTTTTACATAAAAACAATTTTGACTCTCTTTCGAGGCGTGTTTATGGAGGCCGCCATGTTTACTTCAAGTGATACTCTATCCTCACGTGATCCTTGCTGGCGGCAGAGATTTAAGTAGCAACGCGTGACGTAATCGCTGTAAGGAGATTGGACAGCTCACTGTTGTACGATGCCAGTAAAACTTCAATTTGTGGCTTCCATTGTTTATGTTTAGTGTGAACTACATTATAGGCATATTCTTGCGACTTCCGGCGAACAAAACGATAGTGATTTCTTTAAGAATCATTGCACCAAATACATCCGAGGGATGATTGTTTCGAGGACGGAGTTACCCGAGTAGTTCCGATTGCGCTGGAACCGTATTTCAGAGAAACAGTGTAGCTAGCAACAATTTAGTATATCTAGCAATTATAAAAAGGTAGCAGGCATTCTAGTTCTTGTCATATTCTGTATTTCAGTCATGAAGTACGAGCTGCTGTGTTTAGTCAGCACTGTAGTCGTGACTTGCGGTCAGTATTTCGGTCCCTTGAACAACAACAACAATGACGCATGGTGGAATACCGGGTCGAATAACAATAACAACAATAACGACAACAGATGGGTTAACAGCGGTGGACGATGGGATGCTCTCGATTTAGAAGGCACAGGCGATGGGTGGTGGAATTACATCGATGGACGAAATAACGGTCGGAGCAATGATGTCATTAATAATGACTGGGACCGAAACAACAACAACAACAACATAAACAGCTTTGTAAACAGTATTGCTGATAGCGATATATGGACAAACAGTATCAGCGAGAACACCAACGACTACACGCACAACAACAACAATTACAACATTGATAACAACAACAACAATATGAACAACAACTATTATGGCTTGAGCAACAACAATGACAAATTGAATAACAACTACTATGGTTTGGGCAACAACAAGAACATGAACAACAACTACTATGGTTTAAGCAACAACAACAACATGAACATGAACAACAACTACTATGGTTTGGGCAACAAAAACAACATGAACATGAACAACAACTACTATGGTTTGGGCAACAAAAACAACATGAACATGAACAACAACTACTATGGTTTAAGCAACAACAACAACATGAACAACAACTACTATGGTTTGGGCAACAAAAACAACATGAACATGAACAACAACTACTATGGTTTAAGCAACAACAACAACATGAACAACAACTACTATGGTTTAAGCAACAACAACAACATGAACAACAACTACTATGGTTTAAGCAACAGCAACAAAGACATTAATAACAATAACAACAATGACTGGATCAACAACAACCAGGTCATAAACAACAAATTCAAAGACGTGAGCAACAGCAAAAACGACAACATAAATAATAACAATGGCTGGATCAGCAACAACAATTACTGGCATAACAACGACGACCACATTTACCACAACAACAATGATGACTGGAGCAGTAACACCAACGGCTGGGTTGTAAATGTCCCGAAAACTCCAAACCTTGCTGGCAAGAAAAGCGTTCCCGGCTTCTTTAACCATGCCACAAACAAGGTTCTTGGCCATCGAGTTCATCCGACATTGACAGGTAAGTCTGGGCTCTATTCCTGACTGAACACCTGAAAAAGTAATTGAAAAGCTCCCTTTCTTGCGCTAAGCTTGTTAAGGGGTGGTCACATCTACGATTTTGCACGTAGTTACACGTAGTTCGTCTTGAACGGACTAACACGTAGTTACACGTACTTAAACGTAGACTTACCACGGTTAACTAGGGTTGAAGTACGTAGAAACTCTAGTTATTTATGTGTCAACATACGGTTAACTACGTGTAAGTACGGTTAACTACGTTTAAGTACGATTAAAATGGTACGGTTAAACTAAGTCATCAGTACGGTAAACTACGTGTTACTGCGGGTCACTACGTACGAGGTTCGGTTTAAGTACGTGTGAGTACGGTTAACTACGTTTAAGTACGATTAAAATGGTACGGTTTAACCAAGTCAACAGTACGGTAAACTACGTGTTACTGCGGGTCACTACGTACGAGGTACGGTTTAAGTACGTGTGAGTACGGTAAACTAGGGATAACTACGTGTAGCTGCAGTTTCAAATCATGGTCGCACCTGTGAAGTTCAGAATGGCCAAGCCCTATCGGAGCTCGAACCGACTTGCGTCCACAGGAAACGATAATTGGCGTCTACCAATGCCATCAGTACGATAGATTCAAATCCCTTGTAATTATGGTAGGTAGATCCTGAAAACATTACATTGAACCATATTTGTATAACTTGAACGAAATACATTATATTGTCAACAATTATCTCTTTGTAGAAGACAAATAACATCAATTTAATTTTAGGTTACACGTGGTCAATATGTATTGTTAACATAACTAATAATTTTACCGTACCTCGAACGTAGGACAACCGTAGTAGACCTTAGTTAGCCGTAGCGTTGCAAGAAGTTCATATCGTTTCTTCATGTATACTACGTGCAGCTACGTAATTGATACGGTTAGGTACGGTTGAGTACGGTTAACCACGGTCAACTACGTTTCATATACGGTGACAGTACGTGCATTTAGTCGTAGTTCTCCGTAGCCATTTTGTGAACAAGTCCAAAATTTTTAATCCTTCTACGGAAGAAAAGTTCATTCGAACTACGTCCATTACTACGATCTACTACGGCCTACTATGGTCTACTACGATCGGTACGGTTAGGTACAGGCTACTACGGTCTACTACGGTTAAACCACACTACGGCTTACTACGGCTAACGTGACCAGGCCTTTAGAATAGTTTATACTAGGCTTTTATTAATAGTCTTGCATGTGAATACATTTGTCCTAAGCCTTTTTTAAATGTTACTGTATGTTGCAATGGTCATAGGACTTTGTCATTTTGTCATTTTCCCTTATTCATGATTACAACAATGTTACCTTTGCTGTGTGTCGGTAGTTAAAAATCCCCCATGGATGTAATCTATGTTGTCATTTAATTCTTAATTAATAATTATGTGTATTTTCCATTAATTGTCATTGGACAGGAAGCTACAAGCATTTACACTTCTTCTCTGGTCATTTTTGTTATCTTGATTCAAACATTTAATTTCATTTACAATTAACAATTTTGTTTAGTTATTTTAGTATGAAATACTACTTCTCTTTCTTTTAAACACTATGTGGACAACAATACTACATGTCTCTTTCTAACGTTCATACAACTAAAAGGATAGTTCCACGAGTGGTTGGCCTGGTGTTACGGTAATGTGACTGGGTGTTCGCGGTGAAGGCAGCATTTTATCTGCTTCATGTGAGAATCGTCTCCAATAACCGAAATGTTGATGGTGGGACACAATAGCAAACAAGAAGGACACAAACATAAGTATTGTTCAAACTGCACCGACACAGTTATTGGCGGCGCAATGGGGGCGACGCCTATATATATATTACTCACTGAAATTTGCACATGGGGATAGTCTGTGTTGCGAACTTTCACAACCCGGATAAAATACGGGTTCTAATTTTTATCATCTTCTTCTTTTTCTTTTTTATTTAATATTTATTATTTTAATGTACGTCTATATTTAAGTTTGTGTGCCTGTAATTTTCACACACACTTGACAGTTAACGAGAGATTTTTGTTTATTTCTTTTTATCATTGAAATATTTAAACCTTGAACGTAATTGTACATGGATTCTCGGTACACCCTTACATATTCATACTTACGTAAGTTGCTTGGAATGCTTCTCGGTACGTCCTTCGATGTTTGGACTACATGTTAACAAAGTGGGATTATCTTTTAGCAACGAAACAGTCCATAGTCCCAAAAAAAGTTTGTAATATGCTTGAATGGTTCTTAGAAAAGAGGTTAAGATTATGGAATTGGTATCGGAGTGCTCAAAATTCAACCCAAGACCCGTAAAGTTTTCAACTATTTGGATGATCATTAATAAACGTCCAACACAAGAAGAAAGCGTTTATAACATGTTTGAAGTATGCTTGGTCAAAAGGTTAAAGTTATGGACTCGGGATCGGAGGGATCTGAGTTCAAACCCAAGAGCCGACACGAGATTTTAGTCCTTGTCCAATTCTTTATTTTCACAAACATTTTGCAAAACCAGAATATGTACTAATTATTACTTTTGTGACTACTTCTTACCCCCATAAATGCTAAATATCAATATCCATCTTCGATAATATTGAAAACTTGCTTTTCATAATAAGTCATTTGATATTTTGTAGTATTTCGGTCTTATTTTGAATGACAAACTACCTTTCACTTGACAGCAACTTTTGTTAAGATGAATTTTAACGTCAGTTCAATGTGTAATGATTATTCCTCATTAGCACATAATTACAAATGTACGTAATAACTTTTGCTTTATAACAACATTATTGCCATTGGACCAATGATAGTGGTCTGTTTACTGTTTTTCTCCGTTTTTGTCTTCATATATTTCTCTTTATAATGCGTAAAATGGGTTAATTTTAGGAAACACTAAACTGTGTTCTTTATGTACATAACCCAGATACAAAAATGCTTCCCTGCAAAACAACTTTGCCAATAAACAATAAGATACTTTGTGTTTGAAAAATACTACCTGAACAATAAGGAGTTGTGTAATGTAAGGCTCCTTCACGCGTTCATTTTCTGCCTGTACACTTAGTTTTATAGTTAATTTTAATTATGTTTCCTTTTTTCTTCTACATATGTAACATCTTGAAAAACGTATTAAACGGTGTCGAGGTTGTCTTTATATTTTGTTTTTGTTTTAAACCATCCTATGGTCTCAGGATTATACATTTTACATACGTTTTTTTTTTTTCTGGTGATATTAGTAACTCATATTTTCTAACTTGCTCTCAGATTGTTTTAACCTTTTCCAGTTTTTTGCGTCGTTCCAGTTTTTGCATTCTTTTTGTCATACTGGCGACGTCTAGCTATTTATTGGCGGAGGAAAGCCCCAGATGTTTGAGCAGAACGACCGGCGCATCGCAGGTTAGCTAGAAAACCTCCCCACATAAAGGTTCCAGACTAGGACTCGAACCCAAGCGTTGTTGGGGATGAGGAGTTACAAGTAGGTGACTCTGACCACACGGCCACTGAACATAGCAGGTATGTCAGTAGTGCAAGCAGTTCTTGCCAGATACTGGTCTACAGTATTCGTCCAAACTAGAAGTAACCATTATTGTCACAGTGGAGTTCAGTGGGGTGTAAATCTTATTAAAACGAAACAAGAATTTCCATATACACAATACTGTCATTCCTCGTTTCTCTTTTGCAGTGGTACCACAACATGAAAAACCAAAGATGATCAAGCCACACTGGAAACCTGCCAAAACCTTGAAGCCGTTCTTCGTGCCTAAGGAGCCTTACTTCAAGAAACCAATTTGGCATAAACCACCAGGACCAGGCCACGCCCACATGCCGGACCCAGTGTTCCATTTTTTACATAAAAGCCATCCACATAAAGGTGGTCACCCATTACCGCCTATGGGCTTTCCTTTTCCGCACAAAGAGTTCCAATTTTCGCATCCAGTGAAAGGTCCAGAAAAATATCATCATTAATGCTTTCTTTAGCTAAATGATGCCAAACAATTTGGAAAATCAATTTTATATGGGAAATAATGTTTGTCATAATGTCATTTTAATGTTTTCTGAGAAAGTTGCATATTACAAACTATTTGTTTTATATCGGTGTAGTATGAAATTAAAATGTTTGGCTCAATATTGTAAACATTGTATATGGAGTCTCATCGGATAATTTCGACACTAGTGTCACCCGAAGCAGTAAATTGTAAATAACATAATGATTTATTGGCAAATCAACATGTAGATCTTTGGCCATTTACAAAGTAGAGATCGAAATAAATTTTGTCTTGAACAATTTGAGAAGTAAATAATCTAATGTTATGCTATGTTCATAATAATATTTGTTATTACATGCTTGAATTGTTTAATTATTTTTCGTGGGCTTTAAAATACATTATTGGCCCAACGATATTTATTTTTATGAGTAAAAATGTTAATCAAACGCATTAAAAGGTATTTACTTGCAAATATATTTTTAAAAAGTAAATGTATCTGACATTGAATCATTACATTGACATCATATATAACATCTTCTTTTAAGTCGATTAAAATATCCGTTATCAAAATAAAAGTAATTAATGTTAAAATTTGTTTTAAATCGAGTATGTAGTCTTTGTTAAAATAAAAAGGGAATATTTTAATTTTATTTAAAAGCGATTGAAACAGTGCTCACTTTCTAATTCGTGGTGTTAGTTTTTACCTTTGATAAATTTAATTTATACCTAAATGGCTTTCATTTTATGGTCAATAAAGTAAAAAAAATAATTAGAATCACGTTTGCTTGGTGTCGGATAAAGCTTTAAGGTTCAAGCATTATCTATTATGAAATCAATAAATTTACATTAAATGTACTCTAAAATGGTCTCAATGGTAAGACGGTTGATTCAAGATATTTTTAGTAATGCCGAAAAATCTCAATTTGTCGTTAATAACGTGTTGTCATATTTGTGTAAATACCAAATACACGTGAATCATCTGATGATTGAATTTGAACATGTAATTAAACCCTAGTTTGCTATTTACGCATGTGCTCTAAGCGTCAACAATATGTCATCTTTCGCAATGATCAGTTGACATAAGATGTCGTTGTTACAACCAAAATACAATTAAAAACATACAGAATGTTGCGGTTGTCATTACATCATTATATTTTGGTTTTCTTTATTAAATATTCATTTGACAATAAAATATGTTTAAAATAAATTGACTTAAGGTTTCTAACGCCGTCATCGTTATTCTATTACTGCATTTATATCTTCATCGTCGCTGCTTGAATGGAAAATGTCAACTCAACGTGTTTTTATGTCGTTCTGGCGATTGTCATTTTTCTTTTGACGTCATGAACTTTCGTGAAAAGTAGTCTTCGTATACGGAACATGTGAACTGCAACTTGACAAATTAGCTAGCAAATAAGTTTACCTTTGATAAGCAAAAAATAAAGAAAATTTAGTTAGTTGTGAATCGATCTGGCCAGGTTAATTTGAGTTAATAAATAAGAAAAACCTCGCTAAACTACAACAGACCAGAAAGAACTTGGATCTGAGACATCCAAGGCGCCGTAGAGAGCATGCACTTTAAACAAGAAAATGACTATCCTGGAAACTAAACACCCTCTTACACTGTCGATTACTTACATAAACATTTGACAGTAAAGAATCATAACTCTGATGAAAATAAGCGTATTTTACTACTTTCTTTATTTTCCTTGTTCTCTGGTACATCTGTTTTTACAAGATGCATTGCTAACATCGGTATATTCGGTTTCTTTTGTAAAGCAATACTTCGCCAACCAGCTGCGAATTCTTATAATTTCCAGCTTCTTTTTTTTAATTGCAAGCTAAACATTTTTGTTGCAATCTAAAATGTTTGAAAACGGAATATTCAGTTCTTTATTCTGAAAATTGCTATTGCACACCTACCATAGGTGGGATTGTTTCATTATAAGTACAAGTCGTTGGTGCGAGGCATCAAAGGCGACGCAAATAATTAATCGCATGCCAAATAGTTAAAATCTACTTCTGTGCTGTGCTATTTTTTTTTATCAAGCGCTGTGCGATGTTGTTTTTCCCCCCCGAAATTCTGAGAAAATGTTACATACACAATCAGAACTCCTCCGGTAATTCCGTCCTCCGAGGTGTCCCGATTGGTCATATGCGCTGACAGCACTAGGGATGCTATTTTTAGATTTGCGCGGACCTGACTGACTGACAACTGGTTTATTTAAGGATAAGCACTTACATTTGTATTGTATCGTGAACCCGACATCCTATGCTGATAACCGGAACTGATAATTTCACTGACATTGTACGGGTACACTATGCAAAAATTATGGTGTTAGTTTTCAGTGGCGGATAAACGTCTTTGCAACACATAATTTTGCTTCGCAGAGGTCGTTTTAGTTGCACGTATTCAGCATATATAGTTTTGTGGCTCCCAAAGAAACGGCTCGCTATTAAAATGCTTCCAACTTTGACATTTACTATAGATAGTTTCCACATCAATGAAAAACCCATATCTTGCCGGCCACCTTCGATGCTAACTTCAAGGAATTTTCATACGAATTGTATAGAAGGGTAAATTTTATTTTCTTGTAATTTCTTCATTTGTGGTCCGAAAATTAAAAACTATACACCATTGGAAAGCTCTTGGAATTCATATTTTAAGAATACAATATTTTTACAATTGATAAATGCACACAGAATTAATACACCGAAATAAATTAAACTATTGGCTTATACTTAAAACAAAATGAACATTGTATCATTTTTTTCGGTTGTATTTCTTTAACCTTTTAAACTATTAAAATATAGTTTTGATATTTAAAATACTTTATAAAAGCTGTTAAATTTGATATAAAATTCAGTAAAATAGACTGAAAAATAAAAACACAGTGGTGAGTTTAATACAGCACATATTTTCCAATTTCGGCCAGCATTAGCTTCTGCCCACAAAGATGGCTGCCTTAAACTGTCTTATCAGTGTCGATGACACCACATGGAAACTATCTATAGAGAAGAGAACAAATTCATTTAGTGTTTTGTAACTTATAAAAGTCCGCACAACAAACTTTCCCCGCGTCGCGCTCCAGCGCGTCGACAATAAAATAGCAACAAGAAGTAAACTCTTAATACTTTTAGTAAATAAACATAACAGTTAAACTCACTGCGGACACGTGGAAATGGGTTCCCGTTTGGGACTGCGGGCTGCACAGACCGGCGTTTCCACTCTGGAAAAAATGGCCACCGCGACATAACAGAATGCTCCCGCACTTTACACTTTCTTAATAGTTAAATAACCACTTCCGGTGTAAACATGTGTTGAATCATTTTATACGGTGATGTCATGTTTTTAAATAATAATGCATGCAAATATAACGAGTGTCTGACTATTGTTTGAAGGTAAACTTATGCTTTATATTGTGTAGATTTGCAACGTCTAAGCTGTTGGAATTTTGTTAATTTGGCTCGGCTGCCAGATGCGTGCAATGACCTTGCTCTGTACAATATGCTTATGATTAAGTAACGTGACCTAAAGGGCAAGTAGGAATAATCTTCCTTATCTGGGTGTCACCAAACTTCCACGTTGAAAGACCATTTCTAATCGGCTTTTTCCCCAACAGCTTAGCTGTAATCACGAACTAGCTCAGTGACAACTGTTAACTTCTACAAGTAACTATTAAACAGAAAACATCTTAAATTAAAACTCGAAAAGTATCACCTTTGATTTAAAAAAACAACAACAACGCTGCTGAATTTATGTGAAGATACTAAAGTTCCATATGACTATCACAGTGTGAATCTTAGTAATTGTATATAACTTCCATATAAATGTGTTTTCATTGCAATTTACAAGTAATTTTGATAATATTTATATATATGTTAAACTAAGTATCTGATCATGTGAAGTGGCAAAATTCTGGTTTCATATTTTTTATGTTTTTGTTTATTTGTTGTTGACTATAACAATGCAATAATTAATCCAGAAGACATATTTTACCACAAATACATATACTGACTCATACCTAATAAATGTTTCTAGCACATGTTGTATCAATTTGCCATCACAGTATCTACATATAGAAATTATGTGTTTCTTATCACCTATTTTTAGATGTGAACAGTTTATATTATTTTTAGAAGTCAATGAGATTTGACATCTACAACAATTATAAAAGTCTGAAAAAGGGGTATATCATTTATAGATTTGAAACAGTCATAGCAATAAGTGATCTCAGATTGTTACACAGGACATTGTTAAAGAGCTGATTTTTATGCCTTTTAAATGTAATTCACCATATTTACAGGTGTGTCTGGATATTAATGAAGTAAAGTAACTCTTGCAGTGAAATCAAGATAAAGAAAATCATGCAAAGTGTTTGTCAGACACAGAAGAATGGCTGGCCTGAAGATGTGGGCATCGCTGCTATAGAAGTTTATTTTCCGGCTCAATATGTCGACCAAACGGAACTTGAGGACTTTGATGGGGTATCCAAAGGCAAATACACCATTGGTCTGGGACAAGACAAGATGGGATTCTGTGCTGATTGTGAAGATGTTAACTCACTATGTCTAACTGTGGTACAAAGACTTGTAGAAAATACAGGGATATCATACAAGGATGTGGGGCGGTTAGAAGTTGGTACAGAAACAATTATAGACAAATCTAAAAGTGTGAAGACTGTGTTAATGCAACTGTTTGAAGACAGTGGCAACACATGTGTGGAAGGGATTGATACAACTAATGCCTGCTATGGAGGTACTTCAGCCTTGTTTAATGCAATAAACTGGATGGAATCTAGTTCCTGGGATGGTAAGAATTCCATCACATTTGTTTTTATTTGCTTTGAAGAAAATGGGTGGCTATACTATTTTAGTTAATGTTTGGTTTAATAAAAGGAAGTGTTGTAAAATATGAATATTGAATACATGTACATGAATATTAATTTATTTCATCCATACAATTTATAAAACAGTCTTAAATATCAAGGATACATGTACATAAAAACAGTTTTGAAAAGTTTATTTATTAGTTTAATCAATGCCTGGACAATGACAAATTTTGTTATAAACAGTGGTTATCAACCAATTCTATTTAAAAAAAAAACTTAAAGAAAATGCCATACTTTTTTTTCATACATCTTACTTGAATGATAAAACAACAAGTCATAGCAATTACTCATCACTTACATGTGTATATCTTGCCAGGTCGTTATGCTGTGGTAGTGGCAGGTGATATAGCAGTCTATGCAACAGGTAATGCAAGATGTACTGGAGGAGCCGGTGCTGTAGCCATGCTGATAGCCCCGAATGCTCCCCTAATTTTTGATAGAGGTATGTGTAAATTTAAGATCGTTTTAGCATTTGAAAGTTTGCCTCTATATGAAGTACCGGTACATGTAACAATATTTCATCCCTGTTTTGGTAAATCATAGTTTAATTTTCAAAGCATGGCTCAGATAGAACACTCTTAATTGTAATGGCAGGTAGGATGTAATGCATTTTCGCATAGATGTAGGACCGGCCGCAATAGCTCAGATGGTAGAGCGTCGGCTTGCGGATCGGGAGGTCGTGGGTTCGAACCCCGGCCGGGTCATACCAAAGACTTTAAAGTTGGTAGTAGTGGCTTCCCTCCTAACGCTCGGGGCTATGGGGACAGCATTATGCCTGACTCGTCGGTGTCAGTATAATGGACCGGCCGGGTTCAGTCCCTGGGCACCTCATAAGTGCCCCTGTGCTGTAATGATAGAAATGTCACTGCGCAGTATCGGCAAAAATGCCGGCTAATCCAATCCTAATCCATAGATGTAGAACACCAGTAATCTGCATTTTATGGAATCTTTATTGGTTGTTTAAGAAAAAGAAAAAAAATTGCTTGAAACTGTGGGTTACCATCTTTAAAGATTATTTAATGGAGGTTCGTAAGAAATCAGGGGTGTGGAAATCTCTTTATTTTTTACCTGTCCATGGACAAGGAAACTAAAAATAATAACTTGTCCATGAGACAAATCTACTTGTCAAGATAATTTATTTAAGTTTGTTATATTTTACATCACACTTAAACATATTGTGATTTTTCTAAGTATGGTCCATTATATCATTTCTATTTGTTCCAAAAATAGTTTCAACTCGCAAGTGCACACAATGACTGCATGTTAGACAAGAAGATCTACAGTTTTAAGTATGTTTTTATTTCCCTGAAAAATGACATCATTCGCGATAAACTACACCACACTAGCAGAGGGAGTGTAGTGGTCGATCAGTAAAAGCTAAGTAGATGGATTGTTTTCACAAGTAAACTGATCATTTTTTTTTTTTTTATGTTGTTCATTTTGGCGATTTTGTTTGAATAGGGTGTTTATATTATAATAGATCTAATAGAAACAATTTGCATTATGAAAATCTCCTTGTCCACATACAGGTAATTTGTACTTATCATATCAGCTAAGTTACCAGCAGTTACTTCATGATATGCACCTTATCATGCTGAGTCTTTAGCAACATGGCAAATCTTTGTATGAAGCTGTTAGCAAAAACATGGTTAAATTTGACAAAACAAGGGTTAATAGTGATTCTAATAAAAAAAAATTTTTTTTTCCTTTTCTAGGTTGCCGGACAACGCACATGCAACATGTTTATGACTTCTACAAACCTAACATGGAATCCGAATACCCCGTTGTTGATGGTAGATTGTCCATCCAGTGTTATTTGCAGGCCCTTGACAAATGTTACGCTTTATATAGACACAAACTCAAAGCAACTGGTGTTGATGGTAAGAGTCATCATATTAATGTAATAATTCTTGATACTGTGCACTTAAAATATCATCAGGGTCTGAGGTTATTAAACTTTCAGCTTGACTCTGAGTACAGCAAAGCATCTTTGTGTCTAAATTTGACTAAAGTTGATAATCTGATGAAACACATGCTTGCGACCAATCTTAAACTGGAGATAGTTGTGTAGGCTTAGGCCCAGCTCTCAAGAGGGTCTTTGAACCTGTTATCAAGTAGTTGGAGTGGCCTGCTTGTACCTCCTCTGCTTTTCACTGTGCTGGTTTGAGTCACATTTTACCTGAAAACTTCACATGATAAAGTCTTTCTGTCGACTTGCAGGGGGTCTTTTCAGGCATTTGCCTGGAGTTTTAATGACTGAGTTGCTAGGATGTCTTTTAAAAACAGTAACAAAAAAAATAGAAATAATTCTCCAAGCAGTTTGTTGGTACTAAATAGAACCATCCTAATGTAGCAGTTTTTAAAATCAAGAATGAAAGATTGTTGAGAAATTCAGGATAAATTGCCCCATCACATCTTATATACTCACTCTTTCTGTAGCTGTTATACAACTTTTTGTAACAATTAGTCGAAGCTGATTGGTAGAAGTGTTGACTTGTACATTTTCTGATTACTCAATCCCTTGTAAGGTGGGTTTGAATAAAGGTTTTAGTGAAAACCTAATGTAAGGGGAAGTCCTCCAGCTGACTATGGTGTATCTTTGTCTTACTTGTCTGGGCTCAGCCTCCCCGCAAATCTCTATATTACTATAATGATCATAAATGTGCTGCTATGATGTATTTCACAAAACAAAAGGTTTTAGTAGTGTTGTTGTAGGTTGCCTAGTATCATTGTGACAATATTTCAGTTGTTGGAGTAAAATATTCAGTTTTCAAGACAGATAATATGATTCACCTTGTATTCTTAAAATATCCATGACTGAGTTATCATTAATATGCAACAAATCCTAACAGTTAAACAACAGTTAATTATTTCCCTGTGGCAGTGTCAAAGGGCTTGTTGCATAGTGCAGATGCCTTTGTGATGCACACACCCTTCTGTAAACTGGTCCAGAAGTCGGTGGCTCGACTGATGCTGAATGATTTCCTGCTGAAGGCTCCAATGGGGGAAGGGGACTCATGTGCTGATCTTGATAAATACAGGTAAGGCTCCCATTGAGGGCGGGGTAGTGTGTGTGTGGGGGGGTGGGGGGGGGGGAGTAAATACAGGTGAGACTCTTTTGGGAAAAGTGGATTCTTTCCAACCATGTCAAATACTGAGGCAGGGGATTTTATGTGCCAATCTTGAAACTAACAACTTGATTTATGTGTAGACCTGTGGAAGAGGACTCCTGTCAGATGCTGAATCAAGTTGTTACTGAAGAAAAAGTTGTAGATGATAATCTAATAAACAACACACAAAGAAATGATAGTCCTAATAAATGAACATGTAACATTTTAAGTATTCAATTGTTCTTAATAACTTATTACATTTTTATTTGATTCCAGAGATGTTCGGCTTGAGGACACATACTTTGACAAAGACCTAGAGACAGCTTTCATGAAAGCCAGTAACGTGATATTTACAGAGAAAACCAAACCATCTTTATTATTGGCAAACCAGATTGGGAACATGTATACCCCCTCAGTGTATGGGGGACTCATTTCATTCCTTGTCAGGTACATGCTTCTGTGGCCATTTATTTCTTTTTTTTATAACACTAGAGATTTGCTATTACTGTCCAGTCATAATGCTACGACCGGCAGCAATAGCTCAGGTGGTACGAGCGTCAGCTTGCGGATCGGGAGGTCGTGGGTTCGAACCCGGCCGGGTCATACCAAAGACTTTAAAGTTGGTAGTAGTGGCTTCCCTCCTAACGCTCGGAGCTAAGGGGACAGCATTACGCCTGACTCGTCGGTGTCAGTATAATTGACCGGCCGGGTTCGGTCCCTGGGCACCTCATAAGTGCCCCTGTGCAATAATGATAGAAATGTCGCTAATTCCAATCCCATAATACTACAAATCACCACCAGACCTCTCGATTGATTTTTAAAATTGTAGAATTCGTAAAATCAACAAATATGATAAGATTTGCCTAATAAATGTTTTGCCTGTTATTGTTCTTAAAATGATTCTTTCACTGTCAAACTGTTGTAACCATGCTTTTATTTTTTTTGTTGCATGATATTAAATTAACAGATGTTCAAGTGATTAAATACTTGTTTGAAAATGCATTTGTTTTACTTGGTAAGCTTCAAAATTAGATTTTACTCTGTGATACAATTCTGCTGAGTTTATATCTTCTCCTAAAGTGAATATCTCTGAGACAGTGGTCTTGGTTCAGAGATTACAAACTCAATGACTTCGATTGGGGCTGAATTTTCCCAGTGAGATGACCTAACTGTCAAACTTGTTATTGGCTATTTTGTCCTAAGAATGAAAAAAATAATAACTGTCCTTATTTGGCAAAGGACAGATGTA
Source organism: Sinonovacula constricta (assembly GCA_007844125.1). Taxonomy (NCBI): domain Eukaryota; kingdom Metazoa; phylum Mollusca; class Bivalvia; order Cardiida; family Solecurtidae; genus Sinonovacula; species Sinonovacula constricta. The sequence continues at coordinate 17,897,777 of CM017562.1, forward strand.
AATTGTAAGGTTGTTTGGATGAACTGTAGCTTGAAAACAGACATTTAAATTAGTATTGCCTTTTACCAGATGTAAATTGAAATTCCTTTTTTAATTAAAAAAACAACTTCACTTGCTACAGCCTAGAAGGCTAGTTCCCTAGCTGCTTGACTTGCTTAAACTGTAATATGAACAGGGGTGGTGGTTCAGTGGTGTGTCACCAAACTGGTGGTTGCACCATCTCTGCACTGTTATTTTATTTATAAAGTTGTTATAGTAATGATTTAATTGTATTGGCCTTGTCTATTTATAACCCCTCAGCTGCTAACTGTATGAGTTGTAGCCCCAGTCGAAAGTCAGTTGATCTAGGATATGTCAGTGGTTCTACCCAGACTTTGTCTGTGTTTGTCCCCAGCCATTCATAGCTGGACAACACCATATATCTTTATTGTATTTGTGATAACTTACTAAACATTTCTCCATTTCAGTAAGTCTCTTGAACAGCTTGCAGGGAGACGCTGTGTGCTGTTCTCCTACGGTTCTGGTCTTGCGTCATCCATGTTTTCTCTCCGGGTGACAGATGATACGTCTCCAGGCTCTAAACTACATACTCTACTGAAACATATCTGTGATGTTCAACAAAGACTTGACAGTAGAACCAAAATACCTCCCCAACTGTTTGACCAACATATGAAACAGAGAGAACTTACTCATCATAAAGGTAAACTTTTAGATTCTTAGTCTTAACCCTTTGTTTGAACACAGATCGGGCTTCAGCAAATAGAGTTGATTAAATATTTAATTGGCCTTTACATTTAACTAAGGTTGCATCTGTGTTGGTTGAAAAATTAAAAATCTCAGCCTATTTATAATGAGCAATAAATTCATATCTTTCCTTTTAATGTTATGTACATATTTCTATCATAAGCAAGGATTCTGTGAATGGATATTGTACTTAAAGTTTTGTTATTGATACAATTTCTGGTCATTCCTTATCAGAAGTGGCACAAACAATACACTTGCACTTCAACATATAGGTTGGTAACAACATGACAATGCGGCAACATTATTTACAGACAGATCTTTGGTAACAACATGACAATGCAGCAACATTATTAACAGACAGATCTTTGGTAACAACATGACAATGCGGCAACATTATATACAGACATATCTTTGGTAACAAGATGACAATGTGGCAACATTATTTACAGACAGATCTTTGTAACAACATGACAATGTGGCAACATTTATTACAGACAGATCTTTGTAACAACATGACAATGCGGCAACATTATTTACAGACAGATCTTTGGTAACAACATGACAATGCGGCAACATTATTTACAGACAGGTCAAAAGTTTTTGATTTGTAACTCATAAGCTCCACAAAGTTTTGGTTTTGAGTTTTTGTCCCATGGAAAACTATCGGATGATTTGCGGTATTGGAGCACATTTCTGAGGCAAGTTTTGAACTATTTTAGACTCATTTCTGTCTGCAGCCCCATATACTCCAGAAAGCAATCAAGACACTTTGTTCCCTGGAACATGGTACCTGGTGCAGGTAGATGACAAACATCGGCGCAGTTACAGACGCAAGCCTCTGGAAGCTGCAGGGAGCCACACACCGCGGGCCCAGCTGACAACTCCAACAGATTGTGAGGTGAGAAAACCAACTAAAATATTTTTGTTAACCCCCTTACTGTAGTATATATTTGCTGCCTATATGGCAGGGAATATAAACAGCATACTGCTTTGGTACCATACTGCTTACAACTTACTTTTTTCCAATGGCCAGTGTAGTAGATAAATCCAATTTTTGAGTACTTTAGCAAATGTATCTAGATAATGATATGATGCTACCTTTTGCAAAATATATTTTTGAAAATTGTAAAATGTGTATATTTTATTTTGTCTCTGACAGCATTTTCTCTTTAACTTTCGGTCTCATTAAAGCAACACTGATAAAAGAAGATTTGAACTTGCAGCATACATGCATGTATCTCTTACTGTCTGAATTCATATATATTTATATACATGTACTATTTTAAGTCATCACAATGTTCTGCCAGCATAATATTCAAAAATATTGAGATGCATTTTGATGGCTTGCCATCACATTTTGTTGCTGTCAAGAAAAAAAGCTACACAACATCATGTGTTTATCAAATAAAATTAAGTCATCTTACCATGTGACATTAATGTAAAATCTCAACAACATAATGGATTAAAAAACTGCAAGAGTTTCATTTCTTAAACATTAAACAACTATGCAGTAAATGTAAGTGACACTTGGGGTAAGCCATATCAGAAGTAAATTTTCACCTCGACTCTGACCCCGGTAGTGCTTGTGAACAGGTTAATAGATTTCCCCCATGGCATATTGTAGGTATATTGTGCAAGAAATGCTATACATCGTGATTAGCCATTTTCAACTCCTCGTTAAGTTAGAAAAGAATGTTTAAAAATTTAATGTGAAAAGGCCTTGGTATTTAGAAATGATTCTTTATAAATATATTTTACCAATAATAGTTTTTTTCTCTTTCAGGTGCCCAAGTTTCTTACGTCTGATTCAAGCATAACAAAAATCAATGGTATGGTGTCACATACCTGATAGTGTCATTGTTGAAATAGGTAATAAATTTTGTTTCTTAAATTACTTGCAAAAGACAGTTGACAATGTTTTGGCAGAATTCATAAATAACCATCTATGGTATTATGGTCTTTTATAACAAGAGAAATAACCTACATCACAAAAGATCAATTGATTCTGGCATAGCTTTTATTAAGACGGAGCATGGCACAAGATTGCTAGCTTTAGCAAAGGTCAAACTTGGAGGTCGGTTGTAAAAAGATTGTTGCGAATTGTCTTGTCATGGCGCTAATAATTGATGGATGGTCAATAACTTGACACAAATGTTTGCCTAAAGACAGAGTGCTCACAGTGCTTACAGTGCCATGCAGAGATGCTTGGATATATTTAGAGAGACTTGGGAGCAAATAGTAGAGAGTCTGAGCAGATAGCTCCTAGCAGGCAACTGGCTGATCAGGATCTACACTATTTGCCAAAGTTAAAATATGTGTTTAGCAAGCTAAGAGTTAATTACTGAGTGATACCCTTAGTTTATCCTAGTTCATTCCCACCTTGTTCCTGTTAATAGTAGTATAGAAAGGCCTTTATACGCCTTATTTGTCCTTGTCCTCAAAGCACTCGATGACCCAAAGACTAAAAAAATTAAAAATTAAATAATAATATTTAATCTAGATCACGTGACCTAAATGTAGATTATGTGACCTCAACTGTGCGGAAACGCAGCAGCAGCCACACATTAAATAAGATTAACTAAAGACTAAAAAAAATAAATAAAATAAACCATAAAGTAGGTTTTGCTTGACGCGGCTCATATATATATAATTAAATCTAGAAGAAAGATCCGTTGGTAGCACAGAACGCAACCAAAATAAACAATAGCAGACTCGGTTTGATTGAGTCTGTTCATGAGAAGTACTGAAGGGTGCAACACAACTCATGCCCCTAGCATCGTCTTAAGCGGTATTCTACTGTTATACTCACTCTATAAATGCATGTATTACCTCTCCTAAATTAAGGGGTGGTTCGAGGGAAGTAACTTCATAAATGCGCATATTATCTTCTGGTACTGAGGTATCTGCGTACCTCGAGTGATCTAAATCCAGATAAGTGACCTACCATCCTTTTGATTGTTTATTTACATCATTCCTCGAGCGTTTCGACAGTCCACGGTTCAGTCCGCGCTAACTCTCGAACGCGTCAACATGACTTAAAAGCAGCTGGACATAGCTAGGTTAGAAGTATTTAACTAAGTACAGTGGGAAGACAATCAAGTGTCATGTCAGCCGTGTGAACTATTTTCTCTCGTTGTGAAACGTTACAAACAGGAGGTGTACATTTTTCTGCGCAGTGGAAGTAAAGTGATCAAACTACCACCGGATATTTTCGATGTCATATGTCACTCGCAAGTTACTGTGGCCTTCTTGATGCAACATGTGATGGTTTGTAGCCAAGAGACTCAAGGAGAGTGGCTTTGTTATTACTGCGGACTTCGCTTTGTGAGTGAGGTAGAGTGTCAGCAACATAAAGATCACCAAGCCAGTGGCTTTTGGTTTCATGCCAATGTGTTGGAAGCATAGAATGTATCTATTGCGGACCTAGACAGAGTGTAGACATATAGATGCCACAGGAACCCAGAATTTAGACATTAACTATGGCATTATAGAAGTCCTACTGGGATGTGTTCTACGCTCAAGAGATCTTACATCGTCTACCTGACAACATGAAACAAAGATGCGAAGGTTACATGTTTGAGTCTTTGTCGAAAAGAGATCATACGTGTTGCCAGCTGACGAAAATTTGATGTATAGACATTTGTAACTCCGTGTGAAACCTTCTCTGCAAACAATGTAGCACCTTTTTGTTATCTATTTGTTCCATAACTCATCAACATGTTGAAGATCGACTGATGTTTGTCAGAGTTCTCAAGCCATAAACACTAACACAAACCGCATGCTTCTCGCAATTTATTTACAAAGAAAACATCCATTTTTTATGTACAAAGTTTATTTACAAAGAAAACATCCATTTTTATGTACAAAGTAATTAGAAAGAATACATATGCCACAACCATTTTTTATAAAAAAAAAAAAGAATTTTTCACAACCCGCATATCCCATATCCATCTAAACAAACTAATGTATTAACTTAGCAAGTGACAAGGAGGCCTGACGTTTTTATTACCAGCAACAGAAAGAGAGAGGTATACTATGCCAGAAAAGTTGGTAGCGAATTAGAATGACAGTTCTCGACACCGAGGTTGACACGCTTGATTATAATAGGTCCCTTCTTGTTCTATGCAATCAGGATACACATTTTTAAACAAGTTCAGAATAAAATGATCATTGGCCTTCCTGTCAGAGCTAAATCCAGACAAGATCCGGGTCATGCTACGACCTAAGATGATGATGATGCATGGTTTTCTTCCACCTCTCTTTTGATTTGAAGTCAATTTACTGCTACCTTCAAAGTAGTTGTCCCAGAGCTGTGTCCATCTCGCAATACTCAAAGTTGGATCAGTCGACATACTGGTCCATGAAGTCATCTAACGCTTAGCCATCTTCACCTCCTCTTTGTTCAAATATTCCAGTTTTGGGAACAAGGGGTCGTTCACTTTCAGGCAGGTCTCATTTTGCCCATGCACATATTGAACTTGGCGGTGCTTCGTTTTATCCATGATGAGAGAACCATAGCCCGAATTCCCAATCACATTCATTGTATTGGCGATAATGGCGGTGTCAGGATCCACGTCCCCTTGTTGTCAGCAAATATAACCCACTATACAGTATTCCAATGTTTAGTTTATTATATGGAGCAGATGAATTGTTTTGAACATTGAAGTTGCATAGGCTTGAACCATAAAGACTGAGTAATCACCTTTACCGAATGAACAAGGCCGGATGTTTGCAATTGTTCAGACCCGAGAATTCAATGTTTACTGTGCATTGTTTTGAACATTGAAGTTGCATAGACTTGAACCATAAAGACTGAGTAATCACCTTTACCGAATGAACAAGTCCGGATGTTTGCGATTGTTCAGACCCGAGAATTCAATGTTTGCTGTGGAATATCTCGGAATTATAACAAAATTCCCTTTTTTTGCGTAAGTTTTTAAATGATCCAACAATGTACTACAATATCGTGAAAGCTCGAAAGTCCCGACAAAATATTGGTATCGAATCACCATCACGAGGTTCATTAACAATATTTATAGTATAACTGGGCTGTCAATTGGTTGGGTGTCGTCGTGGTGGTCATCCAAAAATCCCAATTGTTTGGACGTAGATGCTTCATCGTCATCAACATCCAGTAAGTCGGAGTAGTTTATCACCATCTGTATATCTTCCACGGATGTGTTTTTAGGTACTCTTTCCAATGTCCAGATCGTTGTGAACCGTCCAAGTTTGTAAAGAATAGTAGCTGTTTTAAATCGTTTGTCAAATGTAAACAAATGTCTTGTTACCGACATTTTGTTAACTATAAGCTTTGCATGCACTTTTACTTTCAGAAATGATTGCAGTAGCTTACTTTGCTCCCTGTATGATTTCGTGTATACCTCCCGAAGTTTGGTTGGTAGGAATACTCATTTTTGTACAGTTTTTGTAGTTAAAATAAAATGCCTTTTTTCTTCTGTCGCCATCATACTGTTAGTCTTAAATAGAAAACGAATGAATCATGTTTATTGATCATGATATTAAGATAATAATTTGCCTTTGACTATTTCTGTAACCATAGCATTCACAATTTTAAGGCTGGGGAGAAAACAAAACAATCTGCATATTCTACACATACGCACTTATTCACATACCAAATATTATACAGTATCCACAGCCGACACTGAGCACATGAGCCTGTTACCATAGCAACCATAATTTCAAGGCCAGAGAGAAAACAAAACAATCTGTATAATCTACACATACACACCTATTCACAAACCAAGTTTTCACCATGTAGTAGGTATGTTACAAAAAAAAATAAAACCATTTTTTCAATAAATATTTTTATTTTACATGATAAAGCAGAAGAAGACAAAGAAAATGACACCAAAATCATCAAAATATCTCTAAAAATAAGGAAAATATGATAATTTTAGTCGATGAAATTTAAGCTCGTTTTCTCCATTGTTTTCTCTATTGTTTTACATTAATTACGCAATCAAAGTTGTGATCGCAAGATAAGAAATATGTACTAAAACGCACATATCTCCAAAACCGTTCAAGATAATTGAATGAAATTTGCAGCACAGACAGGGAATACTATAAGTAATTTATATTTGTAACCAAAGCTTATTTAAATGATTAATCAATCAATTATTTATAAAATTAGCAAACCAATCAGTCAATGTTAATGATGGAAGAAAAGACGCTGTGATTGGGAGATAAGAAATATGTACTAAAACGCACATATCTTCTAACCCCTTTAAGATAATTCAATGAAATTTTCAGAACAGACAGGAAATACTATCAGCAGTTTAAATTTGTAACCAAAGCTCATTACAATTATCAATAAATAAATAATTGATGAATTCAATAAACAATCAATCAATATCAATGACCGAAGAAATGAAATTCTACTTCTGAAGTCATTTATCTGTAAAACTATTTTAGTCACAAGTATAATAAAGAAAATAATCTCACCACATTCTAATTTAAAAGTTACTGTCAACAGGCTGCTTATTTCAACAAAACTCCAAATCTCCATGCAAGAGATCAGCATCCAATGCGTACATTGATACATTATAGTCAGTGGCATCTTCATAATCTTCTGCCCGCGACCAATACACAACCCTGTAATTGCCTCTAGCTTTCAGTTTTTCTACTTTTGCATTATATACAACAAGTCCTTCATCCTCGTACCAAATATGACACGCTTTCTATCCAACTATTTTTCTGTTCAAAATATCTTCAAGTTCATTCTGTTTTGTAAAATCCAGATTTGGGTACTCAAGCCGTACAGTATCTAAACTGAAGTTTTTTAATTTCTTTTGAAGTTTTTTTCTCTCACTTGCACTTTTAGCCTGTTCCTTAGCTTTTTGGTGTCTCTGCAATTCCAATCTCAGATCCCTTTGTTTAATCTTTCTTTTCTCTCTTTGCATTCTTCCAAGATGAATAGCCTTCATTAGCACTTAATCACGACGCTCTTCTGTCAAACTGTCCAGATAATCAACAGTGCGGTTTTTGATGGCACGCATCCGACAAGACAAATAAAATATTGTAGCATTTGGAGCTTTCTGTTTCAGAATGCTGAACATACCCATCAATTCCGCGGCGTCTATTTTGTGAGATCTAGCAGTGGCAGTCTCCTTTCTGAGTTCCTCCGTCAAATTCAATTGAAAGTATTTACTGCACTGGCGTTCAACAACTTCAATGATGGCATGTAGACACCCAACTATCATCTTGCTGAACAGCTCTATGTTCTTTGGTCGTTGTTTTAAATTTGTCAAGGTACTGTTGGAATCTAGCTCATTACCAAAGACATCCTTGGAGGTTGACAGCAATGTTTCTGGTCTAGTACAAATATCCTTAAGAACAGGAAGGACCCCTTACACAATCTCTATACCACCAACATGGCTGATTTCTCCACAGGCACTTGTATAAAATGTCTTCATCCATGGGTCAGTCAAAGTCTTACCAAGGATACCTAACACTTGAAGTTCATCTTTGGCTACATCACTTTGAAAATCCTGAAGAATGCTACTTCGAAGGCCACCACAGGATGTTCCTGTCTTAAATAGCTCAACAAAGGTATCATAGTATTCAATCAAACGTCCAGCAATCAAAAACATTATATGAAGTCTATTTCCTCTATAGCGTGGAAGAATACCTCTAGCAATTCCTTTTGAATCTAAAAATGTCACAAAACCAAGTGGGTCACCCTTACCATTTTTATACCTAAGTTTGTTGATTTGAACAATGAAATATGCTGCCATGCAGTCTTTACCAAATAATTTCCTAGTGGTATCCTGAGGTTCACACTTTTTGAGGGAGCTTCGACAGGATGTAGCGAACGAATCCAAGGGGTTCAATTCGTTTAAGGATTTGTTCCATGAACTATTCACTAGTCGATTTGCTGCATGATTTGCTGGACAAATCCACTCATAGAATTTGCGATGTTAGAAATCATTCTGGATCTTATAGCATTGTAATTCACATCTTCATGAAAGTATGAATATACTTTAGCCAAGGTATCAACAGAGTCACTTATATGATCCGCATAGTCCTCTGCCATCCCACCTGGCAAAACATCAACTGCAGCTGCAAAACATTCATTCTCTGTCGTGAAATGTATACTGTTGATATGAATGTCTTCCTGTGTAGTGGCATCGAAGCCTATTGTAATGTTTTCACTATTAAGAAGAACCTCGGCTGCCTGTAGCTCAGCTAATGTCCCAAGTTCCCTCGACATCATCTCGATGGCACTGCGCTGGGGTATATCATCACTGAATCCTAAATTATTTCGTCGTGCCATTTGGGAAAGTAACGTTGGTATGTTTGCTGTTGGCACTTTGTTGATGATACAATCAAACACTTTCATACGCATACCACTGGAGTATGTTTTACCATCAGCCTTTGATGTTGGCTTATCTGAACAATCAGCTTTATATTCTTCAACTTTTTCTTCTAAAACCATTTTTTCATTTTCCAGAATGATTATTTTCAAGTTCAAGTTTGGCTCTCTGCAGTTCATTAGTTAATACATTTTTCTCTAGTTTACTATTAAGTTCTACAATTTGTTTATCTTTTTTAGCAATAATGTTTATTTTTCTTTGAATAGCTTGATTTACAACCCTTTTTGGAACTGTCATTTCCTTTTCAATTGTACAAGTTCTGTCTGATACTTGGTCTTCATCTTTACAGCAGACTCTGAAGCAAAATCAAGTCGCCTCTGTAGCTTGACCTTTCGAGGTGTTAATGTCATGCGTATTCTTGTGGAAGATGCCACAGATTGAGGCGTTGGACCCGACTTTGATGGGGTGGATTGTTCACTTGACAATTGAGTTATACGTTCAGCTGACACAGAAGGATCACACTGATGACCTTTATCTGAGTTGAAAGGAGTTGAAAACTCTTCCTGTATGGTATTACTGTTAGCAGTCGACGACAAACAGATAAAAGTTTCATCACAAATAGCTTTAAACTTCTGAAATTCATTCACATTTGTCAAATGTCTATAGTGATCAAGAGTTTTTGTCACAAGTGACACCACCTGATAAGCTGTGCATGTCACATAACTAACAGTTTTCAATTCATCTATTGTTCTCATCACTGATTTTTCACATTCAAAGTAAAAGAATAAGACACATCCATTCTTAATAATACCCTGTTTGTCACAATTATCTTTGTAATTATCATTAATGAACTGTCGTCCAATCCCTGGCTTTACTTCAACATGAACTTTCCTCTTCTTTTTTGGAGGCATTCTTTAACTGTATAACATCAGTTTTCAAATCTGAAAAGAAAATAGATAAATTTGATTTAGAAAAAATTGCTTGATAAATAAAAAGCAAATGATTGAAGTCTTGAATAATAAGACATTACCGGTAAGTGTCCAATCATTAGTCATTTGACATTTCCATAAAATTGACTTCACCAGATAATTAGAGTACACAATTTAAAAATGACATTTTTTTGTAAATAATAATGCCATCAATGAAATCAAATGATCCAACAAAAATATTGGAGGCATGCTGGCAAAAATGCTTGTTATAGATTTAAATTGGGCATCATGATGATGGTCTTACAAATTTTAGATGTTATTTACATTTTCTTCGAGAAAAAAAAAGGCAACTTCTTGATGATAAATTTAAATGAAACTTCACAAATGATAAATTAAATGCATAATAAACATGTTGTAACTGAATTTTTCGAAATCATATGATCAACAGCAAAGAGGGAAGGAAGGAAACACACGCCTGTCTGATGTAAATCTTAAAATGGCGGCCGCAATTATCGTAACCCAGATTTTTGGTTGTTATTTTTCTCGAGAAAGAATGACAACTTCTCGACGATAAATTTTAATGAAATGATAAGTTAAATGCATAAAAAGCATGATGTGTATATTTTCGAAGTGTTTTTACATACCTTTGATGTAGTAAAACTGATGAAATTAAGTTTGTTTTGATTTCTTTGTTTTTTAACGATCGACAAATCAACTTTCCGCTGTCAGACTTGAAAAATTTGAAAACTAGGCTGGGCGAAAGTATTTGTACTACGTCATCAAAAAGTGCACTTTTAACGGTAAACAATAACAAAAATGCGAATTCGTATTTTCCAAACCCTATCTAAATGTCTGCGAGTGTATCTGCGATGACGTCACAGCACTGCTACTTGGAGAATTATTGATATCGATCAACGGCCGATTGTAACATACCTACATGTAGCTTAAATAATTTTAAAAGTTATCGCAGGATTCTGATTTTTACATTTATTTAACTATTTCTGTTATCATAGCAACCACAATATCAATGCCAGAGTGAACACAAAACAACGTACACAATCTACACATGACCACCTATTCAAATACCGAGTTTCAACAATGCAGCTTAAACGGTTTGAAAGTTATTGCAGGATTCTGATTTTTACCTTTATTTAACTATTTATGTTACTATAGCAACCACAATTTTGATGCCAGGTAGAAAACAAAACAACGGACATAAATCTACACATGGTCATTTATTCACATACCGAGTTTCAACCATGTTGCTTAAATAGTTTGAAAGTTTTCGAGTGTTCCAAATTTCTTTTGCGGACAGACAGAGGGACAGACGGATGGACAGATGACGGACAGACGGAGGGTAAACCTATAGTCCCCTCCGGTGTAACCACCGATAGGGACTAATGATAATGATAACCGTCAATAGTTTAATAGGCAACATGAGGTTAAAAGTAACAACAGAGCGTAATAAAATTGACAATAAGGCAATGGTCATGTTTCGTTAGAAAATGAGAATTTGGGGCAGTTACTGATAAACTATTGTACGGACACAGTTCTTTACCATTGTAGGCATCGGATGTTTATACATGTAAAAGTGAGTGGATTCAAACAATTATATTATATGGAGTATAATGATAACGGAAAGTAAAGCTAATAAAAGGTGAATTTCATACATTGGAATACTGTATAGTGGGTAATTTTTTGCTGTCTGTACAATCCATCAAATGTGAAATATCTGAACTAACAATCTTACCTTACAATCGCAGCAAATCGTCTATGTGATTCTAAGGTCGGAGTAGCGGAGGACTTGATAAAACAACTACTGATTTGTGACCAAATGTCTTGGCTTTTTATACGTTTCAGCCGAAGACCAGACGTGAACGTTCTCAATGATAGATACATACGTTTTCTAAATTTAACCATAGGTTAGACAATAATATACATAATGTTACACAAATCTTTGTGAAAATAACCTGTGGTAAGTACATTCGTGACTACTGAACATGTCCTATGATCACGTTCAATATTTCTGGTCCTTGGGGTCGTTGAGTACATTCATTTATGTATAACAGTAGAATACAGCTTAAGATGGTGCTAGGGGGTGTGAGTTGTGCTGCACCCTTCAGTACTTCTCTTGAACAGACTCGATCAAACCGAGTCTGCTATTGTTTATTTTGGTTGCGTTCTGTGCTTCCAACGGATCTTTCTTCTAGATTTAATTATATATATATGAGCCGCGTCAAGCAATACCTACTTTATGGTCTATTTAAATTTTTTAAGTCTTTAGTCTTTTTTTAGTCTGTTTCCGCACAGGTGAGGCCACGTTATCTACATTTAGGTCACGTGATCTGGATGTAATATTATTTTGTTTTATTTTTTATTTTTTTATTTTTATTTTTTTTAGTCTTTGGGTCAACAAGTGCTTTGAGGACAAGGACAAATAAGGCGTATAAAGGCCTTTTTATACTACTCCTGTTGGTATTTGGTGAAGCCCTTATAGTTCCAGGGAACAAGAGGCATTTATCACTGGTCACTAAGAAGGGGAGCTTAATCAGTTCAACAAATAGACAGGTATCTAAGAATAAAACAAGTGTTTGTATTCATATGTATAATTGTTGAAAGACATATTCCTTCAAGAGACTGCACTCTTATTTGCGTATTTTTCACATATTATAAATATACTAGCTTTAAGTTTTGTTTTTATTCTTGCCAATTTAGAACGTCTTTAAATATACTTTGACATATGTTTTAAACAGTGATTTTATCTCTGTTCCTATATTTAAAGATCTCATGTTAATATAAGGAATATTCATATTCATCAAACATAATTTTTTGTTTTTCATCATAGTTTATAATTCATAATATTCAAAAACAACCGCCAGATTTTGTAATAGGCTTATGTTTCATTTTCTAAGGTATTACATGCGTTATGTAATAAATTTATAAATGATTGTAAATTTGTTGTTGCTTAAAACAATGTTCTAAGAAAAAAAGTTTAATTTATATGGTGTCATTTCCGTGTAATATGCTTTTACGATTTAGGAAATTATCTCACAGAATTTGTCAAAGTTAGGACAATAATTACTAATTTAACTCATTTTGTGCACTTTTTATTTATTTAGTATAAATTAAATGGTAAAACCAAAGCACAAGTTGCATATTAATCTTGATTTTATTTTACTGATGCCTCTTCAACAAAACCACTATCATATTTTTCTTTTACAATAATTATACTTATTTATGCTACAATTAATAATACTTAATTTGTTTCTGTTGTCATATTCTTGATATGAGAAATACTCTCAAATTAGGATTGTTAGCTAATTCATGAGTAAAGAGTGTTATTTGCTGGTGTTGCTTTAAGTGTTTGCATGGTAGTTCTGTTCAAGCTTGGAATTGGAATGAAACTTTGTACACCTTTCTTGAGATCGTACCTGACATATAAAAGTTTTATAGCACCAGTTTAATTGTTGTGAGAATTACAGGCATTGTTTAATTTAAAACATTTTGCTGAAGGAATTTTCAAGCTTACATCATATTATCAAGCATTTGAAAAAAAAGCACTGTCATGTGACAGCTTATCTTTTTTGTTAGAATAAACTTAAGCAATTTTTCACAATTTTGAATGTTTCAGCTGAAATTCTTGATTTAAATTGCACTAGAAACCATTAACCAATGAGTAAGCATATCAATGCATATCAGCATCATACCAATAGAAAATTCAATATCTGTTTTATTATTCAACCACTATAATAACCTGACACATCAGTAACCCTAGCCATAGCATTTGCCAAACCTGTAGAACACAATGTATTTTATGATGTTTCACATTTTGATCTGAATTTGTTGTAGATGATTCTAAAAAACAACATTACATCAATGTATGATTATTGTACCAGTATCCAGCTATTGGGAGTGGAAGGAGACCCCAGACAAATGTCTGGGTAGAACCACCGGTGTATCAGAGGTCAGCTGGAATACATTCCCACATTAGACTTTCTCGCAGATCGGGACTCGAACCAGATGATGAGGAGCTGAGGATGCAATGAGGTGACTAACATGCAGCTGTGGTTGCCATTTCAAGCATCACCAATTTTGATTTAAATAAATACCAAATAGAAATAAATAAATAAACTGTATATGATGCATCTAAACATGATTTATATTAAAAAAAAATGAAATGGCCATGTTTGCTAAAAAAATATCCAGGTCAATAAGGATGCCTATTTTACTGTTTATTTTTATAATAATGTAACAACCAGTATAAAATGTGAAGTATTCATATATTATTATTTTTTTTGCAAGAAAATATATAGCTCTGATAGGGAATATTTGCATTTTTGAAACTTTTGAAATATATGTAACTTTGTCTTTCCTAGTCCTTGAATGTTCAATAAAGCAGTCTCACACTTGTAATTGCTTAATTTATTTAAAAGCAATACAGACTTTTCATTTACTGGATCTGGAAGGGCATTTGGTAGAGCATTGGCTCCAGGTGCGGTAGGCCCGGAGTTCAATTTCAGGCCGCGACACACCGAAGTTGTAAAAAACTGGGTGTGGTATATCTCCCTTGTTTATGCTCAGGCAAATAGAAGGGTAGTATCACAACTGGTTGGCCCAGTGTCAGGATAATGTGACTGGCTGTGGTATCATGACAGATGTTCTTGGCATGCTATACACAGTGAAGGCAGCACTATATCTGCTTTGAGTGAACACTGTCTCCAGATAACTTAAATAATGTTGGTGGGACAATAAACCCAATAAACAATTCTCAATTGTTTGCTAACAGCTACATTAAAAGGTAAACCACATTGCTAGATTGTCAAGTCAAACCACATTGCTAGATTGTCTATAGCAAATAGTACAGGTCCTGATCAGACAGCTTCCAGCAGGAACTGGTCTATCTGGTTCTACTCTGTTAGCTTTAGTTTGATTTATTTGTGCTTTATAGGCCCAATGTTAATACATGGAGATACAATAAATGTAAAGTATATTTCTTGCATGCAGCCATGTAGTGTATAACCAAACTTAATACTTTATTTCATGTTTACATTTATTTTGACCTGGTCATGACATAACATAAACATCTAAATTAATGTATTTTCCTTTTATACACTACATTTCATTGATTCATATACTGCATATTTTATGTTATTTTTATTGATTCTTGTGTTAGATGGTTATTTGAGAATTATTTGTTTATATGCTTACAGATTTAAGCAAGATTTATAATACTTATGTATGTTTACATTCATCGCTATTAAAGCTTGAACTTTGATGACAGTGTTGTACTTGTTTCGTGTCCTGGTGTTTTTATTAGCATTGTTATTGAAAAGAAACAATACAAACCATATTTGTATGCATATTTTAAGTCTTTTGACTTTTTATGGTCCATAATTTGAGCACATTGTTAATGTTACTGCTTATTTCTTACATATTGCATATTAACATAATCTAACAAATTAGCTATTCTATCTTATTGGTTATTGCTCTAAATAAGGTGTATGACTGAACTCCCAATTCCTGAAAGAATGTTTTTGTCCTATCCTAATCATAGGCTCGACTTTCACATCCATGTAGTGTATTACAGAACTTAATATTGTAGTTCATATATACATGTATTTCTTCATCCAGACTGCGACTTGGAACTTTTTCTGACAAGTGTTCAATAAGATATGCAGGTGCATTTTTTTTTAGAGCAATTGTACATACTAAACTAAAAACTTTGAATGATATTCTTGCCTTGATGGTCAAACAATGCAACTTGTACCACGCCTGAATAGAGCATTCAAACTTAGTACAGTTCATTGCAAGTTTTGGGCACATGTTTTGTATCCGTTTCATTTACATACTAAACTAAAAACTTTGAATGATATTCTTGCCTTGATGGTCAAACAGTGCAACTTGTACCACGCCTGAATAGAGCATTCAAACTTAGTACAGTTCAATGCAAGTTTTGGGTGCATGTTTTGTATCAGTTTCATTTTGATTCAATTTGGCCTGAGCTATTCTATATAAACTAGCATTGTAATAGTCCAAGTAAGATATAACAAGGGAAAGAACCAATGTTTCAGTTGCAACTTTTAGCAGATATTTGTGAATGCTTTTGATCCTGAAATAATTTATCATCCCTGTTATGAATTTTCCCGTCACATGTTCTTTAAAGCTTAAGGACTCTAAGCATGGCTCCAGATGTCGAATAAGAGGTAATGGCTCGATAGCATCACCTGCAATGCCTATCTGTTCTGTGTTACATTTACCTAGCTTATCCTTCACAGTCGGACATTATAAAACTCAGTTTTGGAAGTGTATATTTTAAGTTCATTCTCATTGATCTATTTGTTTATTGTGAATATGCTTTGATCTAATTCAAATATTGTATTGAGCTGTGCTGTACATGAAATAGACTGAAAAGCTTTTGTTTACTGTATGACTGTATATACTGTGATAGAAGGTGGAATTACGTCAAATATTGTCCCTGCTATGAAATAGAGCCAGGGTCCTAGAAAGCTACCTTGGGAAACACTACATTGTAGCCGACAATGACATATTGTTGCAAACCTGACAGTTATGTTGTCTTCAATATGAATCCAGTTATGTTGTCTTCAATATGAATCTAACCACAATAACATAGTACCACAAACACCATTCTGGTTTCTAAGAACATCTGTGAGAATGTCATGGTGTACAGTGTCAAATGCGGCACTGAGATCATTGGCAATGAGAGCTGTCACTTCTTGCTTCTCCATGCCATCCAGTATGTCTTTTACAATCCTTTGTAATGTTGACTTGCATGAATGGAACTGTTTGTATGCTGATTGATTCTTTAGAAGAAGCTTATGGTTTTTGCAGTAGTACTGATAATTTGAATAAAAAGTTACCATTAGTGTTTATTAATTTAGAGAATTTAAGAAAATTGGTGTAATGATATTAGTAACAAATGTTTTATCTGGACAAGTTTGAAAAAAAGTTGCAAATTTAAAATGAATTGAAATAAAATTAAAAATTACATTGGTCAAGTCTTTAATTGATGCATTTTGCAGGACTATTCACGTTGGAAAGTCTGTTTATACTGATCCATGAGTTTTGTTTTTCTAGACTTTTGAACAGTGTTGGTGACACGCAGCTTTGTTGCTTCCAAATATGTGTAAGTCCGCTGCTATTTAAAGTATCATGAATAAATTTAAATTAGAGTAATCCAGTATTAGATCTCTCATATAGACCTAATGCTGTTCAAAATTACCTTATTTTCTTTAAAAAAAGGGATGTCACTCAAACTAATCTGATACTACATTCTTACCTCCCTTGAGGTTGGTTTATGGTTAATAGTTACTGCAATTTTGTATTTTATTGCTTGAGAAAAGAATAAATAGAAGTGAATTAGCACTATTTTGAAAATTAGCAAATTAAAGATAATTTTAAGATTTTTTTTTAATTAAGTGTAAGAAAATACCTTCCCACAAGGGAGATAACTAATACACTTCTTTAGATATTTGGAAATAGTTGTTGTGGATTTTACTATCGTCACTGTTCATGACTTTACCCTTGTAGATAAAAACTTGCATTTTGACGGTAAGATTAGATTGGCACTATTTTAACCATATGCTCTACAGCTTCAATACATAGTTTTAAATTAAAAATGTTATTTACCTTGACTTGGAAACTAATTACAATATAACTTATTAAAAGCCCCATGTTTCTGAATCTTGTAGTAACAAATAGGAGTTACCCTTATATCAAACATGCATAGTTGAAATCATATAGGTAAAGAAAGTGTTAGATTTTCCTATAACTGAAAACATTTCCATGTTAGCTTGATCAATCAAGCATTCTATTACCATTACAATAAGACCTTATAATTTTGGTATCTATGTTTCATTTGAGAAAAGAGAATGTTAAATTGCAAGTTATATAACTGAAGAAAAAATATATGATGTTTCTACTTTTGTCTCTAGTTTATGAATATAAGTCTGTATCTGTAAAGAAGTTTCCATTTTTATATGCTCCCTAAAGGGGGAGAACTAGTCGCCACTTTGTCCGTACAGCCATCTTGTCCTGTTTGTTCCTTTGTCCATTTGTTCGTCTGTCATAAGTTTGGAGCATAACACAATAACTGTAAAACATGTCAGCATGAAACTTCATAGGCAGATAGATCTTAATGAGGAGAAGTGCAGTGTACAAGAACCATAACTATGTTTTCCATAATTTAGGAGTTATTGCCCTTTGTTATTTTTAATACTTAAATTTTGTCCAGAGCTAACACAAAAACTGTAAGAGTTATCAACATGAAACTTCATAGGTTGATTGATCTGAATGAGAAGTATAGTGTACAATGAACCATAACTCTGTTTTGCATAATTTAGGAGTTATGGCTCTCTGTTACGTTTAATACTTAAATTTTGTCAGGAGTATAAAAAAAACCATTTTGGAACTAGCCTTTTTTTAGGGAGCATCCATTAGTTCTTTGTTTCTCGTGTCTTCTTAATCTAAGAAATTTTCTTAAATTAAAAAATATCTTAAAGATTAAAATAAACTTTAGGTTAAATTTTTAATGAAAATTGGGAGATTTCTTAAATTTTTAATGAAAATTGGGAGATTTCTTTCATCTAAGAAAAAGTTTCCCAATTTAGAGAAATGACTTAATTAAAGGGCAAAAAATAACCTTGATACAACCATTGTTGTTCCTATATTTTTTCTGTCATCACCATTTTACAAAAAGTGCAACATTTAGGAAGTAAAATGTAACAAAGACTAATTTGAATATGGTTTTTATGATTTTTATAATACATTTTCATTAAGTTAATTTGCTTTAGTTGAAGTCATTACTATTTAGAAGGGAATCCTCATATTTTACAAAGAAGAAAACAATGGCACCATCAATAGGACCTTTTCCTGTATGATCCAGTTATTTTTAGCAAGTGTTGCTGCATACACTATAACAATAATCTATTTCATATCCCCACCTAAATTTTATTTTTGGACTGAAAAGAAAGGGAAAAAAGCAACATATATAAAAAATTTATTCCTAGATGAATGAATTAATTAAGCCTAGAAGAATAAATATGTATATCTGTCCTGTGTATCACAGTAATTCAGCTCAATACATTGGAAAAGCATAAATGAAAACATAAACACACTACTGGAATTAAAAACAAGCCACATTGTTTTTTTATTAAATCACACTTACACTATTTTGGTCATTTTGGCAACACCTAGCTAATTATTGGTGGAGGAAGACATCAGGGGTCTGGGTAGAACCACTGGCACATGGAAGGTTAGCTGGAATACCTCATACAATAATGATCTTGCACTGACTGGGAGCCACAGGCACACTGAAGGCCAGCTGAAATTCCTCCTGCATTAATGTTCTTGCCCTGACTGGGAGCCGTACCGACATGGTGCGGGACTGAGAAGTTACAATCAGTTACTGCATGTCTCGTTTGATTTTTATTAGTTATTGTACAATGCCATTGAATATTTTATTGTATAAAAATAGGCGTTTAATCAAATAAAACAGTTTCAGTTACTAAACAACACTTTTTTTAAAACATTTTGGTCAGGACAGAAGTGATTCTAACTTTTGATCCTATGAAAGAGAGTTGTAAATGACATTTTTAAGCCATATAAATTATCATCCACAATTTGTTACATTCTATCACAATACATATCACTTGTTGATAAC
Source organism: Sinonovacula constricta (assembly GCA_007844125.1). NCBI lineage: Eukaryota > Metazoa > Mollusca > Bivalvia > Cardiida > Solecurtidae > Sinonovacula > Sinonovacula constricta. Next base: position 17,917,462 of record CM017562.1, read on the forward strand.
AGAAATCATTTATTTCAAAAATTTTGGTAAGGTGTCTTCTTGCTGATAAAAAACAAACAGCATTGTCATTTAAAATAATTTATAATCTTAAAAAAAGTATAAATCTTTTAATCAGCAAGAAAGATAACTCCTGAGTAAATTCAAGAAGTGTCAGTTGATAACATTCTTAGCCTAATAAGGATAAATGATTAAAAAAAAGAAAATGCCACAAAACTTGATAGTCACAAAAAGCAATGCATTTTTACAGAAAGTATCACATTTTTACTTTACCATATTCCTTAAATACATAATACTAGTACTTGCAGAGACATATGCTCACTTCTTGGATATACTCTTTAATAAATATATAATAAACATGATTATGATAACAATCAACATATATCACAGCACCTGCTTTGATAACAAAGATCAACATAAATGATTTTTAAATCATATGTAAACAAAACACTTTCATTTCTTTGAAAGTAATTAAAGAATACACCAATGACACAAACATCCCAAACAAGCCAGAGGTCAAATTCGCTAACCACAGCCTGTGTCTACTAAGGGTCAACTTAGTTAAAAATAGACAGGTCTGGGGTCATCTTCTTTTACCACACCCTACAGGTCAGGGGTCAACTTCCTTAACTTGTCTGACAGGTCAGAGGTCAACTTTCGTAAGCATGCGCAAATGGTCAGGGGTCAACTTCCTTAACTACGCCTCTGACAGATTAGGGATCTTTCTGCAACACAAGTGAACCATCAAATGCAAAGCAGTTGATAATATCCACACTTAATGTGTAATTCTGTAGATGATGCAGTGAATTTTATGTTGTGTAACAAGCAAGAGTATAAAGCCAGATAGCAGAGACATATAAGACACTTAAATTCAATGAAACAAACTCTCTTTTTACTTTGATGGATTTTTTAGTGAACTATTATAATGATCTACTACAGAATAAACAAATTCAGGGTCTACACATTGTAGGATTCAGCCCACATGGATCAAACACAATTTCCAAACAAAACATTTAAATCATGTTAAATCATTTATGAAAAAGCACTATCCCTATTTCTTCATTTACAAAAACTTTTAAAAAATGAAACAGAGCTTTGTTAAAAAAAAACACATTTTCTCTAATTTGTGGGTTTCGGAACATAATCATTTTTGGGGGACATTAATTGAGTACCATAATAAATGAGAGGTTGAAAATTTAATCAGAAAATTTCAATTATTTTCATATGTTTTAAATTCATTTAGTCATAGGAAAAGGTAATTGAAGAATTTAATGCCTATACATAATATATGCTACAAAATTAATTTAGTTGGAAACTTGTTTTCGTCAATGGGAAATTTCTAAATAATATACAAAACAGTATGATATCCTACAATAAATGCATACATATAAAATATTGAGGCATGACAGTATATGTCCTACATTTAATTTATTAAAGGAAGCAAATATTGCGCTTTCCTTCTATTGTATATTTTACTGTTAGTAATTAAGTACAAGTTTCACAGTTACAAATTGTAAATTACCACTTCTTGTCACTATAGCATATGTAATAATAAAAGTAACAGTGTAAAAGAATATATTTGTGTTTTATAATTTCTACTGCTGAAGTGTTAATAGATGGAAAAAACAATTTTATAAATTAACAATGACTAATAAAAATCAGATCTACACGTCTATATTATTTATATTATTATTTTATAGCAATACTTTTTTTACCTTTTCCACATATAAAATTTCTAATGTTTGATAAAACAACTAATTTTTTACACAGTTAAATAAAGTTTAGTACAAAAAAACTTAACAATAACAATCCATGTGACCTAAAATGAGACAACAAATACATTTGCTCATGGCATGCTATCACAATGAAGGCAGTACTATTTGTATATTAAAATAATAAAACCATTTTTTCAGGTCTGTTGAAAGTTGTACAAAAATACAATTTGTCAAGTTGTCTATAAAAGACTTAATGCTCTTTGCGCTCATTCACAATTCAATTGTTGGTAATAAATATATTATAAAAGATAATGAAATATACATATATTTAACTTTTTGTTCATCCTAGATGACCACTTCACAAGATGACACTTTTGTCTGGGAAATAATTACCCTCTAAATTGGTAGTGTTGTTACTGCCTAGCCAATAAAAATAGTCAGATAATGTTTTCCAGGCTTAAACGTAAGTCAAGGCAGAAACCGCATTTGAACATTAAGGAGAGTTGTGTAACAATTTCTATTTTTCACTCTTGATCACAACTTTGAGAGGTGGAGCTTTTTGTTCTGTGGGAGAGTTGTCCCCCTTAGAGCCACCAGAGGTTCGACTGTTGGCCTTGGCAGGAAGGTCAATGGAGGAAGTTCTGCTAGCTCTTCTCTTCGATCCTGTGGAAAGAATAACGATAGAGGGTTTCTGGGCAGAAAACCTTCTCCAAACACTCAGTTGCCCAGACAGGCTACCCAGTTTTATAGTTTGGTTACCCAACGCCAAGTTTATGAGACATGAAACTAATATTTCACTGCTGTTTTATTCTCAGAGCTTTCAGCAGGCAAGGTCTAATTTCTATAAGCAAGTAACTGAATTGGTCATATAATATGATTCATGGTGGATTTTTATTTCCTGAATAATGAATTTTGATATTTTGTTATGCTGAGTTTCATAATGAAACAAATATTTACTTATTCAGTTAAATAAGTTACTCTGTATGGACAAGCTTGGGAATTTTGCAAGTCCACAATGACTTGCCCCAGTTAAAAAGACAACCAACAGTTTCAAGCCCTGCAGGAGTTGTTAAGAGGGTTTCTCTGTGTGAAAGGACAACAATAAGTATTTAGCCATATGGGTGTTGTTAAGAGGGTGTAACCATATGAATTAACAGTCAAAGGATTTTAGGTCTAAAGGCTTTGTTTAGAGAGTTCCCCGCTTAAAAGGACAACCACTAGTTTTCAGCCCTGGGAATTTTATTAAGATAGATCCTCGGGGTGAAAGGACAACCACCACTAGTTTTCAGCCCTAGGGATTTTATTTAGAAATTTAAAGGGTTCCCACAAGTTTACAGCCTGCGGGTTAAAATTCGAGGGTTAGTCTAAGACAAGACAATCATTAGTTTCAGTAGTATGTATTGGGAATAAATTTTTCTTCTAACTAATGAATGAAAAAAGGTAGTTTATTACCTGGAAGAGTCATCTGGCTGTCTGTCTTTTGACTTTTCCTTCAATTAAAAATAATGAAAACAATTAAGGCTCAATGAAAACCTTTTTATTATACTTACATACCATGACAAACATTTAAAATTGATTATACTTTTCAAAGAAAAGAATATGTTCCGTTAAGTATTTTTTCTCACAACTGTCATACGTGTGAACTTTTTCTGAAGCGAAAGTGGGGGAATTTCAGTTGCAAAGTGGGTGATTTGTTATTTTTGTATAAATAACAGAGGAGGTTATCTGTTTTTATGTAGGGATATTTCTGATAATATGTAAAACACCCCTCATTTTCAAAGAATTTTGAACTTTAAAAGTGAGTGTCTCCCTCCACAAGTGGGAGAGTTCACATGTATGAATTGTGTTAATGTGATGTATATAAAGAATATTAAATATATGTAATGCATTAAAATAAAATTTTGCTGGGATAAACTGCACCTGCTACTCTCTACATTACATCTCTGCTATCAAAAGCAATGTACAAATGTAACACAAAGAAAGAGTCCCCTACTTTTTGTCTGTGGTCTGTGAGTCTACATCAACCTTGCTACTCTTTTTATCAGCATCTGAGGGAGTTGGACTGGCAACTGATGGTTCACTCTTCACCGAGCCTAAATAAACAGGTAATAACAGAAAATAAAAACAGAACCATATTAACGTATTTTCCTTACTACACTCTGCAATATTCAGCAAACATAATTGAGTATAGATCGGTAGTTGCATTTCTTTTTTTTCCTAGTATAATATGTCGCACTGCTAGTAAGTAGCGCTGCAATTGCAGCATGTGCTTTTCAAAATTCTGTTTCTGGTGGCTCTGTGTATGCTTTTCTCGGACACTGTTAAGCGTATCATATTCCCTAGCAATTGGGACTCTTATTTTAGCAGAGGTTTTGCACAGTTAAAAAAAAGTTTACTTTATTTGTATCGACTAAAAAGTTGTGGTTCTTTTTTCCGCTAGTATAAATTAACAATGGTATTTGCTTGGTGGCCAGTCTCTGACTATACTGATTGATTGATATTCTGCAGTGAATTTCTTATTAGGTTAAGTGACAATTATAAACTCACTTAAAATCAATTCTGCTTTGTGTTTGTAAACACAGTTATATTATTATTTATTGTTATATTATTTCAATAAGATTACAAAATACAGTATTAAGAACAGATATAAAACAGAATATCAGTTATGCAAAGATTGCTAGAACAAGTCTCAATACATTTTAAAAAGAATTTCTAAGCATTAAGATAATAAATCCAGTAGTCACAATGTTTCATCTCTCTAAAATAGATCTAACTAGTGTATGGTTTATAAACATATTTCTAGAAAGCATATTTGTCAATAAATGTAGAGGACCCAAATATGCTAGCCACTGAAAGAGGTGGTAAATACAAAATATCATTTGACCTCATGCATGACCTCTTTTCTAGCACTCTACCAATTATGCAACCAAGAATTAGTACATGTACCGGACCTGGTTGTGCAATCGGTAGAGCGTCGGCTCCAGGTACAGGAGGCCCCAGGTTCGATCCCGGGCCGCGACATACCAAAGTCGTTAAAAATGGTAGTGGTATAGCTCCCTTGCTAACGCATAAACAAATATAAGGGTAGCTCCACAACTGGTTGGCCCGGTGTCAGGATAATGTGACTGGGTGTGGTATCATGCCAGGTGTTCATGGCATGCTATACACACTGAAGGCAGCACTATATCTGCTTCAAGTGGACACTGTCTCCAGATAACTGAAATACTGTTGGTGGGACGATAAACCCAATAAACATAAACATTAGTACATGCATATATTATATACAGTTTTATACATTGCAACTGGTACTATATTTACATGCAGGTGTATGTAAAATATTCCATGTTATGATTTGGACAGGTTTCAACAAGCATTTGTACGCATATTTGGATTAATGTCAGACACAATGAGCAGTCAATGGCCATTGTTTTGGACAGTTTTTGTTCACCTGTACTTCTTGTTTTGAAATGTTTTGAACTTATTACATCATTTTACGGGCGTCAGAGTGACTTAAAGGTGATAATACAATGTTCTGCACTCCTATTGTAATAATAGTTATCACACATCACTGGCTAAAAATAAAAAAAGAAATATTGTTGTAAACTCCCCAAAAAGGTTGAGAGTCTCTGTTATCATTATCACCATATATTTGAAGTCTATTTCTATTCCATTAGGACTTTAAATTTTATATTACTGTTTACTGATACTTTTTGGAATAAAATATATAAGAAAACAATGCTCTTACAACATATAGAAATATATTGTGCAAAGAAACTTTTATGCTATTTCATATTTATTATATATACCATTATATAGGACACATCAAATATACTTTTATGTTTTTGTGTGTTGAATTTGTATAATGTGCTTAAAACCTCTATGTTCAAATAAAGAAAAGAAGTGTTAGGTAAATAAAGTGTCATATTAACTTGACTCAACATTTGCAAGACTATTTGCACTATGGACTCTCCAAAAATAAGCAAAACAATAAAATTTTAACTTGTGGCTTAGCAATCAAAAGACATCTGACATTTTCAGGTAGCCTAGTCCAATAAAACTGCATCTCTACCAGATGTGGCATGAACGACAACATGTTAGGACTGTAAAAACATCAAGTCTGTAATGCCTGTCAGGGTCAACAGTGACATAAACCGGCCCATCAGTAATGTTAAATAAATTCTTCCGAAACAAAATAAAAAAATGTAGGATATTACTTGATTTCAGTGAATTATCAGATTTTATTTCATTAATAGTAATAGAAAAACAAAAAATTTAAAATATGTTTTTTAAATGACCACTAGTAAAATAAAATACACCCATACACTGTGAATGACAAATTTTCTTTCATGTTTATGTCATCTTTAAACACCTAATTACCTCCTTTGGCACCAAGAGTGAAACTGATAACCGTATCTATTCACTGTGGGCCAGAGTGAAATAATAAGATTTTCTTGCAGTGGTATGTATTACTCTTTCATTTAAATGCATGAAATAAAACAATACCATTGTCTGTCAGAAGTGATGTGAATGACGACTCGTCTGTATTATTCAATAACTCCTCGCATTCTAGTGCATTCATGTATGTTGAGTATGAGAAGGAGATTTTATCCTTATCCTCCGTGTCCCCATCTCCTGCATCACTGTCGGCCCCTCCCCCAACTCCACCCAGTGTCTTGAATGGGTCGTGAAACACATCATCATCATCACCCAGGGGAGGTAACCCTGCTGCAGCTCTTCGCTCAGCTTCCTGTTAGTAAAAGGGGAAAAAGTTTGCTTTAAAAATATGACAATTATTTTGTCATTTTACACAACAAATTGTTAAATGTTTACACACATGACATACACAATTATTGTATCAGTCAGTTTTTGTTCTCTCTTGAATAACACACAATAAAAATTATAATAACAGTTTGTCTTTGATTATCATAATTGTATTTAAAAAAAATACAAATTTTGGTTTCATCAATTTTAGATAAGACATTTTAAAACATTTAAGTTTTTAACTGATACTGTGCCTTAAAATGAACATACCTTTAACCATTTCTATAAAGAAAATAATAATAAAATGCTCCCAAAAATGGAATTTTGAACAAATCAGAATCCTTTGTCTTGGTTATATATGAAGAGAAATATATTTATTATTATTCTGTACATTATACCATTTATATTTTATTATGTACTTAAAAATGCATACATGAATAGCAGAATATTTATACACAACTGCAAATAGGAAAACTTTTAAATATATATGTATAAAGTATATATGAAAAAACAAACAAATCACTTATTGCTCACCAGTCTTTGCATGCATATATTATGATACAGATGAAAGTATTATGTTAAATAATATATATATATGCATTATAAAATATATAAATATGCAGCAAAAGCTACAGCAGGCCTTAATTGAATAAATATGTGGGTTTTTTTTAAACAATTGAGTCCTTTTTCATAACAATGGCTGGGACAACAGTCGTTGGTGCATTACTGTATAAGACAGAAATGTGTAAATTCTTAAGTTTAAGATACAACTTCAATCAAGACTTTTATGTATAGGGGTGAATAGATAGTAAATGTTCATATAACTATCAGCCTATATCAAACCCTTGAACTGTCACTTTTCACTAGTACCAAAGGTATTTAAAAATGAGGAAAATGCACCCATCAATACACAGTATTATGTCATGAGACATAATTGTTGTAGTCATCAGTTCAATAGATGAAGAGGAAAGATTAGATTTTCATAACATTAAAATTATGTCATCAAGACTTTCCCAACATGTGACAAATTGATTCCCCTATAATAAAAGCTGCATATAAAAATGCTTTTCAAGAGATACTTTATGATAAACAGTTTGGTATTTTTACAAAAGCATGTGCATAAGAAATTTTAAACAATGAAGAAATTATTTATTTTTTTAAAATAAAAGTGTTTCCCCAAAAGTGGCAATTAAGGCTATGATATGAGGCTGATAACTTTTAGCATTTTTCCAACTATAATATATTTAATTGAACTTAGTTTCAACACTTGACCTGTTTCTTTGTTTTTATCCTTTTAAGAGCAACCTCCTGGTATAAATTATGAATAAGTGTCACATATATTTTAGAATAATTGACCCTCATCTTTCAAACTACATATTTTTTCATCATTTAGAAAATAAAACAAAATAATTACCAGTATATTTAATCTGTGAAAATGTGGTCATTTACATATGCTTTATGTTCAAAAAGGATAAGTAAACATTTACAACTTCAACAGAATCATTGCCAATAGATCCATCAATGTTATATGTAAGAGAATGAAAAGAATTAAACTATTCATTTCTGTATTTTCACTTTAGCAATGCAGTATACTGGTAATGGAAATTGGTTCTACCATATATTCAACCATTACCGATTTCAAACCCCTTTCCCCTTTACCATCAACACTCTTCTACAGTGCAATTTATCCACACACAAAATGTGAAAAACAAACAGTACATGTATCAAATCTCACACAATATCCATTTCCATCTAGTGGTTTATGTGTTTATGGATTCAAAACAATATTCTTTTCTACTTGGACACTTTTTTTTCTACTGACCTGGATAACATCATCATCATCATCATCAGCATCATCAGCATCACCACCACCATCATCATTATCATTGTATTTTATTAAATTATGTGCTGTATATACCTTTTAACAATCAACAGCAAAAAGGGTAGAAAAGTGCCTCAATATATAAATAAAAAAATGACATTAAAGGTCCTGTCATCCAGCTTGGTTCATATGCCCCGCCCCCACCCCACCAAAAAGAGAAAATTGAAAGCTTACCTTGAGCCATCTTAGTTGACATATTAAGGTCAAATAGATTTCCTTTACATTGGTTTTTATGTAATTTTGATATATTCTCATGATAAACATACAAACAACAAAACTTATTAAATAGTTCTTTCTGCAAAAATGGTCTAGGTGCTCTGATAAAGACTAATTTAAAAAAATATATATATTGTAAAACTAATATTATTAGTAAAAGAATTATTTTAATTTAGAAAAATCGCTTCTTTTTTTTATTTTTTTAATATTTTAATTTGTAAAATTTCAAAACTGTTACAAAAAACAACATCAATATGATGACAGAACCCTTAACAGAAATAAACTGCAAATGTTTTGATGGGAAAATGAACACTAACACAGGTTTTAATAAAATTAGTTTATGTAAATTGCAAGAATGAGTCCTTTATCAACAATTATATTTGTGTAGTGCCATGCATCATGCATTTATTACCCATAGTTTGGTTAGATGGGACTTAGCCTGTAATTTGATATGATAACATTTTACAAATAAACAAAGTAAACAATTATTAACGTTTTGAATAAACAACATTTATTGCTTTTATGATGTTTTGTTAAAATGTTAATTTAAATGGAAATGTGCTACCAATTCTTGTGATATCTCAAAAACTAATTTTCTGTTGTAACATAATGACATATTAAAAGAATACCTTCTGCCCTGTAAGCATGTTAGCACTATCCATTCTACATGATACAGAAATAAAAACAATATACACTTGTAGCCATCACGATTTAAAAAAAAGAAAAAGAACAAAATACTACAAAACACACTACTTATTATATTTTTATATATAAATTGTTAATGTCCTTTAAATCCATTCCAAAACTAAATAAAACAATACTTGGGCATTTATCTCAAAAAATTGATATGAGCATGTTTAACAAGATTTTCTCAGTACAGACCATAATTAGTAAATCCTAAATGAAATCTTAAATTATCAATTCTTCAATAATCATAGCCTGTCTTCAATGAAACACCAGAAACTTGTACTGTAGGCTTATTTTATGTTTAAACCATTCTTATATGTAGACTTGGCATAGTTTAGCATCTTTAAAGGCCCAGAAACATCATATTAAACATGATTCAGATACAGTTCGGTATCATTAAAGTGACCCAGATGCAGTTAAGCATCATTTAAATGACCCAGACACAGTTCAGCAGTTTTAAAGTGACAGATACAGATAGTCATCATTTATTTGATCCAGATACAGTATAGTATCACTAAAATGACTCAGACACTGTTAAGCATCATTAAAGTGACCTGTACAGAGATAAGAATTGTTGACCTTGACATTGTTAAACATCAAAGAAGCCTGGAAAGCTTCAATAGAATGTGCTCAGTCAAGTAACTTGCAGTTTATGTTTATTCAAAATACCATATTATATAATGGGGCTAAAAATTACACCTGATTACCGTACTAGATAATATGAAAACATGTCCTCCTTAAAAACTTGTGTCCTTTTTTGGCTTGAAGAATAAAAAGCATCTCAAAGCTTTCAAACTAATTTTAGACCAACATATCTCAAAACAGTGCATGCCATATTATACAATATATGTATAATGTCATTTATAAACTTTTTCTAAATGGGTCCATAATACATGTATGTTATACCTTTCTTGGCAGACATTGTAAGTGAAGTGTAAATGAGCAACAGACATTCATTTAAAGCCATCCGACCATAAACTGAACATAAGCAATAAAAACAGTAAATAATATCATCAATATACCGTAATGTTTAATAATGTACAGACATGAACATTACCTCTGCAGTATTATCATACAGCAAAGCTTCAAATTAAATTTTGTTTCACCAAACTTTTGGAAGCAATATTCTAGAGAAGCTTGCTTAGACAGGCTATTCATATTAAAGGTAGTTATTTTTTTTATTGCTAAGGACAACACCATATCGTGAGGGAAATCTATTGAACAAATAATCTTGCTAGAAGGGCAATCTGGGATCAGGGATAAAGGAATATATTTATTAAATCTGGGAATACCTTTCTTCCGATCTGGATCATCAATAAAGAATATAACAAAAATATTATTTTTTTATTTAAATATATTACTTTCTCAAAACATTAAATGTATCTAAAGTGATATTCATTTAATAATAAATGTAAAAAAAATATCAATGCAATCAGTTGAAAGAATGTTTTGTCTTTCATTCTCTTAAAATCTGAATTAAAAAATATCAAAATATGAACATGACTAACATTTGATAATAAACAAGACACAAATAATCAATTATTAGATCATCTAGTGTCTTATTATATTTTCAACTTGTTTCTCTTTATTTCAAATCTAATTAACATTTAAAAATAAGTTATAAAAAATGAGTTAAGCTTGAAAAACTTTACAATCTTGGCACATGTAATATGTAGCAGTGACTATCACTCTTAAATGTTTACAATTAAAGTAGACCAACCAAGGAAATGCAAGCCATAGTAAATAAGTTTAGCAGACCTATACATGCAGTTTCTGTGAAAAGGTCATTGAATTCAAATGGCAGTTTTAAAATATCAGTCTTGTGCATGTCAAATTAAACAAGAGATGTTTGTGAAACATACATGACCCCCTTGTACCCTTGACTTAACTCAGTGAACACAAAAGTACAGCGAAAATCCCATCTCAGGTCACTGTGACCTTGACCTTTGTGCCAATTACCCCAAAACCTATACAGGTCATCTTCTTATCACAATCAATGTAAATACCAACTTTAAGGATTGGAGGCTGATGTGTTTGCTACATAACAAGCCGTAGATAGTCAGTTGGGTAAAGGGCCCCGACTGGAGTGCTTAAACATGTTCTGTAGAACCTGGCACTTCCTGTGGGGTTTCTTAAATGCAAGCAGTGAAACCTTATTAATTCAGTATATTATACATGCCAATAGCAGCAAAACTTAAGACTCCTTAACCTACAGCCAGGTCTTTGGGTTTTGAATATATACTTCATACCAAACATATCTGACAAAATACAACAATCTTACATCAACACTAAATCATCACCAAGATCTTCAGTTAACATAAGTGTTGATACATCTATATGTTTTATAGAGCTATGGTGACAGACTAGCATGACAGCTTATCTCCATTAGTGAATTAATTTCTTTAACAACTACGATGACATGTGTATAATATCACTACATGAACTGCCAATTAGTATATCAATTAATGTTATATCTAAATGCACATTGAGGATAATAAGTTTCTATTAGCTATTTTCAGTTAAAGAAAAATGTGCATTAGGAAATTAACTTTCTATTAGTAAATTACTTGCTTTAACAGCTACAATTTGTGCTAATATTTTTTCTATTCAGATTATTCATACTATAACTGAACTACAGGTAATTGATTTTTTTATGTCTTACACAAAGATACAAATGTATGCATGCATCTCAAACATATACAGCTCCATTTAAAAAAAAAAATTGGCTTCCATTTTGTTTAATGGCATCAAAAGTGACAGGTTCTACACTCAAACTAGTTCCAATTTAAGGAATTTCCTAAATATGCACAAAATTAATTTGTAATAACCTTCTGTTTGGAATTTCATCATCAAATTTTGTATAAATAAAGTTTCATATATTTTTACATACATATTATGACATAAGTTTTAACTCTTTGGCCATAGTTTTTGATATAATTTCAAGTAAGTCAACAACAAAAATATTCATTATAAAAATCTTTTAGCATGGCCTAGTCAAAAAAGTTTTTTTTTTTTTTTCAGTCAAATCACAAAATTTTCTTATATGCTATTAAATGGTTTGTTTTATCCTGTGACCTCTATTTACATAACACATCATTACTAACAAGTCACTTCCAAATAACATAATGATGTGCTATGTACACCTCACTGCTGAATGTCCAATAAGAAATGTCCAATAAGTAAAATACATCTGCAGCTATGTTTATTCTTAAATGGTCAGAGGTTAAACTTCACGTATTTTTACAATAACTCCAAAATAGATTTTTGAATATAATCGACCTTGAAAGTATGTTTGTTATCTTACTAATTTTAGGCCTGCATGTGGATACCTTGGTCCTGTGTTTTTTCAATTTTTGTATATGTTGCAATGTTCATAGGACTTAGTCTTATATATTCATATTATGGTGGAGAAGAAATGAAATGGGATTGATATCATCTATTTAAAGATCTGCACTGAATGATCCTATAGATTACAATGCAATATTGGTCTTATAGGAGGATCCTATAGATTACTATGCAATATTGATCTATGAGGAAGATGGTACTCCTAAGCCCATATATTTGACTTAACATGGTAAAGCATACACCTTTAAATGAAATTATTTATAATTTTTCTTTTCTTTTCTTTTTTCCCTAAGAGGGGCAGGTAAATTCAAAATAAAATTAAATGATAGTCAATATCCTAAACCGTGTTCCCTCTTCTCTTTATATTTCTATTTAAATTAACTGTTTATTTAATCTACAGGTGATAAGTTAATACAGAATTCTTTCTCACTAAATATGTTCATTCATTAAAAATAAATGGAATCACTAAATGCCACTCAAATAACTCCTAAATGTAATAGTTGTGATATATTTATACAAACAATACATAGATATGTGCCATTTCATGTGAAAATGACCACTTGAGAATTCATCATGTTTTGTTTAAATTTGTCTAAATGAATAGATAATTTTAGGTTTCCATCATTATTAAACAAAATATGCTGATATTAATTCTGTTTACAGAAAAATGGCGAAGCTTATTTAGAAAAAGTGTTTTTTTAGCATTTGGGAGAAATTTTCAGTGTAGGACCATGAAATAAGAATAGTCCACAGTATTTTCTTTTTTTTTCGATATCCACTTTTAATCATTTTATGCAAAAAGGGTCCTTGGATTTTTTTAAAACTGTTGATTGGTTCTGCTTATAAGACTATAGTCACATGTCATGGCACATATATATATAGAGTGACAGTTAGTTTTATAGTATAGGTGGGATAACTACCTTTTCTCGCTGAAATAGGAAAACAATACCATGCAAGTTAGGAATACTTGGTGATAAATTCCTTCTTCGGCAATATTTATCTGGCATGTTAACAGTGTACCATCATTCTTTTTAGATGAAAGATTTTGAACATTGTGTAATAATTTAAATACACAAAAGTACATATTGCTTTTTTATTCAATGTTGTCCCATTGATAAAAATCAGTTTACGAGTTACAGCTATAATATGCCAGATGAAAAGAGTCAAAAAAGTTATTTTCCATACATGTGAAAAATTAAGAGCTCCCGTGATATCTAATGTCAAGTTTAACAGAAAAGAATATATCAATTATTAATTACTATAAGTATAAACATCACCTCCTTTCAAGGTCGTTGCTGGGTTCTTTAAAAGTGTTTACCCCACATATATACATAAAGAAAATACATATATGTATAAACAAACAAACTATATGTATACACATATAAACAAGATGTATACACATATAAATTATATATGTACACATATAAATTATATATGTACACATGTAAACTACATGTATATGCATATTAACTACATGTATATGCATATAAACTATATGTATACACATATAAACTAATGTTAAAGACTTTGTATTGATTTTGTTTTTATAATTTAAAGAATGTTTACAAACCAAGTCCATATTAAAATATATAATCATATAAATTAAAATAGGATTGTCTCTGAATCTATTGTATTCTTTTCTGTAATATTGGGAGTCTTTAAAGACATAATATTTGTTACATTTGTTAATTTATATTTTTAACTACCAGTAAATACAATGTTATTTTAGGATGTATATATATTTATAAACATTTTGCAATAATACCTAAAGGGACTTTGTCACAGTTTTTTTTCAGTTAATACTTAAATAAATAATGGAATAAAATATTATCTCTAATCTCTGAAATATATAAACATGCTGTCATAAAAACTGTGTTGTCTTTAGGTGGGGAATAATGAAAATCATTGCAGTGTTTTTCAGCTATTTTTAGCCAGACAACAAACAATATCTCCAAACTGCTAATGCAGTAATATATGTTATGTGTATCTAACAGTCATAGACTATAGAATGATTGGCTCAATAGTGATGCAATAATTTTAAATGCAAACATGTGTGAATTAATGTGTAATGTACCTCCACAAAAATGGCACCAAGTCGCTTTAATAAATTAGGACAAAGAAAATTTTAAAAAGGAATTTTTAATATCTATTACATTTATCTGTATTTGAGATTTTACTACTTATGTTATTTTTGGCCAATCTTGTTGATTGTTATTGTTTGCCATTATAAAAGAAATTTACATAAAGGGTAAGCAGTATTTTTATGTATGATTCTTGAATGTTCAAGGATGAACAAAATGTGGTTTCATGAATTGCAAACAAAACAGAAATCAGTCTGATGTTGTCAAAGTCTCTGGATGAAATATTAAAGCATGGTTTTATCATAATTTAATCATAATTTTTATAATTAAATCCAAAAAACTCCATCACTGGTCACTAATTTTATATTCAACGGCTGAAGGATAAATCAACTGTTAATAAAGGATAGCCTATTAAACTGACAGTCGTTTGTAAATGCTAAAACCTGACAAAGATAAACGCTACTTATGAGTTGAAAACTTTTACACTTTATTTGTTATAGATTTTTATTCTTGAAAAGTTGGGCAGATAAATAGGGAAATTTTTACATTTGTTAAAATCCTATTCCCCAAAAGCTGGAGCAGTGATTGTCATAGTATAATGGTTTTAAGATTATTTTTCAAATCTTTCATCAAAGAACACCTACCCTAGCTTGTTTTTCCTCTAGTTCTTGTTGCTTCTTCTTCTCCTTGACTCTCGCATGCCGACGTCTTCTTTCTATAAGCGGCATCACCTTCTCATCTGCGATGTTAGAACGGAAATCACAGAACTCATTCCAATGGGGGAACAGCACTCGGAAAACTACAAGCTGGAATAAAAAGAACAAGTTTTAACTGTTAACTGATATTGTTGTTGTTTATAAGCATAACACAGTTAAATAGAGGATCTGATACTTGTGGTCATAGAGCCTCGTTTCATATCGTTTCATTCAACTCGTTTAATATTTTCAGTACCTAATGACCACGAATATTAGATTCTATTTATCACATAACCAAAACACCAGCTGTTTTTGTTTACAATGCATAATCTTTTTATAATATAAACAGTCGGCCTTGACATGTGTAATTCGGTTTAGAAGAATCCACACAAAAGATAGTTCAAGTCTTTACTCGACCATTTTCCACACAAAGTGACTAAAATGTTATCTATTTATTATTTAAAATGAAATTGTCCAACAAAATGCATAAAACAGCGACAACAAAGTGATCGGGAAATGCCAAACACATCACACATACTTAATGACGTCACACTACGACAATGACGTCACACTACGATAACTAACTAGTGTGTTACCAAAAATAACGCATGAGTGTTACCTCAAGCTCGCGTGGTAGGTTATGTGATAATACACAGTAACTGTTTTACACAGGAAGCTGAAGACCTATCCATTTAAGACTACTTCTGTCTCCAGCATGATAAATGTATTTCTACATATTTCCATGATTTCATGTGAAATCAAAGGCTGTCACACCGATATGATTTTAAAGTAAAATAAAGTTGTCAAGTGTTTGCATTTACATATCCAAAATATTTAAAAACAAATGCAAACTTAGGTGATAGAATGCAACACTAAATGAAGTAAAAATCAATAAATTAACTTCCATTATATTTTGTATGAATACATATTTTGTATTCATCCTGTCCTAGGATGTAACACTGGTAGTAAAACTTAGTTGATAAAACATATATTTAAGAATCAAACAATCCTTCTTTTCATCTTTTTTTTCAAATACATGTACCAATATGTAATATTTAAGCAAATCTTATTAGTTAGGGGTTCACATCAGTTCACTAACAATGTAGTATATGGACCCTGTGAATGGGCGGGCAGATCCTATTCCAGTTACGAGATGTAGACATTTGACAAAAAGCCAATTGTATATCAAGTAAGGTTATTTTCCTATTGAATAGTTGATAAAAATTATCATGACAACACTATATACAGCTGCCATACCTGCGCCTCCCTGAACAAATAAGGACTCTTCTCATACTTCCTATCTAGTATCTTGTCAGCCATGTCTTGGGGTATGTCTATTTGTAGAGTAGGGGGTATTTGGGACTCGATGAAGCAGTTGATGATGGTGTTGATCTTCTGGTTAATCAAGGCTTCCTCACAATGGGCATGGTATAAGTCCTGGTAAAACAATGGCAATTAAAAAAACTTGCTCTACCATAATTTAATAATTCTTCTTTTGAAATATACATCAAGTTAATATCCACTATCTTTTCATAGATAAAAAGATATGGGTTTTAGATAATTTCCAATATAACTACCTGCATTTTTTAAAAAGATAAAAAAATGCCTGTGTGCAAACAGGAAAACAGCAACATTAATAACCTCTCTCTGTCAAAATATACAACATTTCTCCAACAGCACTAAAACATTTCAATTATTGCATGAAAAATTACAGATGTGCAAAACCAAGGTAGAGCAGAAAGCTTTAAACATAAATATGAATATGCTGGGAACCAGACTATCTGCTTATTTGCTTGTGGTCTGCTATATTGGTTTGTTTTTGCAAGCTGCAGAACAAGCTTCTGTATAATCAATGTCTTTTTGTTTAAAATTGACATCTCCAAAAAAGCTGCATATTCTTGTAATTGTCTGCTACATTATTTATATTTTTGTAATTGCAAGCTAAACTGTTAATCTCACCAAACTCTATTGTTTTATAAGAAAAATATCGTGCACACAGCTGCAAATTTCTCTCGTAACCTGTTGTATATTGTTCCTGCTAAAAATGTAAAACCCTTCTCCAAAGTCGTGCCAATAACATTGTATCTTAATAAAAAATGGCTATGGGTACATGTCCAGTTGGCTCTTATGTCAACAAACAGATCTCCACAGCTAAAGACTACCCACCTTGAACTTCTGTACCTCCAACCAGAAGAGCACATCATTCTCCAGACTTTCTCCCTTGATGGAAGCAAACCTCCTGAACTGCACTGATGTAACTGGGTTCAACAGAGCTTTACGAAAGATGATAATTTCTTTAGATGAAGACACCCATTTACTGTCCAGCAACTAGAAAACAAAGACAACAATGGTATACTTCCATGTTTTTAGCAGAAAACATTGTTGAACAAAGATTTAAGGAAGATGATATGATATTTTCAACGTCATTTACTCTGGTTTTACTACAATAAGTGGAAAAGTTCAAATCTGATATTGCAACAAATCTGAAATGCCTACATTTACACAATAAAAACAGCTTTAGAAGACGATTAAGTTGATTTAAACTTACATGATTAAATGCTTGAAAAAAAAAAGGTTTTAAGAATAATTGGCCTGTATTTATCTTTGAAGCAAACTAACAGTAAATAATTAAACAAGCATACAAGAGATTTATGATTGTAAAGTGAAGTACCTTCAACATATTCAATGATTTTTTTTTCTTCTGCACCATGACATCATCCACAACATCATCCATGCTCGTTCTTGGTTTCTGTCTCACAGCAAAGTCTGGTGTAACCAGGAACAATGGCAGCCATTTTTTCTCCAGCCTCTCTCTGACATATTTCTGAGCCTCAAGGATCATTGGATTGGGTGGGCGGTCCTCCAACAGTTTGCCCCACCCACCTCCTGCTTCAGCAACCTACAGACAGAAGAAATTGGTATACATATACACACTTTGTCTCAAAGTGATGTATCATCAAACATGTGAATTTTTCTGAGGTCAAAGTGGGAGATTTTCACTTACAAAGTGGGAGATTCGTTTATTTTCATATAAACAATAAAGGAAGTTATTTTTTTCCAAGTAGGGAGATTTCTGAACATGTGTAAAACACACCTCATTTTCACATAATTTTGAACCTTAAAAGTGGGAGTCTCCCTCCAAAAGTGGGATAGTTCACATGTATGTATCATTCAAACACATGGACAGCTGAAGACAATGGAAGTGGATGGTCAACTGGGCGTTAATTTTATAAGCTCAAACCTTGTATCAATGCCACTTGTTTGTTATCTTAATCTTCAACTTTTTTGTATGCACATGTTATTTTTAGTAATAAAAGGACATTTTTCTTATACATTTACATCAATATTATGCACAATTTGCAATGTAAAGAATCACTGCCTATAAAACATTCTATTTAAAACTGTTCCAAACTTTTAATGATACACACAAAAACAGAAATAAAAAATAATATGAACTTACCTTATCTTGGCCTTCTTTCCCTGCTGGACTATTAGCACCAAAAAAGTACTTCTTGTTCAGGTACTTTGTCTTGATTTCTCGTGCCTTGGCATCTCTCTTTTTCTCATCTGTGTGAGGAATTCGCCGGAAGGCCTCAATGTCCATCCAGCACATGATATCCATGCTAGCATAATTCTCGGCCAAGAAACTGCGGAAATGCTCCAGTTCGATGCGGTTGTGTACAAGTTTCTCTAGGGTATAATCCTTGAACTCCTCTGGGATGTTTTCAATGAGGGACTCATCATATACAGGATCCTCATATCCCTCCATGACATCAGGGGAGGTCACCCTCTGATAAAAAAAATTGAGTCAATGTACTTTACTTGTTAGGATGATGTGGTTTGCTGTTTTTTGCTGATGAGTTTTGCTATTTTTCGTTAACTCTTTACTGTTTCTCTTTGTGTGCATCTGATGCATGAATTGTTACCTATAACATGAATAAACATGATTAAATCTTAATTTTGTTCCATAATATCATGTTTAAATGTTGGATAATTTCATATTTCTTCAACTTTCTGCATTTACTTGCTTCCATTGTCTCACCTTATTTATAAATCTTTCTTGGCAATGACCGCAAGTCAACATGTTGTGTAAGGTTTGTACCTTTAAACTGCATCTGATCATTAATACTTACAAAATAACAAGTGACATCATAGTACCAAAGCAATTATGGATGTCACACACAATAACATGGCATTAGAGTTATTCTAAATAAAATCCATACATTCTGTGTTAATCCCAGCTCAACCATACATTGTTCCTTTGCACAAACTAAATATTCCATGCAGTTTAAACCACAATAATTATGCACACAGAATAATACAGATAGAAAATGGCAAGCTACCTACATATTCTTATCACGAAAAGCATTAGGTATAATTGTTTTACCAATACAAAAAGCCATAATTTTCAGTAATGGTAGTTATTATAAACAGTTTCCTTAATTGTGTATGGATATGTAGCAATTAAAGAGTCAACAATTCTCTCATCCCCATAAAACCCCAGCCTGCCACTGCAACCACTAAAACCTTGTGGCAAGCCTAAATAAGCTTAAGCCCAGAGAAAAACCAACTCAGGTGCAAGATGTCTTGCAAGGCAATCATCAATGTCTTCTAGTTTTATACACTTGCGCCTTGGCTTGAAATTATTTCCAACAATCTAAAAGACAAGTGTTCACTGATCAGGTTCTTATTTCAGACTTCACAAATTTCACAAGTTTAAACAAACCATGAGAGCATTTAGATTTGGGTATTTGTGAAACTCAGATGAGTATAATGCAACTATATACTGACAATAAACTAAAGTTTAATGCTTTTATAATTTGGGCCCAGGACCAGTCTTTTATTTACAAATAAAGTACCTGTTTGATAAGTCCACTCTTCTGCAGATTGAGGACATATTTAGACTTGGTCTCCAGATGTCTTTTCACCTCTATCAGTTCCACCTGATTAAAAAAAAATATTAATATTAATGTTAATAAAAGTTATAAAACCATATGTGTACCTGGATCTTTTTTTGAATAACATGTATTTATCATGAATGTATAAATGTTTGTATTTGCAATAAATCAAGAAAAAACTATGTATTGAAAATCATAACTTGATGATACATTACTTCCAACAGAAAAGTCAATGTTTTTAAAATCTGCTGTAAAACCTACAGTTTTAAAAGTTTAATTAAAAAGTACTGAGAATTATAAAGAGAAATATGAAAATGTGTTTATACAAAATGTTTTGATGTTACCAACCATCTGCTTACTCTTCTTTGTCTATTTACCTTGCTGTAAGTTTTCTTGTCCATATCTGTCATCTGTTGCCATGCCTGGAACAGCACTGTGATGGCATGTTCCTCTGCCTCGTCAAAAAGTTCCTCAAACGGTGGGTCCAGATGGTTCCTGATTTCCTTGGCGACCACCTGGCTACACCCAATACTGAATGGAGCACCAACCACAATGTATTGAGAGTAGATGGCCTGAAAGACATGGAGCACAAGATTAAACAATTGGTATGCTCTTTTTTTTTACTTATATGCATCTTACAGACAGAATTATGTTGTGGTTCTTAAGTTTAGCTTAGATAGAAAAAACTTTTGTTTTTGAAGTACATTGCAGGTATTATTGGTGATAGAACCCCCAGAAATTGTCTGAATCATACCATTTGTTCACTGCCGGTCAACTGGAAGATTTACCCACACTCAACCCATGCTGCCAGCAGCCATTGCCTGCCTTAATTTAGTTTTCACAAACCACTGGTCATCATTATAATAATCACTAATCAATCATCACCCATATATAATAAATCTACAATCTAGTTAAATGCCAGGTATATGCCAATTATATTTAACTATACTTTATTTCCTTATAATAATAATTGGATGAAATTATCTGACAAACTTTATTACAATATTTGGTTTGAAAGTAATTGAATATGTACATGTAGATTAATAAATGTATAAAACCATGAGCATACAAATATGTCTGAATGAGGAAAAGGTATAATTGAAGAAATGAATAGGGGTAAGAGGGAAGAAAAGTGAAGATTAGAAGAGTTAGTGTAGATTTGTGTAGAAATAAAAACATTAAGCCAAGCAAGGTGCTGAGCAAAAAAAAGATAATTGAAATTGCAAAGTTTGGATTCTGTGAAAACTACTCCCCTATGTAAATCAAAACATTGTAACACTGCTGGGTGACAGTATGTGTATACTGTAAAATCCCTCTATTAAGACCACCCTCAATTCTGACACAAAGTGATCATAATAGTGAGTTTGGACGAATGTGTGAAAGCAGCATTGTTTATGTATCAAAGGGTCCGCCTAATATGTCTCTGTCTGTCAAAAAGGGGCATAAAACAAAAACAAACATACTTCTTTTCAAAATGTTTTTTAGCAAAATTATGCTTTGTCATTTGTGTAATAAAAATATTTTTTTCTCATATAAATCATTGATTCAATATACACTACTTATCATTTATGTAATTAATAAACTGTGTTAAAGTACCAGTCATAGATACAATTTAACATGTCATTTTTGTGAACATTAAAATGTATTATCACAGTTTATATGTGTAAACAGCATGTATAAATCTTGCCCAAAAGTTAATTGTTTTTCATACATTTTTTGATTGATCATGGCCTCATCTGACCCAGTGTCCTAGATTGTAAATTGAACACATGCTGGATGGCATTATTTTGCCAATTAGCATGTGAAAATCACACCATGGGTGAATTATTGTTCTGGTCAAAGTTGTTGCAATTGAGGTCAGTGATTACATAAGAAATACACCATATGTTCTAGTAGAACTGGTCATTATTCCAGATAAGTGACATGTTCGTTATTGTGGTTAGGCTTTTCATTGAATAAAGAAGCCAAATAGTTTGTACTGATTAAAACTGGCCTCAACAGAGTTGTGGTCACGTTAGGTGGCATTGTACTGTATTTATGTCTAACTATATGACTTTTTAAAGTGTTAAAAATGTTTGTATATCTCTGTAACAGACTTTTTGAACAACTGTCTGTCATATATATATATTACTTTTTGTATTAAGTTTTTTCTATGAAGTATTGGAATTAACATGAGAAGAAATGCTGTTAATAAGAATTAAAACAGCTCTCAAATAAATTATACAGAAATTATTGGTGCAAAGTGAAACATAATGAAAAAAAGTACAAAATGACAAATGATACATCTGTGTACATATTAATATTTTATATTTATTTTTAATAATTTTAATTAAATTGCCTTTGTAGTTTACTTAATAATAATGTTGATTTTATAAGTGCCTCTTACAATCATTTGATAATCAAGAGACACAATGATAAAAACAAGCCCTTCCCTCAACCATGGATAAACAATTAAGACTCTTCAAAGTGCCATAAACATGCCAAGCATGTGCTGTTCTCTGGTTTATACATAACACAATTTATTTTCATTAATGCATATGGTAGAATTTAGGACCACTTAGCCAATAATGAGAAGCTGAGTTGGACTAGGACAACATTATACTGGAACAACAGAGCTTTCTGGTGGACCCAGGTTAGCATCCACAACTTTGTATCAAAGAGATTCATTGTTCATCTTTAATCATGTTAACAGCATAGAACTGTATTTGCTCAGTTGCAGTCATTTGTTAATTTTTTTTCTAGTGATTTTATGCAGCTATATAACAAATGTTAATTTGCATACATGAATATATCATTCCTTCTATTGATTGCCATTTTGTTTTTGTATTTGGTGTTATTGAAATTGTAAATGTGTAATGATGTGCACCAAACCACCAATAGAGAACATTTTTGTATGTTTTATTTCATAACATGTTTCAATAAGCCCAAGTTAGGTTTTAAAATATATGTTTCTATCTTCTTCGGGTTATTTTTGTCATATGAATTTATTTTCTGAGATGTAAATAGTAAAAAAAATACATTTTCTGTCAATTTGGTAATTTGATGATAAGCCTATTTTGGCTTTCATGCCAAGTTAGTTTTTGTTAAAATCCAATTTACAAGGATCAACAACACTAACAAATACATCAAAAGTGATATTAGCAATTTAAAAAGAGTTTATTTGAAAAAGGGTAACTTCAAATGTAGTTGGTGTTTACAACGCGTATTATTTAAAAACAGATATTTTGTTTCATAAAGGGTTGTAACCAGCACACCAACATTTGATCAGGAACATTAAAATGAACTTCTGAGTTTTAATAAACTCGACATAACTGAGTCAAGTTGATGAACATACCCTGGCTTTCTTCCTGACAGCAAATGGATCCAAAGTTTTGGCATAGAACAGCAGATGATAGGCTTGGACATCTCTCCAGAGATTTAGGTTGTTGGTCCAATCCTACAAGCAGGAAATATTCTTTACATTTTTTTTTCAAAAACAACAAAGGAAGTCCCTTTAAAATTCTGTTAGTTAACTTCTTGACATCATGTCTTTATCCTGAAACTCACCACATTTCCAACTGTAAAGGACTTGAATGTTTTATTTGTGCTAAATGACTGAAACATTTAATAAAGGAGATTTTTAAAAAGACCCTGTATGATATATTGACAAACTGACCTGTTTTACATTTAGATACACTTAAATTTGAAAATAAATTTGATATCTACATTACTGATTAGGTGATTTAGTATATTCATGTCTGACCTTGACCCCACACCGGTCCACATATCGGCGGAAGAAGCTGCCGGAGTTATTCTCCTGGTGCAAGGCCTGTAGCAGGTGCTCCATTCTTCGACCACCCAGGAATTCCGAGCACTCCGAGGCAGAAGCAGACCTGGAAGAGAGACAGTGATAGGGAGATATTTAGGACCCAATGTGACTCATTTTTGAGCTAGTGCATTAGATCAATACATAATTATTAAGCCAGACATTAATCTCCAATTATTCACCACTCAAGTGTATAAATTGGTACCTGTAGAAGTCATTCTGGTCATGCACATGACTTCCTAGCCCCATATATCTCAAATGATCACATAGGATTTTACAAATATACCAATTTTCTAGAGAGTAAAACTGTCAAGTCAGCAGAATATGCCATTGGCATAGAAGTAGACATAAACCAATACATTTGAACTCTCCCACTTTTGAAGGGAGAACCCTCTTTTAAGGTTCAAAAATATTTGGAAAATGAGGGGTGTTTTACACATTTTCAGACATCTCCCTACTTCAAAACAGATAAATTCCTTCTTTGTTTATGTGAAAATAATAGATCTCCCACTTTGCAAGTGAAAATCTCCCACTTTGGCCTCAGAAAAAGTTCACATGTGTGTATAACCCAACCTTTTAATTTCATTATTGACAAAATGGCAGACACGGAATATTAGGAAACAATAACAATGGCAAAAGTGTATACTTTCAGTAACTATGAGCCAATACATGTATTACAATTTGCAATTAAAATTCATGCCACTAAATTGCAAATTCATTTTTGCCATGCTTTGCATAACATTCAAAGCATCAAACAGTTCCCTGAAGAATGTATGCTTATTACTTATTTTAAACTATTCTATGCTTAAACTAGATTGTAATAATTCTAGACAGAACCTGTGCTACATGTATCATTTTATCATGGAGACAATGTTCAGTGTTAGATTCATTGTTTTTAACTGAGTTTAACTTAATAAGACTATAACAGATCACAATTTTAATTGACTTGTCTGTCAGGTTTTTGGTTATAATTTGTGGTACCATATCGCCTACATTCACATACTGACATACTGAATCAAAACTGCAAAAAATTGATGATACACATACCTGGCTGAACCAATACTGGAAGCTGCAGATGAAGGTCTTGACCTTGACTTGATATCTGCCTCTGCAGGCGGCTGCACCTTGGCAGATCGTGGTCTTGTTGACTTCACCCGCAGTCGACCAGTTGCTGATTCCACTGAGATTCTTGATGATGTAGATTTAGCCGTAGAAGGACGAGTGGATGGGACAGAGGTTAGTCTAACGGCGGATTTTGGTCGCTCAACTGATGGTACCTTTAAGCCAGTTCTTGATGATAGACTGTAGGAATAAAGATGAAGACAGTGTGCTATTTTAAATGCTATTTTAATGCAATGTTTACTGCCTTTTGAGTAAATGCCCGCTAAACATTCAACTCATATGTTGAGTTGACTTCTGGAGTAAATGCCCGATTAACATTCAACTCATATGTTGAGTTGCCTTCTGGAATAACTGCCCGATTTACATTCAACTCACATTTTGAGTTGCCTTCTGGAATAAATGCCCAATTTATACCGGTATTCAACTCATATTTTGAGTTGCCATCTGGAATAAATGCCAGATTTACATTCAAGTCATATGTTGAGTTTCCATCTGGAATAAATGCCCGATTTATATTCAACTCATATGTTGAGTTGCCTTCAGGAATAAATGCCTTGTTTACATTCAACTCATATGTTGAGTAATTTCCTTATTTCCAACAAGTTTGTCAGTAGCTGCCTTATTGATAGGGAATACAGTTTTGCTATCAGCATGTTGAAGTCTTATTGAGCCTAATTCTAATACTGAAGAAAAATATTGAAATTGTTGCTGTTAGTCAACAATTTGATGTCATGGCATTCTTTAGGTGCAATTCAAAAAGAGTTCAATTTACAACTTTTTTCCCCAAATAGTTATCATTAGTCAAACTGAAATATGTAATATGTGTAAATATATGTACATAACATTATTTTTTTGTACACATTTTTTGATTATTATAACTGTATCTATCTTTTACATTTATTTGAAGGTATAATGCTGTGCTAACCACTATAAAGTCAACTGACATTATCTACTTGTTTATTTATTTATGGTGTATATATCTCGTCCTGTGAAAACTGAATTGTCAAAGCCTGATCAATATATGTACAGCAGGATAAAAGTTAAATGATTTTTTATTAGAAAAGAAGAGACAAAAACATGATAAAAGTACACATACCTTAATTATGATTATGATTGTAGTCCATATACACAAATGCATCTCTTTTTTATAACACTTCAACCTGACAGTTGAGATAATCTTTTTGTTACACTTGTATAATCCCTTTCATATAAAATTCCCACCATGGATTATATATATAGCTGGTTGTTAAATGGATTACTAGTAAAGGTCAGACTTATGGTTGATATTCACACATTAATAAGATATATACCTACTTACCCCTCACAATTAAGGCAAAATAATTCAAATATACAAGTAAAATGCAGACAAGGTACCTTGCATTGAATTCAAATGACAAGATAAATGTGAGAGTGAGTTGTCTCTTAATGAATAAGTTGAGAGAAAAAGAATTAACAAAAATATGTAGCACAATAAGGCACCATATGCAGAACAAATCTTATTTATGTTTTTCCTCAAGCTAAACTTTGTTGGTACTCCCAGAATACTTGTTACAGACATCAAATATTACAACTCCTTATTATTACTCACAATTTTTACGAAATATAACTGTATCGAAAGAATACTTAAATTTAAATACTAAAGTCAAAATTTGAACTTGCACAATAGCTCAACAGGTAAATGTTTCTTCAAAAGATATCACACAAGAACAAAAATCCAATTATACAATTATGCAATGCTAAAACTGATTAAACATAAACCATGATTGTTCCATGCTATATTAGGGATACAAACAACACAACAGGACAAAATCTTTCCATGTTAAGTACTCTGTGTTAAGTAAATTAGCAGATATGTGCCAAAACTGTAGTGATAAAATCATTACATACCTACCAGAAGTATATAAACCTTCAGCTTGCTACATTTGTTAATAACCCAGACCAATTCTTAGTCATCTTCTTACAATGATATGCAGAGGTGCCTTGACATATTGAGAGAGAGAGCCTTGCACAAATAGTGCAGACATACTCAGAGAGAACCTTGCACAAATAGTGCAGACATATTCAGAGAGAGCCTTACACAAATAGTGCAGACATGTTCAGAGAGAGCCTTACACAAACAGTACAGACATATTCAGAGAGAGCCATACACAAACAGTGCAGACATATTCAGAGAGAGCCTTGCACAAATAGTACTGACATATATTAAGAGAGAGCCTTGCACAAAAGGAAAGACATATTCAGAGAGAGCCTTGCACAAATAGTGCAGACATATTCAGAGAGTGCCTTGCACAAACAGTGCAGACATATTCAGAGAGAACCTTGCACAAATAGTGCAGACATATTCAGAGAGAGCCTTACACAAATAGTGCAGACATGTTCAGAGAGAGCCTTACACAAACAGTACAGACATATTCAGAGAGAGCCATACACAAACAGTGCAGACATATTCAGAGAGAGCCTTGCACAAATAGTACTGACATATATTAAGAGAGAGCCTTGCACAAAAGGAAAGACATATTCAGAGAGAGCCTTGCACAAATAGTGCAGACATATTCAGAGAGAGCCTTGCACAAATGGTGCAGACATATTCAGAGAGAGCCTTGCACAAACAGTACAGACATATTCAGAAAGAGCCTTGCACAAAGAGTGCAGACATATTCAGAGAGAGCCTTGCACAAATAGTGCAGACATATTCAGAGAGAGCCTTGCACAAACAGTACAGACATATTCAGAGAGAGAGCCTTGCACAAACAGTACAGACATATTCAGAGAGGGCCTTGCACAACTAGTACAGACATATTCAGACAGAGCCTTGCACAAATAGTGCAGACATATTCAGACAGAGCCTTGCACAAATAGTGCAGACAAATTCAGAGAGAACCTTGCACAAATAGTGCAGACATATTCACAGAGAGCCTTGCACAAATAGTGCAGAAATATTCAGATATAGCCTTGCACAAATAGTGCAGACATATTCAGAGAGAACCTTGCACAAATAGTGCAGACATATTAGGAGAGAGCCTTGCACAAATAGTGCAGATATATTAAGAGAGAGCCTTGCACAAATAATGCAGACATACACAGAGAGAACCTTGCACAAATAGTGCAGACATATTAAGAGAGACGTGCATAAATAGTGCAGACATATTCAGAAAGAGACTTGCACAAATAGTGCAGACATACACAGAGAGAACCTTGCACAAATAGTGCAGACATATTCAGAGAGAGCCTTGCACAAATAGTGCAGACATATTCAGAAAGAGCCTTGCACAAATAGTGCAGACATATTCAGAGAGAACCTTGCACAAATAGTGCAGACATATTCAGAGAGAGCCTTGCACAAATAGTGCAGACATATTCAGAGAGAGCCTTGCACAAATAGTGCAGACATATTCAGAAAGAGCCTTGCACAAATAGTGCAGACATATTCAGAAAGAGCCTTGCACAAATAGTGCAGACATATTCAGAGAGAACCTTGCACAAATAGTGCAGACATATTCAGAGAGAGCCTTGCACAAATAGTGCAGACATATTCAGAGACAGCCTTGCACAAATAGTGCAGACATATTTAGAGAGAGCCTTGCACAAATAGTGCAGACATATTTAGAGAGAGCCTTGCACAAATAGTGCAGACATATTCAGAGAGAACCTTGCACAAATAGTGCAGACATATTAGGAGAAAGCCTTGCACAAATAGTGCAGATATATTAAGAGAGAGCCTTGCACAAATAATGCAGACATACACAGAGAGAACCTTGCACAAATAGTGCAGACATATTAAGAGAGACGTGCATAAATAGTGCAGACATATTCAGAGAGAACCTTGCACAAATAGTATAGACATATTAGGAGAAAGCCTTGCATAAATAGTGCAGACATATTCAGAGAGAGACTTGCACAAATAGTGCAGACATACACAGAGAGAACCTTGCACAAATAGTGCAGACATATTAAGAGAGAGCCTTGCACAAATAGTACAGACATATTAAGAGAGAGCCTTGCACAAATAGTACAGACATATTAACAGAGAGCCTTGCACAAATAGTGCAGACATATTAAGAGAGAGCCTTGCACAAATAGTGCAGACATATTAAGAGAGAGCCTTGCACAAATAGTACAGACATATTCAGAGAGACTTGCACAAATAGTGCAGACATATTCAGAGAGAGACTTGCACAAATAATGCAGACATACACAGAGAGAACCTTACACAAATAGTGCAGACATACACAGAGAGAACCTTGCACAAATAGTGCAGACATATTCAGAGAGAGCCTTGCATAAATAGTACAGACATATTCAGAGAGAGCCTTGCATAAATAGTGCATAATATTCAGAGAGAGACTTGCACAAATAGTGCAGACATACACAGAGAGAACCTTGCACAAATAGTGCAGACGTATTAAGAGAGAGCCTTGCACAAATAGTACAGACATTTTCAGAGAGAGCCTTGCATAAATAGTGCAGACATATTCAGAGAGAGACTTGCACAAATAGTGCAGACATATTAGGAGAGAGCCTTGCACAAATAGTGCAGACATATTAGGAGAGAGCCTTGTACAAAGAGTGCAGACAAACACAGAGAGAACCATGCACAAATAGTGCAGAAACTGATCAGAAAGCTTCCAGAAGGGTTGTTGCTGATGATGCAACAGCTGTTGCTGATCATGATGTAAATTAATATAAGGTACTCACACTGCGGACATGGGCCTCCTTCCATGTGGGGTTGAGGTGCGGTCGGGGCGCGGGGATGTGAGTAACTGAACCTGAGTATGAACACTCTGCTCTTTCTGCCATTTGGAGATGAACTGCAGGGTTGGCTTGGCGTAAACTCTCTTCAAACCCACCGGTGGCGATGTATCAGGGCCTACCAGACTCTCCATGGAAAGGCCAGATAGTTCTTGGAATAGGTGCTTTGGGTGGGTAAGAAGTCATAAACTATTTGATAATAAATTGTGTATAAAATAATGCTGAGCCCAGCTTAGAGCCTGGGTATGAAACCAGCTGGTAGGTAGATATTAGGGCTTACCAGAATTTCCATAGAAAGATTCAACAGTTCCTAACTAAGGTGTTTTAGGATAAGTGAAAAAAATAGTGGTTTGACATTTAAGTTTTAATCTATAAGTCATTATGATAATGACTTTATTAAAATAACTATTTTTATAAGTAAATTAAAAAAATACTAGTTCATTGTAAATATCTAACCTTCATGGTAACTTAACTGCTTCTTGATTGGTCAAGACAGATCATGTGATTTAAGGGGGATTTTTCCACATGGATTCAGACAGCTCCTAAATTTGAATACCTTCCGCAAGCTATATTCTCAGGGAATATTATTCCAAGGGTTTGTATAGACATATATCTCTATAGGACAGTGTTACTTAAATTGTCGCAATGAAAACATTGATCATGAAAATCTTGGTTTTATTGGGAATAAAATGATAAAATATTAGCTAAATGTTTAGAATGGGCAGGTCATTCAATTTCAATAGTGGGAGCTTTGAAAAGGAGGCCATGAGCAATATATACATGAAGAAACATTCGTACCTCTTCATGAGGCACCACTATAACCTCTGACCTTAGCTTTGGAACACAGGACTTGGGTCGTAAAGGTAGCAGGGAGGCAGTTGGAGGCTTGGGATTCACACTTGTTGGGGGTTTCAGCAACTTTTGGTGTTGGTAGAGAATGTTTTTGTCTGGGTTGGTCCGCATCAGCTGCTTCAACAGGAATCGTGGGGCCCTGAAGAATTAAGAATGAAAAAAAATGAAAACCTAGATAAAAACAAAAAAGTCTGTTAAGAGCAATTAATAAAAGCATTGTAAGGGAGGCACCATTTTCTTGCACATTTTTCTCCTTTTATTACTTCTGAGTTAAAAACAGCATTATTTCGATGGTAAAAAGGAGACATTACAACAAATGTATTTAGTATTTTGGGTTTTACAGCACATCAACACTGAACAGATCATATGGCGCCGAATACAATGAAGTTTAACTTACAGCAAATGTCTCTTGTCCAAGCACCTTATGAATTTTAAGCATTTAAATACGAGTTACTTAAGCTATTCATGTTAGTTTGATGAATAAAAATTAACTGACCATAATTTTTATGGTCAGCAGTAAAGAAATAGCTAGGACCCAATTACACTAAAGGCAACAAAAATTCCTTGATGATACAATTTGTATCATCCAAATTGGTATTGTAATTTATTCCAGTTCAGTTTTCTTGTCATTTTTCTAACACCGCTTTAACCTCCCTCCAGAGCACTTAAAAATACAACCTCCACTGAAACGTGGTATATATGATGTAACCTGTTTTCGCCACACTTCTCACACCAGTTGCGCTTCACAGCACTACTGCGATCTGACTCTTAACCACCTGCTTATGTCCAAAGCATTTATGGCAGTTTTGTGTATTTAGAAGAGGGATTGTTTTCTTACATAAAATATTATATAATTGATTATCTACACTGATTCTAATCATCTCAAAACTGCAGCTATTTTTTCTTAAGCAGTGAATACCATGATGTTTGCAGCACTTTGATCACTCACCAGTACAAGACGAGAGGTTCAGCAATCTGGTTGTGGACAGTGAGTAGTTTGTCCTTGGTCCACGATGATGGCTCAGACAATCCTAGCAGGGCTTTCTGCTCACATGTCAGCTCCAGAAGTGAACCAGGGTTGTGATATTTTTCTCGTAGGATATTCAAATAGCTGGAATGGTTGTAAAGAGTGCTTTTTCCTCAAAATATCCAGGTGAAAATTGTTATACATTTGTTATACTTTTTTATAATATCTAATCCATGTTTTTACTTGATTTATAAGCAAGAGTTTTAGATTGAAAACATTTTATATATACAGCATATGTTCAGACCAGAGTTCAAGAAACAGCATGTTAAACAAATAATGAACGAAATATGCCATTGTTTCTAAACCAGTTTAACTTGAAGGAACTGATCAAAACACCTTACAAGTGCATGTTCCAGGAGCCAAGTTATAATAAATCCTTGGGTTTGCCAAGGCCTTATAATCTTTTTGAGTGAAAAAAAAGCAGTCAATCCACCAGAAACTTACAATTGTATTTCTGCCTCATCTGCCATGAGCCTCATCCTGTCTATATCTATCCACAGATTCCAGTTCTTCTCTCCAAGTGTTCCCTTCAGGAACCTCTTGAACTGATCCACACCCTTTCTTGTACACAATTTGTACACCCTGTTCTTGTGTTTCCTGAAAAACATATCCTCCTCCTCATAATCCTCCTCACTGTCCAGAAGTGAGTCTACATCACTCTCCTCTTCAAGATTCTTTTTTAACTCTTCACTGACTCGCAGATCAGTGTCAGGTTCAGGTCCTGCCTCATCAGGCACTTCAGGTTGCAATTCCTCCACAACTACAGCCTTGTCAAGTGAATCCAGAGTCAACATAGAATGGTTGCCACCTTTCAGAAGTGTTTGAATCTCTTGGACATTGTCAACCTCTTTCTCATCAACATTCATCAGCGTGGACAGAGCTGTTCTCAGGACAATGCCAACAATCACATTACCCAATTCATCAAGAGTTTTGAAAACAATCGGTTTAACAGTTTCTGTCTCTACAGATATGCTTTCGTTGAGTTCTAGAGTTTCTTCATCCCCTTTTCCTGAGTCCTTCTCATCATCAAGGTCTCCATTTCCACTGAGGATACTAGATTCCTGATCTGCTTGTGAATCATCCGCATCTGGATCAGTCTCCACTTGAGGTATAGCATAAACTGGTGTAACAAATGGTTTCCTTTCCAGAGCATCTTTGCTAATGACGCAAACAGTATCAGATCTGTGTGTAGTATGCTGACCATCTGTGGAGAAAAGCTTACTCATCAAGATCTCATCTTCGGATTCATTCATGTTGTAACGCGACTGATACAGAGTTCCATACGAACTATTTTTAGCCGATCCTCTCATTGAGCCCATTCCGCTGTCAGATCTGTTATAGGGGTCACTGTATGCGCTCACAGGACGAGCACTGGTTGGACGGACAGATGCAATAGGGCGAACTGTCTCACTATGTGGCCGGGACATGGATGTGTATGTGGTTTCTGTGCAGGTGGCGCTCTGAGCCTTGGTGAACCAGGCGTCAGTCTCAGTAGGGTTGGCGTTACCCATGCTTACATACAGATCCTTCATTAACTTCTCTTTTGGGTCAATCTTAACTTGTTCTTGTTCTGGTTTCTTCTTCACCTAGTATAGTAAAAAAAGTAAGGATATAATTTATTATTACAAAATATGTAAGAAAATGCACCTGATTTTAATAAAACTTTAATGATACAGATATATATCAGATGGCTGAAAGTGTACAAAGATTTAACACAAGCAAATAAAGTGGAATCTCTTTTGGTGAAACTTCAAAGCATCAAATACAGATGATCTTAAAACCAATATGAACATTTTAAAATATGAAAAAAATTAAGCATGTTTTAATCAAAAGAAGTGATAGCCATGTCCTTGTAACGAACTAGGAAAGTTGTATGAGCAAGTTTTTTTCCTTTTAAGTCTGTGTCTGGTATAGATTTTGAAACTGTACTGACAAATAGTTTATATGAATAGAATATTTAATTTACCTGTTTTGTCAAGAATTTCAAGGCTATTAAGTTCATGTTAGGTCAAATAAATAGAAAGAGTCATTCTGGACATAAGAGAAGTTTTTCCGGTTATTGGCTTGTAAAAATTGAGGGTGATAAACAAGCCAGATACAACAGCGTGATGTGTAATATGGGACACAAAACAACAGTGGATTACATCTGCTTGTGAAGTGGTGCAAGGATTTGTTGAATCTAGTACTGTTGATAGCATGCATGCTTGTTCGCTTACATGAAGGTTGGATCGGAAAAAGTAGTTATTAATTGTAACATTTAACATCAGGATTAAGTGAAGGGGGTATAAAGTCACACTGTGAGGAGGATGAAAGAGTGGTAAGTTGTCACAAGTTATTATGATTGTGCAGCATAATGTAAAGTTTCATTTTTTAAGTTAATGTGATATATTACCCCCAATATGATAAGATTAGGAATATATTATGCCACCCTCCTCCCTTCCCTTCCACCATATGATTATTTTGGAATGTATTTCTGCCATTGTGAGACTTAATAAATACATAACCCACACAAAAATGTGACTTCACGAATATATTACCCCAAAATGAGACTCCAGGAAAGTGATACATTAGGAACATATTACCCCCAAAGGAAGACTTCAGGATTACATTACCCCATAAGGAATCTATGAAAATATATTTCCCTGACAGAAGACTTCAGAACTGTATTACCCCAAAGGCAAAATTCAGTAACATATTAGCTCCCAAAATTACCTCCCCCAACTTGCACGAAAAATGTAAAAATAGAAAGGCTTGGAGAAGACATTACATTGATGCTGACCTTAAGTTCGAAGCCAAAACCATTTCCAATTATTTGATTGGTCAGAACTAAATTAAAATCAGATTTGTCCAATCACTTCCTCTTTTTTTTAATCAATAATGCTTATGTGATGTCGTTAATTGAGGGAATATTACAGGTGAGCCACGGGAATGCAAGAGTCAATAAAAATCAGGTGATATACCCAATAATGGTAATTGTTTAGTTTTCTCAAAATATAGTCCCACTGAAATAAAACAAATCTTTATTTCACAATGTCAAAGATAACGACACAAGCAAACTTTATTGTCAGGGCGTACAAATTTTCACACATAAATTTTACCATGACTGACAGTCTCCCAAATGGAATTGCAAAAACTAACAAAATCCCGAACAACATAATGCAATGGACTATACATATCATCAATATTACAAATATTAAATAATGTGCTCAGTAGAAATTTGATATAAAGGACACCGACAAAATATATTTGAGACTTAAAATATTACTTATTATTATTTTACCTTTCTAGGAGAGCCCTATAAAAAGCAACAGTACCACATCAAATATCTTGAAATATAATAATCATGTGGCTTTTAAAGATAGAGTAACTACACTTTCTCTGAACCTATTGATCCTTCCTTGGACTAGTTGTCTTCAAACCCAACTAAGTGATGTGTCTTCACAGTAACTAAGGTAGGCAATTGCCAACATGGCCTATTCTTGGTTAAAATATATGTAAATTAACTGCATTTTGTGATAAGATTCTTCAGTTGGCTATAAGTTGACTAAAATTTTTCAGTTCTAAATTTATATTACAGTCAACAGTTTTTCAAAATCTGTTGTAATAAATTAGTGTATTTTTAACACAAAGTACGGCTTTAGATTTTATTGTAAGTTAATCACATGATTTATATACCAGTACATTTCAAATCTTACAAAAATAAAATCCTATCTAACCTAGGGCTGGGGATCGAGTACACAAGGTGAAATCTCCCAATATTATTGGCTTAGAGACCAAATACATGAAGAAGCATCAATTAGAGTAAAAACTGTTCAGCAACCATTTTGTAAGTATTCATTCATTGGTAAGTATTCATACATTTGTAAGTACTCATCTATTCTTACATATGCATTCTGCATCCATTCTTAAATAAGTGTTTGTTTTTAAGTATACACCATTTCTTAAGTATGAAATCATTTTAAGTATGCCTACATTATTAAGTAGGCATCCATTCATAAGTATTCATTCAAGTCAAAATTTTAGCATAGGAAAATGCATGTATATTTTAAAGGTAGATAAGTTCTTTTGTATCACTGGAATATCAATAATGCATTTTAACAGACTTAAATCTCGCTAATATTGTCCAAAGCACCCACCTTTAAATAAAACACTCATTCATCTTTTTCATCATTTTTTTTAATTCACCATTCTTTCCATAAACTTAAATGGTTTGTAAAATGCTTGTACCGATCTTAGAACACCTATTTACCTTCTTCACCCTGGGTTTGAAGTCAATTTTCATGAGGACATATTCTCCCTGTTCACCAGTTATGCGAGACTGGGCGAGAAGTTTTGCCAGACGATACTCTAGATAGAGGTCGCTGTCCAGAAAATTCGGAAGACGCTCTGCTTTGATCCAATGGATACCCTGCTCCTTATTCAGAGTCTATAAATAGAATGTGAAATTTCTTTTTGGGAATTATAGTAAAGTATGAAAAAAATATGTTTTAGACATGATCCCAAAAAGTGATGGATTTATACAATCTACTGACATTTCTACTTGGTTTCTTCATTCATGTTCATGATTGTGACCAGCATAGGCAAAGCATTTTTCAACTTAAAAAAACAACAAAACTGTCATATGCACTGAGAAAATATTTTGTGAAGTTGCTTAAGATAAAATGTGTATTGTTGATAAGTGAATGGGATATAACTGTCATTAAAAAAAAAAAAAAAAAAAAAAAAAAAAAAAAAACCTTTAAGGATTTTTGATATTTACATGTAGATAATACTGACACATGACTGGTCAGTATAGAGACTTGTAACATGTATGTTATCTTAAATGAAAACTCATGAAAACAACCTCTAATGTTTCCCTGCATTGTTTCAAATCATAGATGTACATCAACAAAATTATTATTTCTTCTTGTATTATGTCAAATCAGTGTCAACAATAGTAAATAGTCAACAATAGTCTGCATTGTCATATTCTTATTTTCTTTTACAGAATTCAGTGTATGGAGTACATGTTGAGTAGGTGAAGGGTGTATGGAGTACATGTGGAGTAGGTGAAGGGTGTATGGAGTACATGTTGAGTAGGTGAAGGGTGTATGAAGTTACATGTGGAGTAGGTGAAGGGTGTATGGAGTATATGTGGAGTAGGTGAAGGGTGTATGGAGTTACATGTGGAGTAGGTGAAGGGTGTATGGAGTATATGTGGAGTAGGTGAAGGGTGTATGGAGTACAAGTTGAGTAGGTGAAGGGTGTATGGAGTACATGTGGAGTAGGTGAAGGGTGTATGGAGTACATGTGGAGTAGGTGAAGGGTGTATGGAGTACATGTTGAGTAGGTGAAGGGTGTATGGAGTACATGTGGAGTAGGTGAAGGGTGTATGGAGTACATGTGGAGTAGGTGAAGGGTGTATGGCGTACAAGTTGAGTAGGTGAAGGGTTATGGAGTACACGTTGAGTAGGTGAAGGGTGTATGGAGTACATGTGGAGTAGGTGAAGGGTGTATGGAGTACATGTTGAGTAGGTGAAGGGCGTATGGAGTACAAGTTGAGTAGGTGAAGGGTTATGGAGTACACGTTGAGTAGGTGAAGGGTGTATGGAGTACATGTGGAGTAGGTGAAGGGTGTATGGAGTACATGTGGAGTAGGTGAAGGGTGTATGAAGTACATGTTGAGTAGGTGAAGGGTGTATGGAGTACATGTTGAGTAGGTGAAGGGTGTATGGAGTTCAAGTTGAGTAGGTGAAGGGTGTATAGAGTACACGTTGAGTAGGTGAAGGGTGTATGGAGTACATGTTGAGTAGGTGAATGGTGTATGGAGTACATGTTGAGTAGGTGAAGGGTGTATGGAGTACATGTGGAGTAGGTGAAGGGTGTATGGAGTACATGTTGAGTAGGTGAAGGGTGTATGGAGTACATGTTGAGTAGGTGAAGGGTGTATGGAGTACATGTGGAGTAGGTGAAGGGTGTATGGAGTACATGTGGAGTAGGTGAAGGGTGTATGGAGTACATGATGAGTAGGTGAAGGGTGTATGGAGTACATGTTGAGTAGGTGAAGGGTGTATGGAGTACATGTTGAGTAGGTGAAGGGTGTAGTAGTTGCATACAAGTAAACTTTTTCTTTGGCCAAAATGGGAGATTTTCACTTGCAAAGTGGGAGAAATGTTATTTCCATGTAAACAAAGAAGGTAGTTATCTGTTTCCAAGTAGGGAGATTTCTAAACATTTGTAAAACATCACTCATTAAAAAAAAAATGAATCTTAAAATTGGAATTCTTCTTCCAAAAGTTAGAAAGTTCATATGTACTTGGCAGATCAATGTCACACTAGCTTGTGGGCAGATGCTTAAAAAATAGATAAATTATCAGAAACTAGAATTTAAAACTAGTTTTTCCTTCATTTTTGTGTCAAATCATATGCTTATCATTTTACAACAACCATGATGCTTTATAAAGTCCAAATAAAGTCTAACCAAATGAAATTGGTTGTGGCTTTAGGTTTACCAAGTCATTGACTTATATTAAACAATTTTTCTACATCCTTTGAAAATATGTTTTTACAATGTTAAGGTTAACAATGCTCACAGTGACATTGAAAGTTGTATTGATCTCCTGATTTGGTTGTTCCCCTGTATTGTTCTCTATGGGTATCAGGGGAATGTCCATGTAGCTGTGTTTCTTAGCAACTCGGTACATCTTTAGGGTTCTTTTCTGGGTCCGCAAAGCATCCTTGATCTTTTTCGCCAACTCTTTCTTGGCCTCACTGACCACCTCAAAGCCCCCAGTCTCCTTATTGAAACACAAGGGCTCTGTGAATGTCTGAAATGAGAAAAACATAAAAATATATATATATGATATAAAGGTATCACCTAGATGCACTTATTTGGCATCCATACTTTTTTTCAACCAGACATCAGACGTCAGTTTACCATTAAAATGGCTCAAAGGATCAAACCTGCTGCTCCTAGAACCCAATTTGACTTTTGTGTGAATCTTATTTATGTATCAACATCAAAACTTTACTATCAGTCAATCCATAATGAGCAAGACAAACAAATCATCATATAACTTTGAAACTAAGTTTGTAACTGTAGCAAGTGTGTGATTGGTTAAAATAGATTTCAAATTTGACCAATCAGATGCCTAAAAAATACAGTATATTAATGAAACTTTCTATCTTAGTTGAAACACAGAGAATAAATGAAGGTCAGTATTAAGGAATAAGTATATGAAATGTTAAATATTTTTGGTGTTAACTTGTGGCAGATATATTACAACAATTTTCATTATTGCATTATTATATTATCAACATTTTTTTAACATTTTTTCATCAATCATACTAGGTTAAGAATTGTTAATAAAGTCAAATTATCTACATAGAAACAACAAATAAATACTGCAATATAATGTGATATCAAATATAGTTCTAACATTAAAACTATTTAATATAATGAATACAATTAACTCAATTAATTAGACACTATGATTGATCTAATAATCCTTGAATAATAAGCCGTAATGTTGACAATCTTCTATTAAACACCTAGGTTGATATAACAATTTGGGACTCTTTGGCAAAATAATTAAATGTATACGACTTAAACACAAGTCATACAAAACAATGTACCTTTGGTAACATATTTATGTGAATACTACTTGACCACAACTCATACAAAACAATGTACCTTTGTTAACATATTTATGTGAATACTACTTGACCATAACTCATACAAAACAATGAACCTTTGGTAACATAATTATGTGTATACGACTTGACCACAACTCATACAAAACAATGAACCTTTGGTAACATATTTATGTGAATACTACTTGACCACAACTCATACAAAACAATGAACCTTTGGTAACATATTTATGTGAATACTACTTGACCATAACTCATACAAAACAATGAACCTTTGGTAACATAATTATGTGTATACGACTTGACCACAACTCATACAAAACAATTTACCTTTGGTAACATAATTATGTGTATACTACTTGACCACAACTCATACAAAACAATGTACCTTTGGTAACATAATTATGTGTATACGACTTGACCACAACTCGTACAAAACAATGTACCTTTGGTAACATAATTATGTGTATACTACTTGACCACAACTCATACAAAACAATGTACCTTTGGTAACATAATTATGTGTATACTACTTGACCACAACTCATACAAAACAATGAACCTTTGTTAACATATTTATGTGAATACTACTTGACCACAACTCATACAAAACAATGTACCTTTGTTAAACTAATTATGTGTATACTACTTGACCACAACTCATACAAAACAATGTACCTTTGTTAACATAATTACGTGAATACGACTTGACCACAACTACCTTTGGTAACACAATTACATGTATACTACCTGACCCAAACTCGTACAAAACAATGTCTTTGGTCTCAGTACTCTCTAACATAGCTAATCATCTTAGGGGATTTAATCCTCATACTCTAAGCTGTGATAAGTAATTAACAATTATCAACAAAGTTCCTGTTAACAGAATTATTGGCATCAGGAGCCCAACATGTCAACCTCAGCTGGGATTCAAAAAGAAGACCACCCCAACTCCAGTTGAAAAATGTGGGCATGTACTTGGTCTCATCCATTTAAATCTGATTTAAACGTGAGCAACAACAAAAAAACACTCCCTG
This sequence comes from Sinonovacula constricta, assembly GCA_007844125.1. Classification (NCBI taxonomy): domain Eukaryota; kingdom Metazoa; phylum Mollusca; class Bivalvia; order Cardiida; family Solecurtidae; genus Sinonovacula; species Sinonovacula constricta. The sequence goes on from CM017562.1 coordinate 17,957,963, forward strand.
GATATTCAAATGAACTAGTACAAACTGTTGCTGTAAACTGTTTTGCAAACACAATCTGGATCAAAGAGCAAATTTTAAATTAAAATTAAGGCCAAACATTAAAAAACAAACACTGTAAGTCACTTAGAGAAATTTACACAAGGAAATTCACAAATAAACTAAATAAGTTTGCAGTCACAGTAATGAGATGACAAACTACCTGTTCATGAAAAGCTAATGGGAAATTCAAGGACAGCCATTTCAATATCAGAATGTGCTACACATTTGTAACTTAATCACTATCTAAATATGCAGAATTCTAAAAATACACAAGAGTTTCAATGCTATAAAAGATGAAAGGCTCTCGTTGTTGTTACTTCAAAGGCATCAATGACTCCATCTGGTATAACTTTATTATCAGACTAATGACAATGTGCATTAAAGAGTAAGATAAACACCGGTACTCGGTGATTGAAGTCAACCTTGGTTTTGCAATATTAATGATGTAAAAATCGAGGACGGATTCAGGATTTTTTTTCAGTAGGGGTCCTAACGGAGCGAGACGAGAGGTGTCAGCTGTGCTAGCAGGGTCTTGGGGCTCCCCTAGAAAACTTTTTAAAAATTGAGCCATTTCTTGCATTTTAGAAGTCGCTAGAAACTTTTTTCCATGAGTCCAAACTGTTTGTATCCTTGGTAACAAAGATAAACTATAACAATATTTTTTTCATGGGATGAGGGGAGAGGTTGAATTAAGTGAGAACCATAGGAACGTGTAGTATTAAGGGTTTGGAAGAATGCTCCTACAAGAAGAGTGTCCCCATCTAGAAGCTAAATAGTGCCATTGCCTGCATTTCAGATGTTTGATAGGCCTTCATATAAGAAAATATGTTTTTATACAAAACGTTTACCATAAAAGAAATTAACTCCAATAGAACCTAGTGTGCGGGGAGCGACCCAGAAATTAGGGAGTGGAATTCACTCAAAACATGCTCAATCCCCCTTAAGATCTAAAAACACAAAATTAAACCATTTTTTCAGTAAATAGGTACATAAACTAGGTACCTAATTAGGGCCCACTTTAGGCAAAATATTTGGAATACAATATTCAAGCCATGCATGGGCAACATGGCGGGGTCATGAAAAAGCCCTCAACAGGGCGAGTAGACCCTTATTAAACTAGTTCTCAGTCAGTCAGTACACAAAACGTTTAATTTCAATGCGTTTTTTGAAAGATAATTTAGGCATAAATATGTGCTTACTCATCTAACTGTAGCACTGGACACATATGACAATGATACATCTAGTTCCATAAAGATGTGACACCCTCCCAAATCCCTTGCTAGACCTGCCCATGACATTTTTTTAGCATTTTATACCTATTCTACAGCCCACTGAGTATGACTTGATCTTACTTAAGCAAAAAGTGACTTTCCAGATAGCTAACTTCTTAATGGAGGGGTTGATCACTATTTGTTGCTTAGTCACAATCAATATGACTTGTTACCATTGAATAATAATGTGAGCAAATATATAAGAAAATATTGGGGGCACCTAGACTCCTCAAGCTCATTGTTTGAGCCCTGGTCAAAGCAAGAGACTGTACATGGGAAGGTCTGCCAGCCGACCTGCAGTGCACTGGTCATTCTACCTAGATGCAAGTCTGGGGTCTGCCTCTACCAATAATTAGCTGGACATTGCCTGTACAATCATAAATTTGTATAGGTGCAATATAACAGAAACAAGCAAAAAGACAACACAAACAATAAAGTAAATGGTATTTAACACTAACAGTGCAGCAGGCTACAAGCTAATTGGAATATTAATTTTTTATTCATCATTAATTGATTATCAATTTAGGTCCAACACATGAAGAATAAATATAGCCATTTTTAACAGAAAAATATGAAATTATTTATCTTTATTTAAACAGTTTATTATATTTATTCAGGTCACATGTGTCTGATTAAGTTGACTCAAATAAATATTGATAGCAGTTAATGTTCCTTGGATTTTATACCACTACCACATAAATAATGTTAAAATGGACCAAAAAGTCCCATCAGTGCCAAAAATATAATACTACCACACCTAGTTTTATAATCATGGAACATCTCTAATAAGCTGATTACAAGGAAAGGAAACTTTCCCTGTAGCATCTTCTTTAATAAACAAGTAACAAGTATGTTAAAATTTTATTTGAATGCACAGAACAACATAAAGGCAAATCAGAATCAACACTTTTAGCAGGGTCCATATAATGCAATTCATTTACATGTACACATCAATTTTGCAGGTACTTGTCATCATAATCATTTCTAATGAATACATGTTCTTATCTCTCTTAGCCAACTAAGTTTGAAATAACAATTTTTCATCCAAAAAGTGTAGGTCAAGATCAACTAGTTCCTTGGATCTGTCTGATCCTGATCTTCTGTATTCGCTACCCAAGTTTCAAGCCATGCATCTTTATATATGATATAGATTGTGTATTGCTAATAAACAGGGCATAATAATGGATATCAACAGCAGCAGGACATGGGTGAAATGCAAGCCAAGGAACAGGTAAGAGTCCCTATCTCTCTAAATAAGCCCTCTCAAACATTTGGTGGCAGACAAACATTGAAGAGAGCCCTTTCTGTGTACCCTGGCTAAAATTTAATAACGTTGCCCTGTTTAAGTTCTTGACTTTTGTTCATGGAGGCAATATTTTTCTATCAGCCAAATACAACCTTAAGGACTTGCCATAAAACACAACCAACAGGTTGTTTAACCAGGTAATCCTTTTTATAAGAGGTTTCCTAGTATGGTAGAGGAAGTGACATTATCTAGGTAAACTGATATCATGTCTAAGTTATACATCTAGATGTATTTCTAGGGACTTGACAGCAAGAGTGCAGATTGTGATCAAACAAGTCCCTGTACCCAGCTTACAAACTGTTAATCAACACACTCTATTTTCCCAGGCATGATTTTATTATGTTAAGCAGCTACAGAGTACGACCATTTTGACTCTTAATGTTTTATAAACTTTCAACAGTTTATGAAAGCTCTTTAATGCAGTTCACTTATATGTTGACGTTTCAATTAAATGGTAAGTACCCATTTGGAACAGATCTTCAACAGAACTTGATGATAGTAGGCAGATTTGAATTTCTTTTAAAGTAGTTTTTTTTTTATGTCAGGTCCAATGTTAAAGAAGTTTCAAGATAAGATGCATTACAATAATGTCGTTTTAAACTAAAAAAATGCCTCTGCATTACTGAAAATGTGAAAGATGGCTTATACTTGCTATAAATTTACTCCAAATATAACAATGCAAAAAGTTTACTTGTTACCACTGGTTCTTTATCAATGTTATGTGTCTTGTATGAAAAACAAACAGAACATGTAAGAAATATTGGTCTTATGTCTGTAGCTACTTGTACATTAATTAATATTAATCAAATATTGAATAATAAACCAATTTTAACTTAAACTTATTGAAAGGCATCCATATGCAACTGAGCCAGTAACACAATACCCTACCAGGCTTGTTTTGTTTTTAAGAACATCCCAATGACACGATAACCATGGCACATTACCGGGGTCCTTTATCTAGAAAAGATCTTACAGAAATTGCTGCAATTTCTTGATATTGCCAGTTACTCTATGGTCCACATAAAAAATTGTATTCCATAAGAGGCATGTTCTACAGAGTGGCACCAGTAAGGGTCATAATAATGACATCCAGGGGTCGATACTGCTACCCAGTCTAACTGTATTTGCTACTGTTTAGAGCCAAAATATACAAATATACCCATTTAAGGGAGATAAAGTTACATAAATTGCATGTAAACACAGTCGTCAGACCCTGTTAGGTTACCTGTCTATACATAAAAAATATGAAACCAAAAAGGCAGTCCATATTAGATATTCTTGTATATAAAATTTATATTATTTTCCTAAACTTAGTTGGTTAAAGCATTAATATGTTAAGTTTTTTCCATAACATGAAATGTCACTGAATTTTCCAAATTCCCCCAAAATTGCAATTACTGTAAATATGACATTGAATATGACCTTGACCTTAAAGGCTGCCCAAGTAAATCTTATGTGTAAAAGACCTTCAAGTGTATCTGTAAGAGGGCAAAGTTTCATAAAAGTACAATTAGTATATAGGTACTATAAGTAATATGGAAGCCATGAATGAGGCACAAAATAGAGTTAGCCTTCTTAATGCAGACTGTTGGGTACATGTAAAAATGTCCTTTTGTGCAATTTTGTACATGTTAAAAAACTTAAACGACCCATAACAGAAATGGGCATGTAAAGTTAATTCACTGAGTGCATGTTTAACCAATCATTTAACTTGTAAGTACTTTATCTGCATATCAATTGAAACTGAACAGGCTCTCCCTTAACAGAAGTACCATGGGTGTAATTCTCCATTCACTCAGTGCTACTTTAAAATACATGCTAGCATTAGTGATAAAATAAATTCAACAGGCACTTAGCGGCTCATGCATAAATACGAATTTGAATTTCAAGTGAAAATTTCCATGCACTATCAACTTGCGTTTAATATGTAAATTTGGTTCAGAGGTGTGAATGGTTTAATAACGACCTTCATTTAGACTCGTATCAAATCAGCATAATTATTTGACTGATGTTATTGCAGTATGCACTTTGGATCAATACAATCCTTTGAAGTAGTGCTTTTTTTTCTTGTTGATATGTTTACATAATTTTAATATGATTTACACCTAAGCACTTTGGGCTGATTATTTCTAGGCAAGGTTGCCCAGGGTCAAGCATTTAGAGTGGCTGACTTTCACATCTGCACATGGGTTTCCCTCCAGTTAGTGGAGAGAATTTTCATGTGGGAAGGTGTTTCAGCTGAACTAAGGTATGCTGGTGGTCCTGTCCAGATAAATGTATTTAGCCTTTTACAACCAAATGTTTAGCTGGATATCACCAGTATGATCATAACTGTGCCAATGCTATGTAATAAAATAATAAAACAACAACAACAAACAAACAAATTCATGAGATGCTATTTTGTTATATTGTTGATATGTTAATTATCAATTAAGTATCTGCTTAGCAGGTATATAGAAATACACTTTTGGCTGGTAAAATTCAAGCATTGAACAAAGTTAATGTTGAAGTGCAGTGTGTTATGATTAAGTAAAGCACTTTGGATTAAACAAATCAATGATATGTTTCTGGGTTTTTTTTGTTAATATTTAAATTCTTTTTTATACTTCAATGTAAAAGATAACATTTTGATGCAAATTTATGTGCTCATGTAGTGAACTTGTTTGAACAGATGGAAGTGTAAAGAAAATTTTTTATTTTTTCGGTCAAAGTTCAAAAATTGACATTTCCCTAAAGCAAGAATTTTTAGATTATATTTTATCTGTTCGCCAGGAAAACCTACCAAAATGGCATCAGTAATGATGTGGGTAAACCCCCATGTAATTCAAACAATATCACAAAGTTTATATGTAGTTTGTGTTGTGATTTTGATACATCACAGTAACTCAGTTATGGTTCGAACAGTGATGTCCAAAGTTTACTAAGGGGAGGAGGATGTCCAGACAGATGTCAGTTGTGATTTGGGTGCACAGCAGGTCAGATGGAAGATCTCTCTGCATGAAATTATATGTTTTAATAATGATCACATTGAACAACTCATAATGGGCATTCATTCTTGTCAACTGTGTAAAGCAGAAGAAATCATTGCTTCATGTTATGTATGAATTATAATGTTAAGACAAAACCATATTAACATTTTGAGAGACACTGTGCTGGAAAATATTGTAGATCCTGATCAGAAAGCAGGAGGTTTGATATTTTTACATACTCTTGATTCAATATACAAAGAAATTAAACTGAAAACACATTTTACTTTACAGTCATTGTGGCCACACTCGATAGTGCAGCTGTAAGCTGTGTTATGTCTCATTTTGGGATTGACCCCTGGGTCTTCTAGGCTCTAAGTCTTCTTTGCCCTGGGTATTTAGGGCCCTTGGTCTTTAGGGCTCTGGGTCTTTAGGGCTCTGGGTCTTTAGGGCCCTGGGTCTTTAGGGCCCTGTGATGTCTGGGCCCTGGGATTTCTGGGCCCTGGGATTTCTGGGCCCTGGGATTTATATAGGCCCTGGTCTGACACTTAACAGAAATGTTGCAAGTTACCGGGGTACTTACGGGTAGTTTAAGGAAGACATTGAAGTACTCAACGAACAGATCATCTGTGGCCAAGAAATCCTCCTGAAATGAGAAAATCAAATCATTAAAGAATATATTTATAGATTAAACAATATACCCTTATTAATCTGCCTCATTATTTTTTATTGAGGTGGACATGGTTTACATAGTAGCATTAACTATTTCACAGTTTTTTAGTTCAGATGCCTAGGATTTTTTTCTATCACAAAGCCTGTAGGCCTGACTGATTAAATAATGAAGCAATTGTCCATGCGAAACTGTGTTATACTGCATGATAAATCACACAAACTTAAAATTTATTTCTACTAATTCCGAAGGAAATGCAACTGAGGAAATGCAAACAAAACATACACTGCATAGGAAAAAATTGTCTTAGGAATACATTCGTACAATATTGATGTCATCTTTTACTCTTTAACATAAACATTGTTCATTGATTATTTAAGGACAAACTACTTCACTGCAAAAAATTACTCAGTTTAATTGATGTACATGCAACTTCAGTGTCACTTTAATTTTGAACTAGTTTGTTAAGAGAACTTGGGGCATACAAAACTTTGAAGAGAAAGGAAGTGATGTTCAAAAGCAGTACCAGAAAAAAAAACAACAAGGTTTTAGATTATATCAAACAGATATATACTTCTTTCTGTACAGATGTTGCCAATTTACTGAATTGAGAGTTTTTTTTACTTAAACCATTTCTTACATGTTTCCTTATGATCATACATAGTAACTACTTGATTTATTGGCCTAGACTAAGAAGAATTTATCAGAAATGAAAAATTGATCAGGTGACAGCACTTTAAGAAGCTGAAAAAATAAAGTGATTCGAATAAAAAAACTCAACAACACTGATGGAGCTCTTAACATTATTTCATGTAGACTTTTCATGACTTTTTAAATAAACCAAATACTTAAATCACTACACCATCAATATGGGCAATGAACCCAAGCTTCCGTCATGACCAGGTTACAATTGAGTTTAACCTACCTGTATCTAAATACTAAAGTAACAACATTTCTCTATTCTAACCTATTGACTGTCTAAAAAACCATTGGTGTGCCATATATGGCCTGTCAACAAGACAGGAATACCTGTAAAGCTGATCAAACCTACCTTATTACTAAATTGACAACAATTAGCAATCACAAAATGCCTACATCAATATCTATAACAATATCACTAATTCCATCACACTGACCTCAACTGGCAATTCCATCACTGTCAATCATTTAGTGAGCAATCAATTAGTCAACAATTAATATGTGATATTCCATACAAAAGTCTTGTTGCTGCTTTCAAGTTCTGAGAGACAAATAATTGACCAGTACTTTCAGTTAGAAGTGTGTGAGGTGACAGAAAAAGGTGGAGAGTTGGCACTGTGTTGATTGACCTGTTACTAGTAACAGGGTGTTTCCACCCCAGCCTCTTTAAATACATTGTATTGTTAAAAGCACCTTTCTTCATTCAATAACATTAGCTAATTGATCCTGCCAAACAAATGAGAATGAGTGGAATCAATACCAACCCAGTCTCTGGTGCATGCAGTCTTTTATAGGGTTGCTACTGTGATCATGTTTGTCTTAATATATAACAGACAATGAAATGAAAAGGTGGAGTTAGGGGCTCGAACCTGGCACCCTCTCTAGAAGAGCCATGCTCTACTGACTGACCTAACTGGCCAAAATATACACTCTGGGCAACTTATAAGTTCTTGGTTTTGGACAATAAACTATCAGCTAAACAACCAATTCACAATCACTCTCTGAGCATTTGTAATTAAACAACTGAGGGCGCCAATGTAGCAGTAGGGAGAAAAATGTGTCTGAAATATTCTGCCCATCCATGGAGTGAACCAGGGACACTTTGCTAACCAGGAGTATGCTCTTTGGGCTGAGATAACTGCCCCACTTATACATTCTCTAGCCAACACCTGACTATATACTTGAGTATATACATTGTGCTAACACAATTATAGTCAAAATGCTGCTTATTACAATGTCCGTCTGTTCAAGACCAATGACTAATATTTGGGTAGAAGCAGTGACACTCTAAAGGTCAGCTGGAAGACATCCAAACATAAAAGTATCCAACCCGAGACCTTAAACCATGCAATCTTGATTTTCAGGACATCTGGAAGTAATTCAAGATTATAACACCATTAAAGAAAATATACCATTATGAAAGGTAAAGTGTCAATTGTCAAATACAAGATTACTATTTTATTATTGTTCATATTCATAAAAAACAGAGAAGTAAATAAAGATATTTTTGTTATATTTACACTATTGATTAAGTCATTTTCATTAAAAAAGCATACAAAAAACAACTGTTATAGTTCATGTTTAATGTTATTAAAACATTTTTTTGTCATATGTAAATATTAGTTTCTTGTTGCTCAAATTACAAATGAGGCCATTTCATGGTGTATAAGGGAAAGATCTAAACCATTGTTAAACCTTGTGTTTTATTGAGCCATACAACAAAGTTGACAAAAAAACAAACATTTAGAAAGTCTCAACCACGAAACAATGGTCCAATGTTTTGTTTCTGAACAAGAAGGGAAACACTTGTTTGTTGTGCTTATTTTTTATGTTACATCACACAACACAATTATTGTTATACAGGTACATCCAGCTTAATGTCAGTGGAAGACCCCAGAACACGCAGTAGTTCAGCAGGAAGACCCCAGACACGTGTCTGGGTAGAAGCACTGACACACAGTAGGTCAGCAGGAAGACCTCAGACATATGTCTGGGTAGAACCACTGACACACAGTAGGTCAGCAGGAAGACACCAGACACGTGTCTGGGTAGAACCACTGACACACAGTAGGTCAGCAGGAAGACACCAGACACGTGTCTGGGTAGAACCACTGACACACAGTTGGTCAGCAGGAAGACACCAGACACGTGTCTGGGTAGAACCACTGACACACAGTTGGTCAGCAGGAAGACCTCAGACACATGTCTGGGTAGAACCACTGACACACAGTAGGTCAGCAGGAAGACACCAGACATGTGTCTGGGTAGAACCACTGACACACAGTAGGTCAGCAGGAAGACACCAGACATGTGTCTGGGTAGAACCACTGACACACAGTAGGTCAGCAGGAAGACCTCAGACACGTGTCTGGGTAGAACCACTGACACACAGTAGGTCAGCAGGAAGACCTCAGACACGTGTCTGGGTAGAACCACTGACACACAGTAGGTCAGCAGGAAGACACCAGACACGTGACTGGGTAGAACCACTGACACACAGTAGGTCAGCAGGAAGACCCCAGACACGTGTCTGGGTAGAACCACTGACACACAGTAGGTCAGCAGGAAGACCCCAGACATGTGACTGGGTAGAACCACTGACACACAGTAGGTCAGCAGGAAGACCCCAGACACGTGTCTGGGTAGAACCACTGACACACAGTAGGTCAGCAGGAAGACCCCAGACATGTGTCTGGGTAGAACCACTGACACACAGTAGATCAGCAGGAAGACACCAGACACGTGTCTGGGTAGAACCACTGACACACAGTAGGTCAGCAGGAAGACACCAGACATATGTCTGGGTAGAACCACTGACACACAGTAGGTCAGCAGGAAGACCTCAGACACGTGTCTGGGTAGAACCACTGACACACAGTAGGTCAGCAGGAAGACACCAGACACATGACTGGGTAGAACCACTGACACACAGTAGGTCAGCAGGAAGACACCAGACTCGTGACTGGGTAGAACCACTGACTAACAGTAGGTCAGCAGGAAGACACCAGACACGTGTCTGGGTAGAACCACTGACACACAGTAGGTCAGCAGGAAGACCCCAGACACGTGTCTGGGTAGAACCACTGACACACAGTAGGTCAGCAGGAAGACCCAGACACGTGTCTGGGTAGAACCACTGACACACAGTATGTCAGCAGGAAGACCTCAGACACGTGTCTGGGTAGAACCACTGACACACAGTAAGTCAGCAGAAAGACCCCAGACTTGAAGCAAGTTGAGGGACTGAGGAGTTACAAGTAGCAAATCTAACCACTTGGTCCAGTGTTCCCCGCCCCCACAAACAGAACTATTGTAAGTCACAATGAAAATTACTGACAAGATTGGATTAGATTATCACTGCTGGTTACAGTCTTTGTTCTTCAAAAAGTGTCTTTTCAAGATTAATAAGCTAGAGTGCTATTATCATTTTTTATCCAATTTTAGACATTTTAGTTCAATTACTATGGGATAATTCTAATTAAATTAGCAAATAGAATTAGGTTGAACATGCTAATGCTTATAGTGTAGGTCCAGATCAGCCAGCCCGTGCTGGCAGCTAGACAGCTGTCTGGTCAGAATCTGCACTTTTAGCTGCATTGTGGTTAGCATTAAGTAAATAACAATATTTTTTGAAATTATTATTATTAAATAAATGTAACCTAATCATGGTTAAGTAGTTTCCCAATATAGTTTTATATAGAACAATTTGATAATATGCCAGGGAGTCCATTCTTACTGCATGTACATAAACATGAATGTGAGATATACAGACCCATGAAGTGAGAAATGGAATATACAACTATAACAATAGTGTTATAGTCCAACATAATATAAGTAAACAAATCCATTTCAAATTGCTCGTGCTGCTACAATAGACTGTTGTAATATTTATAAAAAGTAAACAACCTCCATATATTTGCACCGTTGTAAATACACAACTTTCAAAATATTGATGAACATTTTATTTGCATTGGAATATTTCAGCATTGCCCATTCCAGAATCTGCCATTGTACCTTACTAATTCTGATGTATTCAGAATGATTTAAATTAATAAAAGGGTGGTACCAGGAGTATATCAGGGGACGTTTTGTTGAAGTTTTGTTTAAAAAAGAAAGCCGACATAGAATAAAATGAAATGTTGTAAACTGTTCCAGAGGGAACTGTTTTAATTATATTTGTTCTTAAAACTTTCACTCAAATTTTCGGCAAATTGCCTTTTTCAAGATTTATTTAACATTAACAATGTCTGTCTCTGCATATTTGCAAACATTTATGAGCACTTAAAATAAAATGGCTGAGTCATTAGTGCACAAGGGATCATAAGATTGTAGGTTTGGTCACCTGACCAAACATATCAAATTATAATTATTTAAATTTACACATAGCACTGACACAAATATTGTCACTGCAGCAATCCTAAGCTTTTAATAACAGATAAAGAAATCAATCATAATTAAAATGGAATATCTAATAAATGATAAAGACATCATGCAAGGAGTTCTGACTGGTACGAGCATTTGATGCAGAAAAAAAATAGAGGTTTTTAAGTCAGCCCATAGGCAAGTTCAAAGTCAAGTACGTCTGTTTGTTAACATTTTTAACAGTTCCACAAATTTCATGATAATTTTTATTTTCATAAAACAAAATAATGAATAAACTTAAATATTTTTCATAAAAAAAATATTTAAAAAAAGAAAAAGAAAAAAAAATGAAATTATTTTAAAAGGGGTTTGAACCTGGGACCTTGCTTATGAGCGGCTAGCACCTAATGACTCGACAGTCCAATCAAGACATTGCTAAATTCTGCTGTTTGTAAATAATGCTGACTTTTATCAGAAAACCTCAACTTTTTTTTAATGGAGATCTGTCAAAGAAGTTATTTTCAACTTAACTGCCTTCGCTAATGCAGTTGAGTTGATTTTATTGTGAAAAAGTTATAAGTATCAGGTATAAAGTTAAACTGAACTTAACAAAAGTAATTTTATGAAAAAGGATGTCTTTCAATCTTTATCCTTAAGTGTATAAACCATCTGGCAAGCTGGATCTGTAAGATAAGTCTATGTCTCTTTCTCATTACTGCTAAAATAGATCATCTTTGTGTTGGGATCTCCCAATCTCAGCTCCAAGGATAGATTCAATAATTCTGTAATGAGTGATATTTTGAAAAAAAATACCTATAGAATAAACTATTTTGTGAAAGATGTAGATTATTTTTATATGAATAGGGTTTTTCCCCTTTTATTGGGCACCCTTCCTTGTATGACAGGCACAAAAGTGCCAAATGTTACCTTGCTTAGCACAAATTGATCAGGCTTTAAGGCAAATAGTGCAGATCCAGATCAGCCTGCCCCTGCTCAGAGCTATTGGATCAGGTACTGCATGTTGTGCTGTATTAACAAATGAAGCACTAGAGCACTATGGACATTTCAAGGTCTCTGTAAGTTTACACCTGTAACTATGTACAGATTAAATATTTCACTTCAGCCTTTCGTCAAAGCTCACTTGTGTACTTCAATATATAGAAAATTATTTATATTGACTAGATAAATAAAGTTAAAGTGCATGGGGTCATAAAGCCAGTTTCGATCTAGCACTTAGCTTCATGGGCTTAGGTTTAGAATAGTGTGATTTTCTTTAATTACATTGTATAGCACCCCCACCCCCACCCCACCAAAAAAAAAAAAAAGCTTTGAGTAATATTTAAGACCTAGACCTAATTTAATATTATTTCAACTCTGTATTTTATATATAAATCAACAGTCTTAACTTAATGAGAAGAAACAACAATTTGTTTGAGGATGCACTACCAGTACACAATGGTAAAATATATTTGTCCTTTTGAATCTACATGAGAAGAGTGCAAAGGATAAAATAACAAGTTTGTTATCATTTGTTTTGTGATTCATCTAAGCAACACAATTATGATCAATATAGCAATATCCAGGTTTTGTTTGTGAAGGAAGACACAAAACAAATTCTTGGGTAGAACCACCGAGCACTGCAGATCAGCTGGAAGACCTCCCCACATTAAAACCTCGCTTAAATAGGGCCTCAAACCCTGCCAGTGACTGGTCCTGAGGTCAGAGGGATCACAAGTGCTTGCAAAGCGTCTTTTCTTGTTTGTTTATTCAGTTAATCATCCCACCAAAATTAATTCAGTCATTTAAAGACAGTGTCCACTTTTAGAAGATATAGTGCTGCCTTCACTGTAAACACCTGGCATGCTATCACACCAAGTCACATTATCCTGACACCAAGCTGACCAGTCATGGAACTACCTTTATATCTGCTTAGCAAGGGAACTATATCACTACCATTGTTAACTTCTTTGGTATGTCCTAGCCCAGGACTGAACCTAGGGCCTCCTGTATCTGGAGCCGCTATGCTACCGACTGTATTACAAGAAGTCTGCTAAAGCACCTTTGAGCAATTGATACAAATTAATTAACGAAAATCAAGGTGGAATCTGGAGTGCTGTTTTATTGAATGCTGAATCTTCTACATAACAGAGTAAGATGAGTATCTATTTAAAAACTTTTAAAAGCCTTCATCCTTGGTTTTCTTTAAGCCTTATTGCCAGCAATTAATTGAAAATCTCAATGGTGGATTCATTTTATTTGGCAAGAGATTTTTTTTTATTAAGGTTAAGTAGGGTTGTACTTAAAAGGGTTAACATAATCAAGCCATGTGCCCATGTGTTTAGCAGTTTCTGACTTTAACTCCTTCAGAATGTTAGAGGTAGCTCACATGTTAATGATAATCAGTAAGTTTGCTGTTTTTCATAAATATCACAGCATTTTGTAAAGAAACTTGAAAGAATATAAACTATTAATTTTTTATAATAATTACATTTGATTTTTAATAATTTATATGTTAAGCTTTAACTATTCAAACTGAACCACAATGACTGAAATGGTCAGTAAAGAGACCTCTTATGGATTACATTATTTTATGGGAATGATATTGTAGCAGGCAATAATAGGAAATCGCAGCTGTTCTGTGAGACTTTTTTCAGAGAAAAAGACCCAAGTATTCCACTTTTTACAGTGTAGCTTGCAACAATAAAGTGTAGCTTGCAATTATAAAAAGGAAGCTGGCATTAATAGGAATTCAAAGTTGTTTGGTGAGGTTATAACACATAAAAGAAACCAAGACTGCTGACATCAACATTATGCAGCTTGTTATAACAAATGTAGCAGACAAGAAAGAAGAATGCAAAGTGGCTGTCTAATCCCAATCAGGGTTAGAGTTCCTTAATCTCACATATTTATGTAATGATGTTGTGTTTTGTTTTTGAAATACATTGCAGCGACCAATTATGATCATTATATCAATGCCCAGCTGTTTGGTGGTGCAAGACCCCAGACACATGTCCAGGTAGAACCACCGACGCACCGCAAGTCAGCTGGAAAACATTCTCACATTAAGTCCTTCGCACTGAACGGGACTCGAACCCACGCAGTGGGAGGCCAAGCAGAGTAGTTACAAATCCGCGACTCTACCACTATGCCACGTGGACCCCTATTTATGTAATGAATTGACAGTGTAAGAGTGTCTAGTTTCCAAGATATTCATCTGCTTGTTTAAAGTGGGACCTTGGTTTTCTTACATCCTTGCCTTCCCTCTCTCTCTCTCTCTCCCTCCCTCCCTCCCTCCCTAGCTCTCTCTCTCTCTCTCTCTCTCCTTTCTCTCTCTCTCTTCTCTCTCTCTCTCTCTCTCTAAATATTTATCAGTCATTATTTATAAACATTTTTAAAAGCCCTTCTAAATATTGCATATTGTTACAGATTTGGCATAAAACATTGTTTATGATAAGAAGCAAATTAAATACAGTAATTTATCAAACTTTTGTATTTGATTTCTTTATGACCTTTCTAATACAAATATTGCTGTGCGCAAATTTACCTTCCTTTATCATTAATATTAACCATAATTAAAAGTGAATTAATCCCACATAATTAATTTCTTTAAAAACATTCTGTTAAAAACCATTTAAATATTTATATAGTTACCAAAATGCCATTTAATCTTTTTTAAGGAGGATTTTCAATATTACTCAAAAAAGAACCAATTGGGCATAATTAATAACTTTTTCTTTAACTGCAATCATACAATGTACCTATCCAATATATTAAAATTAAAGTATGTGTATATGCTAATGGTCATACCAAGTACGCATTGACTTCCATGCTTCACTACATAATAAAGGGGTGGGCAAACATACCGAAACTTACACCAGAAAATAGTTCCAAATATATTCACTTTTATACTTCAGTTAACCGTAAGTTAAATATTGACTCCCTAACCCACGTCTTTATAAATCATTCCACAGGATTTTACGATCAAAAAGAGCGTCAATAACGTGGTAAAGTGGCCACATAGAAATCACACAAAGAGGGATCAGTTAAAATTGTGGTGTCTACAGACAATTAACCAAATAATTCAGCTATAATGATCAAGGTAGTGCTGTACTGCTGGTTTTTTGTTACATAAAACTTCTGAGCCATTTTAAGTATCATGTTACACAGCAAACATGTGAAAAAAGGTGTTGAAACTTTATTTTAATTATTTATTTTTAAGTTCGGACTTTGTGCAAGGTTATAAAAAGTCTGCAAAAAATTTCAGTGTTCAAACTTTTAACATTTTTTTTTCTTTTTCAACTCAGTCTTGGGCCTGTTTGAAAAATGTCTCTTTCAATTTAATATTTTTCTTTTATCATTATCAAATAATTTCACAAACATGTGTCATGATTTCATAAAGATATATTTTCATTACAATCTGTTTGGATATAGTCATGTAGTACCTAATGCTGTCAAAGACGAAAGTTGAGCATGCCAGTTTTGACCTGTGGTGTGGGTCAATACAATGTAGATAAGACAGCCGTCTTTTCAATATATCAAGTGGTTATAAGTAAAGTTGGCCTGTGGTGAAACACTGACAAGAGAAGTTCATAAACCGAACATTGTCTGGATGGTCAATGGACACATGCCAAACTTTTGATAGATAATAACTTGTGTAAACACCATTTGCTAACCCATAACCAGTCATTCTTTTTATAAACCTATAAGTCTTATGTTATATGTCAACAACAAAAATGCAATTTAATAAACTAATTAACCGAAACTTAGCATTTAATCAGAAAACAGCTGTCAGCAGAAAGCTGAGCTATATTCATCATTAGACAACTGCCAACACAAACATGAGCTATTTTCATCATGATACAACTTTCATCAAGAAGACAAGCTATGTTCCTAATCAGACAGCTGTAAGTACAAACTTGGGCTATGTTCATTATCAGACAGCTGACTGCACAAACTTGGGCTATGTTCATCATCAGACAGCTGTAAGTACAAACTTGGGCTATGTTCATCATCAGACAGCTGTAAGTACAACCTTGGGCTATGTTCATCATCAGACAGCTGTAAGTACAAACTTGGGCTATGTTCCTAATCAGACAGCTGTCAGCACAACCCTTGGCTATGTTCATCATCAGACAGCTGACAGCACAACCCTGGGCTATGTTCATCATCAGACAGCTGACAGCACAAACTTGGGCTATGTTCATCATCAGACAACTGTCAGTACAAACTTGGGCTATGTTTATCAACAGACAGCTGACAGCACAAACTTGGGCTATGTTCATCATCAGACAGCTGACAGCACAAACTTGGGCTATGTTCATCATCAGACAGCTGACAGCACAAACTTGGGCTATGTTCATCATCAGACAGCTGTCAGTACAAACTTGGGCTATGTTCATCATCAGACAGCTGTCAACACAAACTTGGGCTATGTTTATCATCAGACAGCTGACAGCACAAACTTGGGCTATGTTCATCATCAGACAGCTGACAGCTATGTTCCTAATCAGACAGCTGTCAACACAAACTTGGGCTATGTTCATCATCAGACAGCTGACAGCACAACCCTGGGCTATGTTCATCATCAGACAGCTGACAGCACAAACTTAGGCTATGTTCATCATCAGACAGCTGACAGCACAAACTTGGGCTATGTTCATCATCAGACAGCTGTCAGTACAAACTTGGGCTATGTTCATCATCAGACAGCTGTCAGTACAAACTTGGGCTATGTTCATCATCAGACAGCTGTCAACACAAACTTGGGCTATGTTCATCATCAGACAGCTGACAGCACAACCCTGGGCTATGTTCATCATCAGACAGCTGACAGCACAAACTTGGGCTATGTTCATCATCAGACAGCTGACAGCACAAACTTGGGCTATGTTCATCATCAGACAGCTTTCAGTACAAACTTGGGCTATGTTCATCATCAGACAGCTGTCAGTACAAACTTGGGCTATGTTCATCATCAGACAGCTGTCAACACAAACTTGGGCTATGTTCATCATCAGACAGCTGACAGCACAAACTTGGGCTATGTTCATCATCAGACAGCTGACAGCACAAACTTGACTTGTCAGCCTAGTGACTTGGTGTGGTAACATGTCAGGTCTGTACAGCATGACATGAACAGTCAATGCAGCATTGTATCTTCTTCAAGTGGACACAATCAAGTTAACGAAAATAATGTTAGTGAAATGATAAACACAAGCAAACCATAAACTATTTCTATATTGTTTGACAAAATGACATAAAAAATGTCAGAAAAGACAATTTATAAAAAAATGATTACAATGAATTGGCCACCTCTATACAAGAAATACCAACCTACACTCCATTGAGGGTAATGGGTTTTTGGTTTCAGATTATCAACTTCAAATGATTGGTATGATTCGTTTGCTCACTAATCTCATTGAACTTCACAAAAAATCAATATACTCTACTCAATAGGTACCAGTAAGGAGAAATCTTTAGTTCGATGTTTGATAAAACTCGTTTGGCCAGGATGTAACAAAATGGTCAAAAATTGAAATGAGGAATATTTTGTAAGATAAAGTTTAAAATTGATTTCCTTGGCCTGGGTTTTTTTTGGGTTTTTTTGTATGCACATGTTAATCCATAAATAATAGTCACACTAAAGTGGTGTTCACTAAAAGCATTAAAAGTGCTGTCTTCAGTACGATTTCACGTAGTGATATAAAACTAAATTAAATTATTCCAACTGGCTTCATTAAATTCCCTTGAGGTCAACTTACCAGCCCTGATGTTAGACATACCACAGTCATTAAGACGTATCATGCTGCACTTTGTCAATACCTATATGACTGACCAATCAAAATGGCCCTCGTGGGTGAACAGTTAAAGATGCTGAATTATAACTCTTCAATGCCTCACACTGTGGGTTCAAGTCCTGGTTAAGGCAAGAACTTTTGTGTGTAGAGGTTTTCCAGCTCACCTGCGGTGGACTGCGCATTCTACAGAGATGAAAGTCTGGGGACTTCCTCCACCAATATTTTGCTGGACATTGCAAATATCACTATAATTATGTTGGTGCAATATTAAAAAAACAACATGACTGATAGATGGTTACAGACACCCCCCATCCCTGCACTTTTCAAACCAATCTACCATTAATTTCATGAGCAAATGGCCACTTGTTAATATCTTACAAATGGATGAATGATCTTAAAGATTTTGTGGTCAGTTGTTTCTTTTAAAGGTAGTACCCCTGACAGCTTGGTCCAAAAAGTTTTTTCTCAAATAACAAGTCATCAGTACCTGACAAGGTCTTGCAAAATGCTCTTCATTGATGCCAAATATTTGTGTGAACAGTCCTGGATAAATCCCCAATCAATATTGCAAATAGGTGTTTCTTATCTGAGCCACGCTGCATAGATAACTATTTTCAAACTTAGAAAACCACATGACCACTTATTTTTATATGGTCATCCTGGTTATCCGCTCTGATGCCGATATCTATTTTTAGATAGAGACCACTATCGTGCTTTTTATAGAGTTGGAAATACTGAGCATTTAGAACTTTTTTTTTTCGCGATAAGTACAGTCTAACAACAAAGTTAGGGTTTAAAATCGTCTTTATTATGACTAAATTATGGCTTTATGCAAAACGTATGACCAAATTCCCCAAAGCGGTGGTGGTAGAGCATCGGCTTGGGGATGGGGAGGTCATGGGTTCAAACCCAAACCAGGTCTAACCAAAGACTTTAAAGTTAGTAGTAGTGGCTTCCCTCCTAACACTCGGGGCTAAGGGGACAGTATTACGCCTGACTCGTCGGTGTCAGTATAATGGACCGGCCGGGTTCAGCCCCTGGGCACCTCATAAGTGCCCCTGTGCTATAATGACAGAAATGTCGCTGCACAGTATCGGCAAAAATGCTGGCTAATCCCAATCCGAAAGCGGTGGTTAGATATTGGTATGTGTATTTAATATAAGCAAACTGTCGGAGACCGCCTTTAAGGAAAATATACTTGGGAATTGTTTTTATAACAGTAAATGAATCCTTTGGTGAATAGTCAAGTAGGCAGAATCCTGAATTTTGTTATTCTGTGTATCAAAATAATGGTTCAGTGAAGAAACAAGCATTTCCAAGTTTGTTGCATGATATCTAAGCAAAAAATACATCACTTTTCTAATGTTTTATACTCAAAACCTAATAATATACTGCATCACAGACTTCATGTTATTATATATATTCCATTCATCTTACAGCTCAATATTTGTCAGAGTCAAATCAAATCAATCAAAATCGTTTATTTGTACATAAAGGCCACCGGCCCAAAATACATATTAATATATAACACATAATAAAATGTCAAGTACAGTACAGTAGTTGTATAAAGCGAATGTTTAAATGTCATTAATTGCATTCAATAGTTTATAGATATAAATGGATACATTTTTAACAATATCAGGGTTTTGGGAAGACAAAAGAGCATAAAAGTCATGAATTTCTGTTCCTCGTACATACCAGTTAAATAAATATGTTTGCCTTATAATATCATACTTAAAACATTTAAAAAATGCATGATATTCACAATCAATTACACTTGCATTAATTGACTGCTGACAAAAGTTACATATACGATTTTCCTTTGGAACATTGTTATATCTACCTAGTTCAATATTTAGTCTGTGATTTGAAAGGCGAAACTTTGACATAGCAATTCTATATTTTAACTGAATATCAATAGTCAAATACTTTTCAACAGTAAGTAGGCTTTTAAAATTATTATAATGACAACATCTACTAGAAGTTTTAATATCTGTTTGCCAGTCTAGTGTACAATAGTTAACAACTCTATGTTTAAACATTCTGATAAAAGCATTTACATCGCCAACATCCTGACTAATCCATATAAAACTGAATCCATATTTGTACAAAAGTGCTTTAATCTTTGTTGCCCAGCAGTTTCTACCAGCATCATCAAGGGATTTTAACATGTTATAACATTGTTTAGGATATCTATGTGATGGCATGGTTAACAATATACACCAATATCGAATACAATTTATATAATATGTAGTACACAATGGCAATCTACCACATTCACCAAGAACCATACATGTATCAGTAGTTCTACGTACATAAAGAATGTTTTTGCAAAATCTGTTATGAACCGATTCTATCGTGTCTACATATTCATAGCCCCAAATCTGAGAAGCGTAGCAAAGTATAGGTTTGACCATTGAATCAAAAAATCTTAAATGAATCAACTGCAGAGAAATAACCAAAAGGTCTCTGGTAGGCTTTTATGGCAAAGAGAGCCCTTTGTGCCTGAGAAACTAACTTAGAACGAGCGGATGACCATGACAAACTTGATGTAAGTAATATACCCATATATTTATACTCAGATATAATTTTAATTTGCGTTCCACGATAAGACCAGTGTTCATATCGACGGAGAGGACCACCATTGCGAAAAACCGAAATTTCAGTCTTATCCATGTTTATTTCCATTCCTGTATCTCGACAAAAATGGTCAATAATATTAATTTGCTGTTGAAGCTTAAATGCAGTTTCGGCACAACCTGCTACATCATCTGCAAACATCAAACAGAAAATATCTGGAATATCATTAGTGATTGAAATGCCAGAGCCACATTTTTCCCGTAAAAGAGCAGACAACTCAGAGTATAAACCTGACCTGATGGGGACACGGTTAAACAAGCTCAATTCATTGGTCAATACTTAATCACTATCTTATAATATTATCTACAAAGGTGTCTCGAAATATAGCTACAGACTCAGCAACAATAAGTAAAAGTCCCAGATCAGATAGACAATTAGATAATTATAGCCGTCTTATCATGGGTCTACACCAAAAATAACCTAGCCTCATAAATTCAATAATGAGAGGCTTGTAGTTAAAATAATGGTAGTAATATAGCTCTCTAGGCCTGAGGATACAAAACTATGAGCTAAAGTCTTAGACCAATCTAAATCACCTGTTTGGTTGGATTTGGATATAAAATTTGAAATCTGACCAATAGAAACATTGAGACTGATCTGAGAGTCCAGATTACAGTTTGATAACCTAAGGCACTAATTTAACTTAGCACACAAGTGTAGTTACATTACTGGTTGGTGTCAGGTTAATGTGACTGGATGTGTTATCAAGCCTTGTACAATTCATAGCAAGCAATCAAAATAAAAGCAGTATTATATACAATGTATGTTTCCATAGAACACTGCTTTCAGATGACTGAAAGACTGTTGTTTGAATGTTAAACAAACAAGACAAAAACAGCAATAACAAAAACATTCGTATCCATTTTAGACGAAATTTTTTTTTTCCTTGAGTCGTTTTCAGGAGACTTGTTCAATAGATGGTTATCGTATGACGTCACACATTTCCCAGCATGCAATGCGGTCCGCCATATTTGTGGTAAAGCCATTGTTTACTAATGTCTGCTTAGGTCTCTACAATTCGACGATTAAATCGATTATTTCGCGAAAGATGTCGTGTGTAATGGTTAAAAAGTGCAATAGGACTATATTAATACACTGGAGCTACTGTGCGTGAAAAGAATTGAAGAAGATTAATTTGATCGGTTTTGATCCATACTCGTCTTCAACGACAGCCTGATGACTTGCAGTCGGACATTGCATATCCAGACATAGTGAACTATCTAGTGTTTCAGCGACATCCAATTAAATACAAACAAGAGAAATTAAAAACGTTACTCAGGGATGAAGCCATACAGATGACACTCTAGCTCATGCCATACCCAATACACAACCATTTACTTGTACCAATTATACAAACTTTCTAGGTTATGTATGACATTTTACTTTTGCCGATGTTGCCCCTGGCTCTTTACAGCCCCTTGTCTGAAACTTGTTGTTTTAATAGTCTAGACCATATGGCTTTGCTTCCTGAGTGTCAAAGGCCAGGTGCAGGTGGATTAGCATTACTTTCTCACGTGTATTTTAGGTTAAAAAAGAATTTTAATTAAAATATCTGAGTAATTTAATTATCAATATGATTATACATTATTTCAAGTTAACTTAATTAAGATTTCTGCAGTATTTTAAGTAAAAAAAATCATAGAGGTTTTTGCCACTTTGGGGAGTATTTTCCAGCAGGTAAATACCAGTAAATACCACTGGTAAATACCGGGGGTTGAATTTACCGCCCAACTTTGTTCTTACAGCCATGTTAAAAGTAAAGCATAACACATTGCCTGTCATTATTACATAAAGGTTTTTTCCTATCTGAGATAACCTGAAATCATCAACGTGCCTATTTAAAAATAATGGACACTTAATGCGATATTTTTAAAATTCACACTGTCGAACAATACAGTTAGTGTAATAACAGTCTTCACTTTAACTAAAGTTTATTCGAGCATTATGTATAATTTTCCCAGAATAGTAGTAACATGTGTTGTTACATGGGTACAATATTAGCAAACTGTCGGATACCACATTACAACCAATACAGGGCGTTATATAATTGCTGAACGTCAATGGTCATTGACTCCTCAGTCAAACTTTTCAAGGGTCAAATTCAAATATCTGGGGGTACATTTTGTGCATCGAGCATCGTGAGGGGCACATACATATTTTCATGTCAGTGATGACAACATTTTGTCTAAAATTGACCTTGATGGAAATTGTCGATATTGTTGGTAGCTTTTTAGTTTATTTAGGACAAGTAAATAAGCAATATATTTCTTAATTGTTTGTTAATAATCTGTATCTTAATAATAACAATAAAATAAACAACAACATAGCAATTAACATTATAATATATTTCCCCAGACATATTTTCTTTCGACTTTTAATGCAATCCAAAACGCTTAGCTACAATGAATGCTCTGTTCAAGCGCGAAAGTTTGACGTCCGAAAGTTCTCTCGTCCTTTTCCCTTGGTTTGTACTGACGGCTGGTAATGAGAAAAAAAAAGATTTCTGATCCGGATTATATATTTTGTGACAGTTCACATCACTACAAGAATTAATCATGGTCTTCATTGCCTGTAATGGTCAATTAAAAAAAGTGCGCTTTCACGGTACTGATATGTTGATTCACCTTACCACAAAGATGGCGGACAAACAGGTGCGCGCGCATCTTGGTGAAAAATCGATAACCATCTATTGATGCCAAAAATGTACCAATTGTGGAATAAATGTCAATGGTTGCATGCAATAAGATCCATCATAATATTGTTTCATAATTTAGAACTTTACCACCAAACTGTTGTGATATTACGTAGCTGCATTATAGTATTATTGTAAAATCATTAATTTTCATGAAGGCAGTGTTTTTCATTTAACTTTGTTGTTATTTTTGTCCCACCATCGTTCTTTCAATTACAAGAAGATGTTGTTTACTTATTGTGTCTGTGACAATATCAACAAACATGTGTCTGAACAAACAACACAAGTTTCTAATCTAATGCATGTTAACTACTGTACAAAATTCTCCATTTTTTACAATGCATTATCAGCTTTTTGATCATTTTTAGGACAAAGTTTCCACAAAAATTAAAGCCCACAGAAACAAATGATGTTAAAGTACTGCAATAAAATCTGATCCAGCAATTGATTTCCAACAATCATGAGGACTTAATTGGTTTTTCGCCTACAATAAAAAGACCCATTGGTGAAATTGTGAAGTGAAAACAAGCATACAAAGCCTTAATTTTAACCTAAGCAAGCAATTCACAGTTGTAATTTTCAATGTTTGTCTTTGGCACCCCTGTGCCTTATCCCAACCCTTTCCAATTCATATGTTGCAATCTTCAGAATATTTCTAACACTTCCATAAATATTATACAATTTCAATTATCCCTTACCCAGCTAGATTTATGACATAACCAGTATATATCATTAGTTTATATTAATTTATAGTTATCTGCTAACAACATTATGTAAGGGGACAATTTTTGCTGAGACTGCTTGGCAAGTACCAGTAGTACAGTTTCTGATCTGAGCTTGCTTTATATTGAAGGCTGGGAATCTGAATCTACAACATTTCCAATTTCAATTTATATCAAGAGATAACAGAATTTCACTCATTAGTGACAAATGGATTTTGACCAACATTATTGTATGTAGGTATCTGTGTGGCATTTCATCGTCCTCATTGCTTTAAATGACAACACATAATTATTCTATGGAATATCACCATTATTTGTAACTTTTTAACCATATAAGCATTAACAGCACATTTAATATGATATTAAACTAATATGTAAATCAACTTCAAAAGCTAATAAACTGAAAATGCTTATCAACTGGGAACAAAAACTTATCAACTGAAAATGCTTTCTATATGCATTTTCTTTTTAGAATCATTGACTTGTCTAAAATTGAAAAAAAATATCGTGTTTCTTAGTTATATCTGTTTATGTGGTTTTGTGCTCAAATTTTGTTTTGAAAAATATTTGAAGTGAGAAAGTACTTTTGTCAGGCTATAAATTCAACATCTGTGTAGAAAAAATAATAATGTTGTAATATAATTATCCTTCAGTAAAGTGCACTAATCCACCTCAAAAAGACATTTAAAATACGAGATTAAAGTGTGTTTATATTGGGCAAGCTATAATAGAAAACCTTATAAAAACAAGAAAATACTGGCACAGATCTTTCCCTGTATTGAACAATAGTCCTTTTTATTCTAGCATAAACTTAAGCTTTATGGCTGATCATGCCTTATCATGCCTTAAACAGAGTTACTTTGTTATGTGATATATGATGTTTTAATAAAAATAAGAAAAACTGATTTTTTTGTAAAATAAAAATGTGGGTAACTTCCATATCATGAAATTAAATAATGTTTTACCAAAAGCAGAAGATTAACAAACAAAAAGCCAATCATTAAAAAATTGATGTGAAATTCAGTTTATTTAATATTCAATTCAATATGGCTGAACATGGATTCAAACTGACAAACCCTTCAAAAACTGAGATTAAGCCATCAATGTCTAGATAAGTTACAACAATGGGACCTAAGACGGTATCTTATCACAAGTAATAACATGTCAATCAAACTCTGAGATTGAAAACAAGGCTTAAAACAGGAGTTAAGACACTGACACATTTTCCTGTCTTGACAAAAATATTGGCAAAAACTGACCGCTTAGGAAATACAGTGTTTTGACAGAGGGAATATAGGCTGGTTTCATTAATCTTTTGTACAGCAATCACTTAAATAACAAACATCAGAATATAAAATATCTCTTAAGTCTCCATGTTACACCTCTCTCTCCAATAGTAACACATGGTCCTGCCTTTTGTATATTATATAATTTCTCACAAATCAATATATTTGAAAAAGAATACTGCAAATAACTATTCAAATATATTACCTGCAATACTTTAACATAAAACACCTTTCCAGTAAAGTGATATGGTCATATACCTTTTCACAGAAAATTGATGGAACTTATGAACTGGTCTTTACATTGTAACTGAAAGAAATCTTTGCATAGTACTTTTATAATAGATGTAAGAGAGAACATAATAATAAGAATTGTATGTTTGTTGGGTTTATCGTCCCACCAACAGCATTTCAGTTATCTGGAGACAGTGTCCACCTGAAGCAAATTTATTGCTGCCTTCACTATGTAGAGCCGTAAACACCTGGCTTGATACCACACCCAGTCACATTATCCTGACACTGGGCCAAGAAGATGGGAACTTCCCTTACATGAGCATTAGCAAGGGAGCTATACCACTACCATTTTTATGACTTTGGTATGTTGCGGGCCGGGTTTGAACCCTGGGCCTCCCGTACCTGGAGCAGATGCCAACGCTCTAACGATTGCATCCAGGTCTGGTAACAAGATGTGATGCAAAAGCAGAATGAAAAAGTCCAAACAATGATAAAAAATATAAACAAGCAGGTATACCAGGTATTATTTAAGAACAAAATTAATAATAATTTTCATTGTTTTTTAAATTAAAACTATATAATCAAAAACATATTAAAAATTTTGCAAAATGGAATTTTTAAACTTTCTTTATGGAAAAGTTACATATTTCCTGTTTTTCGCTTTCATGTGCCACTATTAAAAATGTATTTTGAAGAAGTCATATTTATATGTTCTATATCCATAAAAAATATTTTTTGTGCTATTGTTATGCAAATATTTAAGACTATCCTGACAGATTTGCAGACTTAAATGCACAGCTACAATGTATGCTACTAAACATGCCCATTCTGGACAGTTTTATCATAAAACCAACTAAATCACCTAATCTTTCTAAAGGGCCCTTAACACTTAGCCTGCTATTCGCGTATTTATAAGGCTGAGGTAGATAGTATAGATATCTGATCAGAATCTACACTATTTGCTGCTCAGTCTGTTTATAAACATATCAACCCTGACATGTAACATAAAATATCAAAGCAAAAAAAAATCCTGAGAATTTAGCATGGGTTTTCACAAAATGCAGCAAGCAAAGGGTTAATATGTAACTTTTCAAACTCAAGAAATTACTGATCAAATTAATAAAACTTTATCTGTTAAAACAAAACAAAAAAAAATCATGGCAGTGTTAATTAAACTAATAAGGCTATTAATTATACCAATCTCAGCTGTTTACTGACTGAGGATCAATTTCAAAGATTATTATCTACTAAAACAAAATCCATGGCAATGTCTAATTAGACACTAATTAAGCTAATCATGACACTCACCAGAGATTTTGAATGACTGACCACCAAAATCAATAAATAACTATAGCAACATAAATTAATATTGGTATCACATAGCTTATTATAATACTCACCAATGTTTTTGTCTGAGTGACTATCAATGCCATGGTAACACTTGCAAATCCATCCAGTTAACTCGACAACACAACAACAAAAAACATTCCACCAACAAACTTATAATCCCTCGACACTAGTCCCACTGCTAGGGCAGTCTTTATATGAATGATTATTAGTAACATATATAAACAACCCACAAATGAACAGGTAAGTTGACGGAGCTCACTAACTACTCCAGGAGTGATTTTTGTCCATTCGAAGGTAGATAGTATTGGTATTGGTAAAACTTTCACTTGAAAAGCGCTACAATGTTACAAGTCTACTAGTGTTTAGCTGTCCATTTAACAACTACAATTTAAACTCGCTCCACTAAACCTATAACAATACCCTACTGTGTTACCTAGATGTGTATTAACCCTTATCCCTGACCATGCTACATTTATTTGCAAGCAATATCAAATCTAAGTATCCGCTAACAACTTAATGCAAAAGGATCAATACATATCCCAAGAGACATAGCAACAAACAGTGCAGATCCTTATCAGATAGCTGTCATCAGGGAGCTGTCTGATCGGAGCTACACTACTTGCCTAAGCCGAATCAATTCTTGCC
This sequence comes from Sinonovacula constricta, assembly GCA_007844125.1. NCBI lineage: Eukaryota > Metazoa > Mollusca > Bivalvia > Cardiida > Solecurtidae > Sinonovacula > Sinonovacula constricta. The sequence goes on from CM017562.1 coordinate 17,985,639, forward strand.
CAGCAGACTAAGTGTGTAAGTCCTCCCTCTCTCTGCACCACATTTTCTACCAGAGTCAGAACATATAATCCTCAATCTATACAATCAAAGAGATTGACCCTTCTCGATCTCGTCCAATCATTTCAATCATTTTGGCACACATTTGAACGGCCACGATAATTATATTCCCACCATTAATTGTTACATCGCTGATAATGACCTATGACACTTATCTGGGTAGCCAGGTATTATGTTTTATTACATTTTAATTATTTCATACGGAAATAATATCTGTTAAGCGATATCATGAAATGGTAGATGTCTAGACGATAATTTAATACTCATATTAGTATTGATACAATATGGTAGCAATAAGCTATGTTATGCATTACAGACATGTATTAAAGTAGTTAGTTAAATGTGTTTTTTCTTTTAAAGGTGGTATCTAACAGTTTGCATTTATCACCTACTTGTCAAAATATCTCACTTGTGCTTTGAGGTCTTTTAGCATAATTTCTGGATGAACTCATACACTAATTTACATAAAGATGTTATCAACACTACCTTGATCATAAGACAGTACGACTTGTGAAATAAATCACATAACATGTTCGTTCTTTACAAATCTATAAATCATCCTGTAGGGAATTTTTGCTAAAAATAGATATAAACATCAGTGTAGATTACACGAATGATGATATAATAAGAACTAAAAAGTTGTTTCGTTTGTTTAAAAATAGCTTACTGTGCAGAGTGGTTCTGATAAGAAAATACATGTTCGTAATGATGACTGGTGTTGTTTAACTTTTCAAAAATCTGGAGGACATCAATAAACAGAATTCACAGGATCTTTTCAGGTAACAATAATTTATTCGGTTGTTTGACAGAAAATAATTGATAAAAATTGTTGGATACCACCTTTAACTTGATTATCAAGGTTACATTAAAATTTTCTGAAAGTGCTTGCATGTGTCACAAAATTAACCTGATCCTTCCCTTATGCAAGAAATTGTCTATGATTTACATGTATAGAGATACATGCCAAGTGATGTGTACTTTGTGGTTAGTGTACAGATCCAGGCTGGGGTAATGTGCACTTTGTGGCTAGTGTACAGATCCATGCCGGGTAATGTGCACTTTGTGGCTAGTGTACAGATCCATGCCAGGTAATGTGCATTTTGTGGCTAGTGTACAGATCCATGCCAAGTAATGTGCACTTTGTGGCTAGTGTACAGATCCATGCCAGGTAATGTGCATTTTGTGGCTAGTGTACAGATCTATGCCAGGTAGTGTGCACTTTGTGGCTAGTGTATGGATCCATGCAGGGTAATGTGCACTTTGTGGCTAGTGTACAGATCCATGCCAGGTAATGTGCACTTTGTGGCTAGTGTACAGATCCATGCCAAGTAATGTGCACTTTGTGGCTAGTGTACGGATCCATGCAGGGTAATGTGCACTTTGTGGCTAGTGTACAGATCCATGCCAGGTAATGTGCACTTTGTGGCTAGTGTACAGATCCATGCAGGGTAATGTGCACTTTGTGGCTAGTGTACGGATCCATGCAGGGTAATGTGCACTTTGTGGCTAGTGTACAGATCCATGCCAGGTAATGTGCACTTTGTGGCTAGTGTACACATCCATGCCAGGTAATGTGCACTTTGTGGCTAGTGTACAGATCCATGCCAGGTAATATGCACTGTGTGGCTAGTGTTCAGATCCATGCAGGGTAATATGCATTTTGTGGCTAGTGTACAGATCCATGCCGGGTAATGTGCACTTTGTGGCTAGTGTACAGGTCCATGCCAGGTAATGTGCACTTTGTGGCTAGTGTACAGATCCATGCCAGGTAATGTGCACTTTGTGGCTAGTGTACAGATCCATGCCAGGTAATGTGCACTTTGTGGCTAGTGTACAGATCCATGCCAGGTAATGTGCACTTTGTGGCTAATTGATCATGTTTGCTAGAATTAACACTAAATTATTCAAGTGCCAAGATCTTGTTAATTTGGGGTATAAACATGAACATGTATATGCATTGTATGCGTGTATATATTTATTAAATTTTTTATTTTAATTTTCCTAATGGGATAAGACATTTAAACAAAATATATATGCTTCCAATCAGGGCAGAAATATGGAATTAAAGAGCTTACCAGCTGCATGACAGTGGTTCTACCCAGGACTTTACTTGTGTCCTTTCTCCATCATTTACAGCTGGTACTTGCGAGCAATTAGTGTAAGTGTTTACATGTGTAGCATATAAAGGACTATGACTTCAAGTAGTGCATAACAAAAATAGGAATGTCGTAACCTTTTTTTCTAAAATTGTTTATTTATTTATTTATTTATTGGGTTTATCGTCCCACCAATAGTATTTCTGTTATCTGGAGACAGTGTCCACTTGAAGCAGATATAGTGCTGCCTTCACTGTGTATAGCATGCCGTGAACACCTGGTATGATAACACACCCAGTCATATTATCCTGACACCGGGCCAACCAGTCGTGGAACTACCCTTATATTTGCTTGAGCGTTAGCAAGGGAGCTATACCACTACCATTTTTAATGACTTTGGTATGTCGCGGCCCGGGATCGAACCTGCTACCAGGTCCGGTCATCTAAAATTGTTGCAAAAAAGTTACATTAATTACTTCATACTGAATAAAGAATATCTTGAAATAAATTGACAACTACATGTAATTTTGTACAATTTATTGTACGCAATTAATTCTTCAAACATCAAAGAAGAATAAATGGAGACAACACTTCTTTGATGTTATTTAACTAAAAAACTTCATATAGAGCACATTTTCTTGAAGATGGACCTTAAATGTGACACAATATGAGCAAGCAGTAGTACAAGTGTTGCAATTTCTACTGTTTTACGCACTCAGAAACCCATAGTACCAGATACTTATTTCATTTCAAACTACAATTCTAACATGTTCATTTCTCTGACTGCAACTAAACACAGCTCAAATGACTTCAGATTGGTAAAGCTATAACATTTCAAACACATTACTGGAAAGTCTGTTTCAATAGATATGATCAAAATTCAGAAGAAACATGAAACAATTAAGGTATGTGTACATATGTGTATAAAGAAAAAGAAATAAATATATACATGTATATATAACAGACATAAAGCCTCATAGCTGCTGCAATTCAGAATGTTGAAGAGCAACGAAATAAAATTGTTAAATATTTGTAATCAGCCATCACCTGGACAGCAGTAAGATCTTGCGCAAATATTGACCTGGCCTTATTCCTAAGTACAACAAACTGTTGTTGCAAGGGAAATAACAATAAAATTAACTGTCAAAACATTCTGTAAGAGTTCCTCCCCTTCACTTTAATTTCAGAAGTGGTTTATTTTCATGAGCCTTTTAGTCATGACACTAAGAATAGTCAGAGTAAAACAACTGATCCACCACATGTCATCGGAACATTTTTCTCCTATCAGCTGTTTAAGAATAGATACAGCTTATAAATTATCAGTCATATAATATATCATCATGCACAATATAGACAATGGTACAAGGGAAGATTTAATTTAATAAAAATGAGTACGAGAGATTAAACTGTCATGCAAGAAGGCTCTTCAACTTAGCTTGACCTGTGGTGCATGTGTTTCAGATATTTGCCTGAGGTCCTCCAAAACAAATTAAGCTGAAGTTCACTGAGTAATAGGGTACATTGGTGAAATGGAAATTGTCTCCCTTGATAGATAATATCCAAGGTATTCCAAAAAGTAGGTAGGTCCTTTTAGTTGAAATTCTTGGACTTCATCGCCTGTTCTTTTGAAGACATTGCAATAACAAACAGTGAAATTTCTTACTTTTGCATAAATATAAGCTTAAATCCATTTTCATTCTTATAGTGATTTGTTATTTAAAAAAGAAAATGGAAATGTTTGTTGATGATTAGTAACCTGCGTATCACAAGTAAGGCAGATAAGTCATCATACACTCCAAACAGCACAAGGATAAAAACAGAGTAAAACAAATGAAAGGACCTTCTTGTATTGAGGGCTTATTCAGGGGAGACTATTTACTAATGTCTCTCATTGTTACATGTTTTGGTGTTAACGTCCCATTAACAATCATACCAACATCTGGAGATGTTTCAAGCAGATGAAGAGTTGCCTTCATTTACCATCTGCATCTAGTCAGTCTTTATATTAGAGAAGAATGTAAGGAAATGTTGTTATTTTGTAGTAAATAGAGGATCTGATATGAGTGTTCATTAGTTAATGAAAATATTAAATGAGTTGGATGAAATGATTTGTATCATTTTAGATGAGTTTAGTATTTGCAGTATCTAATGAACGCGAATATTAGATTATATTTATAACATTACCAAAACATAAGCTGTTTTTGCTTAAAATGCATCATCTTTTTAAAGAAAGAACAGTCGGCCTTGACATGTGTAATTTGGTTTGGAAGAATGTGCTAAAAAAATAAATCTAATCCTTTCTAGACCATGTTCCATAAAAAGGAAACAGATTCATTTATAACATGACTAAAATGTTGTTTTTTTAAATAATTTTTTATTAATTAAAATGAAAAAAAATCATAAAACGGCAACAACAAAAGGATCAAGAAATGGCATATACACTTCACATACTGGGTACATAATGACTTCACACTATGAAAATGACATCACACTGCGATAACTATCTAGTGTGCTACCAAAAACAACACATGAGTCTTACCTCACACTTGCATGGAAGGTTATTTGATAAATACGAGAACTGTTCATAAACAGCATTTTCTACTTTTCTCACTGGTGTGTAGTATAATGTTAACTGTTGCTCACCTTAACAAAACACACAGAAAAATCAAGAAAGAAAATGAAAAAGTCAAATGTGGGAAGGTCTAACAGCTAACCTTTGATGAGATAATGGTTCTACCCAGACATTTGGCTGGGATCTTCCTTCACCAAAATAGCTAGATATTGTTACATCAATAATTAACAGAATTAATCACTGTGATGTATTTTAGAAACAAAACAAGCTGCATTTCGAACATCAGTATACCCGGTTTCTTTTGTTAAACAAAACTTTGCCAAACAGCTACGTTTTTATACTATCTTTTTTATAATTGCAAGCTACACTTTATTGTTGCAAGCTACCCACTTAAAAAATGGACACTTGGTTCTTTGCTCTGAAAAGTGTCTCATGGAACACCTCTGACATTGTTGACTGCAACACTATCGTCCCCATAAAAAATGCATTCCATAAGAATCTCTCAAGAGCGGCACCGACCAACAAAACATCAAGTTAAAACAAAGAGACATTACTGTGCCAAAACAAAACATCAACAACTAAAACAAGGGACATTACTGTGCCAAGATGTTTGTAAAGTTACATGCCCAATTGAGTTGTTCATTACGAAAAACCTAACACTAGTAGCGTTTGTGGTCTAGTGGTTAAGACGTTGGACTCCGGATCAGAGGGTCCCGGGTTCGAAACCCCGAAACTGACCACGTGATCTTAGTCCTTGAGCAAGACTATTTACTGCACATTGCTCCAGGTATTCAGTTCCTGAGTACTGGTTCTACCCAGGAAGTGGACAGTCGAAAGGGATTAATATAAGTTAAAAGAACTTGTTTCCCAATAAATAAATAGGTTTAAACTTAAGTGAATAACTTAAGTTTCTGAGCAAAGGACCTTTACAAATGTTAATTTTATGGATGTGGACAAGTGGGTTATGACAATAAGCCCACTTTTGTTTAAAACAAGAGCTGAAAAAATACCACCATGTACCAAACAAGTTGTCTAGGGCAGACTGAGCCTGGACCCAACACCCAACCTCTACCTCTCCCTCACAAAGACTAACATGTTTTCTGACAAAAAAAACCCATACATATAAAAGTAATATAAATTGATGAAAATTAGCCATAAATTATCACTGAACAGGTATGATATATTGTACCAAATGCTATATACATGGGATTAAAATGCAAAAACATAATAGGGTGGGGTCAGCTTCTGTCCTTTGTTATAACAGAGCTTCTGTCCTTTGATGTAACAGAAAAAATGTCCTTTGTTATAACAGAGCTTCTGTCCTTTGTTATAACAGCACTTCTGTCTTTTGTTGTAACAGAGCTTCTGTCTTTTTTTGTAACATAGCTTCTGTCCTTTGTTATAACAGAGCTTCTGTCTTTTGTTATAACAGAGCTTCTATCCTTTGTTAAAACAGCACTTCTGTCTTTTGTTGTAACAGAGCTTCTGTCCTTTGTTATAATAGAGCTTCTGCCTTTTGTTGTAACAGAGCTTCTGTCCTTTGTTATAAGAGAGCTTCTGTCTTTTGTTGTAACAGAGCTTCTGTCCTTTGTTATAACAGAGCTTCTGTCCTTTGTTATAAAAGCACTTCTGTCTTTTGTTGTAACAGAGCTTCTGTCCTTGGATGAAACAGAGCCTCTGTCCTTTGGTGTAACAGAGCTTCCATCTCTTTCAAAAAAAAAACTGGCTTCTTTTTGTTTTTTATATCATATGTTTATTGATACAGCCAGGCTTTAGGTTTATCAGTTATATGAAATATATTCAATAAATTCACCCTGCAGTGATAAAGTAGATTTATTCAATAAGATGTCTGTTGATGATAGAAAAATAAACTGCCATTGGTTTGATTATTACAGTGAGGAATGTCTGGTAGATTAGTTAAGATGAATTTTGTTGGCAGGTTTATACTTCTGAAAGCAATATTTCTGTCAATGGCAGACTTAGCTTCCTACAGATATTGGATTCCTTTCATTGGGCAAAACATCACAAGTGGGGCAGGTCTATTCTTGTGGGTTGGGCCACTAGCTTCTAGCTCCCCTGACTCCATGGCTGCTCACTGTGTAGGTTTGAGAGTTTGTCTGGGGAAATACTTTCTTCCTATGGTGTGCCAGTGGTTCTACAAGACGTATGTCCAGGATCTTTCTCCACTAATAAGAGCTAGATGTTCTATAATGACCATGAATGTGTCTCTGAGGTATATCTCAACACAAGCAAACAAATACAAGTTTAAAAGAACATCTTGTCAATAAAATGTTAAAAACACATAAAAGGGTATTTACATTGAAAAAGTTTCAATGAATACAAAAAGATAAAAAGAAGAATACACAAAAGTGTGTTCATGTACTCTTACTAATAACAGAAATTGGTTATATGAACATCATTTATTTCATCAAACTTATAGGTATAGACAACTGGATTTGTGAAATGTTTTTTTGTTTTGTTTTGTTTTTCATTCAAGAGATTCATAAAGATTTAGAATAAAATAAAATAACATTTTGTATATAAGTAAAACATCAACTAAGCAGGTGGGATTACAAACTTCAAAATTCATCGAATACATGATTTAATTGCAAAGCAAAAATTAACATAACAAAATGAAATTTTAAATACCCAAATTCCTCAAAATCTTCCTAAATCAAGTGGAAATTAGTGTATTTTCACATTTTTAGCAATTTGTTTACATTATATATGTCTCATCTTCATGTCTAACAACCTATGTCTGAAATATAATAAAGATTATAAAATAGGATAAAACAAAGCTTCTTAGCCTGTAACCCAAGTTTATCGCCAGTGTAGGTTTATGATTTATAATTATTATGAAATATCCTTGAAACGTCATCAACCCACAAAGACAGGAGCTATGAGAATGTTTTCAAGGGGATAACAAACAAAAGAAGCCAAGTTTGTTTACCATCTTTTCATATAGCTGACAATGTCACCAAGTTAATACCTTACCAAGCTGTTGAGTTATACCAGTGTAAACATGAACTTCTATAAATCTATCCATTTTCACTTTTATATAACTACATACCTGAGCGTAACATTTTCTCTATGCCTTTCAAAAAGTGTTTTTTATCTTCTTGTTTCCTCTGAGATGAAGCATTCTTCAGTATACTTTGATTGAATATAAACAGGTTGATTTTTTTTTGGAACATGGTCTAAAAGCTTCTTATCTGGCCTAGTAAAATATTATGCATTTAAATCAAGCCAGGATTGGCTAAAGATATGATTTTGATAGCATAGTTGGTGGAAAGACATGAATTGGGTAGCGTAGCTGTTAAATACTTTGTCACTGTTCCAACAATACATGACATCTATATTTATAGCCTGGCAATATCAAAGTGTTGGCATTCGTTAAGCTTTAAAAAGATGTCATAAGGTGGTTTGTTGGTTTTTCTGCATAATAAGATAGGCTGACACCACTTAGTTCTATAATTACAGCTGTTTGTGAGGGAAAATGATCTTAATATTTTATTATCAATTCAGCGTAAACTAATACACTAGGTGTATTGGCACACTGACATTTGATAGGCGCATACAATCAGGAATAAAGTAATTAAGTATAATCAGGTTAAAGAAAATATGATTGTAAGATTATAAAAATCTATAGCACAGGCGCTTTTCTGCCATTACGCACTTTATGCACATGCATCATCTCTGTTCGAAAAAACGAAAATCTAAAAAACACTAAGAAAGTCAATGCCTAACCCAGGTCAGGAATCATATATGTATCATATTTCCAAAGTTTCTATGTTATATATATACTGTTAGGATTTTAGTCATTCATTTTTTACGTTAAGTTCCTCACATGTCTGCATTTTACCAGTTTTTCATTAGAAAAGAACCGAATAAATATTCAAAAGTATTACTTTTTAATTGTGCGTAACTCCAAAAATGGCCCAGATATGCACCTGCTATAGGGTGTAAATAATGTTAATGATCATTGAAAACAAGTATAATAAAATATAATAATAATAAATAGATAACCCATTTTCATGGAATTAAGAATACTAATCTTGTTTGTGACCAAGTAAACGATTGGACACAGTCCTAAACAGAGTGCCAAATTATTGTAATGATTAAAAATAAAACAATTTTTAAATTCAATATTCCCTCTTTTTTTTGAAGACCAGAACATATGTGTACTAAAAATCACATAAACTAAATATATACAATGCATGCAATCATGACATTATATCAGTAAACAATAGTGTAGATCAGAATAAATATATATGTGAGAGTGACATACATTTGGTAATCGAATATGTTGACATAAATAGAATGTTTTATACTTATGTAATAAATACTTTGAAGTCACTATATAGACTAACATTTAATAAACAAAAGAAAAGAACACCAGTAGATAATTATAGTAATTATACTGAATATAAAATATAATAGATATAAAATATATTACTAATATATTATAATATTTTTACAACAGTCATTAAGTCATGGAGAGGTTACATCTACATCAGCCATGAAGCTGCTCCCACTGTGACAGATTGTTATCAACTTCTGAGAACTTCACCAAGTCACACTTTCCTAACATCAGAACAATTTTACCAGGACAAAACTCTTATCATATAAATCATAGTGACATGCAGCTATAACCGGTGGAAGAAGGTCTGAGACAAATGACTGGGAAGAAGTATGGCCGCACTTCAGGTAAACTGAAAAATTTCCCTTCATAATTTTTTCTTCCTTACAGTGACTGAAACTCACAGGGTGAATGTTAGTGATGTACACATTTCAGACATGATTTTAAGGCAATGAAAAAATCCTAACAAGTAAGGCTATATAGCAATACCATCACTATTATACCATACACACATTACATAACCCATTGCCGAGGAGACAGAGGTGCCAGCTTGTCATTCCTCAGCCCCTCCCAGAGTGGGTTCGAGTCTCGGCGAGAACTTTCAGGTGGGAAAGTTTTCTCCTTCTTACTTCTCAACAGTTTCTTTTCACATGTAAGACAAGTGCTCTTTATTACAAACAAAAAGGGTGTGTTCTTTTGTGTAAAGTATGTCAGCTTTTCACCATTTGCTTGACAATTAAATAATCAGATTAATTAAAAAATCACATAAACTGTGTATTCACTAGGTAACGTCAATTGGCTGTTTTTGATCATTCCTATAATTTTGATATTTAGTTGCAAAGGTGACACAAAGGCCATTTATAGTCAACAAATATAGATGATTTATTGGTTATATGGTCAACAGAATTCAACATTTATGTGTATTGGATACTGAAAATATTAAACAAGTTGGATGAAATGATATGAAATTTGGCCGACCCTCATTTTGCATTGTTTCAACCAACTTGTTGTATATTTTCAGTATTCAATGAATACTCATGTCAGATGCTCTATTTATGTAAATGATATTGACCAGGACATCAATTTTAATCACCTGGGTGATTTTAGCTGTTATTGGGGGAGGAAAATGTTGTGCTGAAAAACATTTAGATAGAATCCCTGATGAAGCACAGGTCAGAGTCTGTGCAGTGACAGATCAGTCAAGGAACTGAACCTGCCTCAACCTCAAGGGATGAATGTGGAGGAGAAGGTAGTCACAATTTCACAAACATAATTCTCTAACTTCTCGGCACTTCACCATCAAGGTCTTTATTTAGGTCAGGTAAACACTTCCACGTAGGGAGTGTTTCAAGCTTACTGGTTGTGCGCCAGTGGTTCTACCCAAACATTGGCCAGGGTCTTCATTCATCAGCCATTATTATGATTAAGTTCAAAAACAAAACTAGCATCGGATGGATGCGTCTACAGATTTGCTAGATCCCGTTTACAGAACAATTGTCAATGGATCTTATCCCTGTTGATTAAAATCATGACAATGAATTCCTAATTAGTGTTCTTCTTGCATGCATATGAAACAAACAGATTAACAGATATCAAGCCTTCTGCTTAATGATGACCATTTTTTTCAGCCAATACCTTTGACAAGTATCACTAGAATAGGTCCTTAACTTGTAAAATGTATATAATACCCTGTAAAACAACATTCATGGTATACATATTACTTTTTCTTTCTCAATTTGATTTTTTCCCAAGAGTACCACAAGTTATTACTACTTTATGCACAAAAACACAAGAATATCAATCATCCATGCAAGTTCTGAAAGGCGTTTTCTACACAAGAGTTTGCAAAAAAGAAAAAGAACAAAAAATGGCCAAACCTCTGGAATGAACAATTCAATTCTAGATATCTTACAATTATGCACAGCTACTCCTTAACATAAATCGCCCATGCTGGTTTAAAGAAATTACAATGAGTAATTATTCAGAAGCAAGAACCTGTTAATTGGGGTGGACTAACAATGCATGCCATACCATTACAGGACACTTCAGGTGTATAACAATTAGAATTTCATAAGAATCAGTTCCAAAAATGGTGTAAAAGAACTGATCTTGTACTCTGCATGAATAGATATGCATTAAATATGTGGCAATGTTTGTTGATTGTTTATTGGGTTTATCGTCCCACCAACAGTATTTCAGTTATCTGGAGACAGTGTCCACTTGAAACAGATATAGTGCTGCCTTCACTGTGTATAGCATGCCGTGAACACCTAGCATGATAGCACACCCAGTCACATTATCCTGACACCAGGCCAACCAGTCATGGAACTACCCATATATATGCTTGAGCATTAGCAAGGTAGCTATACCACTACCATTTTTTATAACTTTGGTATGTTGCAGCCCAGGTACGAACCTGGGGCCTCTCTTACCTGGAGCCAACTCTCTCCTGATTGCACTACCAGGTCCAGTGTGTCTTACAAAAAATGTACATATGAAAACTATTACAACAATTAGTTCAAAAGCTTAAAGCATTAAAAAAAGTTATCACTTACCACGTCTTCTATATCCACATCAGGTGGATCTGAAATGAATAGTAACTCAATACAATATAGACTAAAAAACTAATAAAAAAAATCCAAACTTTGCTATGATGTATGGTTATGATGATGGTAATGATGATGACTATAATGATGATGGTGATAATGATGATTGTGATGATGATGAGGATGGTGATGATGATGATGATGATTGTGATGATGATGGTGATGATTGTGATGATGAAGATGATGTTGATGACGATGATGATGATGATTGTGATGATAAAGATGAAGAAGAAGATGATGATGGTGATGATGATGGTGATGATTGTGATGATAAAGATGAAGAAGATGATAATGATGGTGATGAAGATGAGATGATTGTGATGATGATGGTGATGATTGTGATGATGAAGATGATGTTGATGACGATGATGATGATTGTGATGATAAAGATGAAGAAGATGATGATGATGGTGATGATAATGGTGATGATTGTGATGATAAAGATGAAGAAGATGATGATGATGGTGATGAAGATGATGATGATTGTGATGATGATGGTGATGATTGTGATGATGAAGATGATGTTGATGACGATGATGATGATTGTGATGATAAAGATGAAAAAGATGATGATGATGGTGATGATGAAATTGATGATGATGGTGATGATGGCGATGATTAAAGGATAATGATTTTGATGTCAGTGATGACTATGATGATGAAGGTGGTCATGAAATAAATTGATGGTGACAAGGAGGAGGAGGAAGAGGAGGAGGAGGAGAAGAGGAAGAGAGATATAGGCAAGTTAGTAATTATATAGAGGACAATTATGCTGCTGCTGCTGCTCTTTATATTGCTGCTAAAATTTGATGATAACACAACTGAGACATGTAACTTCATAAGCATGTATCACATAAAAAACAACCAAAACCTATGACAGTCTCGGATTAACCCAAATTTAATCTTATCTTCAATTGAATAATTCTTTTCAGACTGACATGCCAATTATGTCAATAAATTAATGCAACTTACAGAAGCTTAAACCCCTTGCTACGCTCAGAAACCACACACTTGTCTCCATTTTACAACCTTAATTAATGCACTTATACCTTTACATAACACACACAAGTTCCCATATAATAAAACATTATAGTTCTTCAATGGAGAATTTTCCCTTATTCAGCAATGGTACAGCCCATCGTACAGCCCCTCGTATATAACCAATGCATCGATTCTATTTTATCTAGCCCTTGTCATGCTATGTAAATTATTGACCAATATTTTCTTCTTTTTTTTTTTTGCTAAAAAAGTCATGTAGAGGTTATAAAATATATTGATAAAAGACTTTGCAGCAAGCAGTATAAATCCTGTTCAGCAAGCTTCAACACTGGAACTGGCTGATCTTGATGTATATTTTTCAATGGTCAATTAGTATTTAGCAGGACAGGATTTAGCATTACCTACACCCAATATTACCCAAACAAAAATTAAATCAATTTGAGATTTTAAGAAGTGGTGGGTATATATATATATATATTTTGTTATATGCCTCAACAGAAAAGATGCAATCAAATTCTTTGATTAAAAGTTTCTCAACTAGGTATGAGGAGCTGGCCTATAAGAATATATATTTACTTCTACAAATAATATGCAATCGAAAGATTTATTAAAAGAGTTTTACCCAGGTAAATATCAATGACATGGTATAACTCTTTTCAATAAAATACAATGTTGACTCAGATACTGTTCCAATAAGAAGAATTTTTATTTTCCATGCCATTTAAAAAAGGGGCACTTTTAGACTCATTTCCAATTAGGAAATACCAGTAACAAGAAGAGCTCAAAATAGACATTATTAGGCTGTTTTGATTTTTACACATTAAACGTCTTAAGAGAATCAACCTGATCAAAATCTGTAAATTTTCGTAGCTAATCTAAATATGCAACAGGAGTGGAAAAAGTGAGCCTCTACTAGGCTTCAAACCACAGACCTCCCCAATACTAGCCGGTCTCTCTACCAACTGAGCTATAGAGGCTTAGTGAATGAACACAAGTTGGTAAAGTTTAGATAAACAGTGCAGACCCAAATCAGTCAGTTCCCTCGGAGCTCCCTGCTGAAAGCTGTCTGTTCTGAGTCTAAACTATTGGCTGCCTAGTCTCTACCAAAAGTTTTTCTTATCATTGCAAGCTGGCAGTCAACAACTGGTATGGGTTATAGATAGTTTTCATGTGACGTCACAATCACTGATAAGACCGTTAAAGGCAGCCATATTTGAAGGCAGAAGCTAATGCAGGCCGAAATCTGGAAATATGTGCTATATTAAACTCACCACTGTGTTTTTATTTTTAAGTCTATTTTACTGAATTTAATATCAAATTTAACAGCTTTTATAAAGTATACTGATGAAAAATCTAAAAGGTAAAAAAACTACAGCCAAAAAAAGTTACACTGTTCATTTTGTTTAAGGATGAGCCAATAATTTTATTTTTTTCTGTGTATTAATTCTTTGTGGATTTATGAATTTTAAAAATATTGCATTCTAAAAATATGAATTTCAAGAGCTTTCCAATGGTGTATAGCTTCTAATATTTGGACCACAAATGAAGAAATTATAAGAAAATAAATTTCACCCTTCTATACAATTAATCTGAAAATTCCTTGAAGTTGCCATCAAAGATGGCTGCCAAGATAAAGGATCTTCACTGATGTGGAAACTATCTATTTTTATATGTAGCAAGGCAGGAGCTAAATGCCCAACCTACAATAAACCTGTACATGTAAACTGAGACAGAAGTTCCAATAAAATGTTTTGTTGGTGCTGCTCTGGAGAGCAGTGCCTCTTATGGAATGCATTTTATTATGGGGAAGATAGAGTAGCAGGCAATAACAGGAAATAACAGCTGTTCTGTAAGACCTTTTTCAGAGAAAAGAACTGAGTATTCTGTTTTAAACAGTGTAGCTTTTAACAATAAAGTAGCTTTCAATTACAAAAAGGTAGCTGGTTTCTTGTTAAATGAAACTGCAGCAATGTAATGATAAATTCAGTACAATGATGTCCAGCCATTATTAGTGGTTGTTGATTTGAAAGTCCCAGACTAATGTAGTAGAAGAAGTGGTGAATTGCTGGTCAACTGAATGTCCCTTCCAATATAACTAGAACTAATAAAGTGATCAGATGTAGGTGACTCTAATCACTCAATGGCTATGGGTGTCCTTTCTATAAAATATCTTATGATCATAACAGAATAGTTACAAGAAAAGCATTCATGCGAAACATCAAAGGGTGATGCAATAATAAAAATTAATATTCATTAGAAAATTAGAGATGACTGATTTAAATTATTAAGTAAACATTAAAATCACTGGAATAATTTAATTCTGGTATATAAGGCTACTTATATGTACAATCCTAAAAAAGGGACTCACATGTCTTCATTAACAAGTATAACCGTCTACTGTAAATTAATGTTTAGAAATTTAAAAAGTAAAAATACCTCATTTGAGTGGAAGTAACAAACAAAGAATAAATACAAATAAATTTAAAAAAAAACACCATTTACTGAATTAGGACCTGTATGTTGAGAGCGTGTAAATCACGAAACTTCCAAAATTCGGAACACCTCGCCCATTTTTGCTGGCCTATTCTCTAGCGAGAATTAGAATGGCCGAGGAGATCTGCTCGCGAGTGCATTTTTATAGCGTCGCCAATAACTGATAAATGATCCTAATCAATAATAAAAATAATTAACATTTGTCATTGATCAATATTTTTGTCTGTTTAAATGTTTCGTTTGTTATATTTATTGTAAAAACAAAGAAGAAAAAAGTCACAGAAATTTTATTTGACTGCAACGGGATTCGATCTCCGGAGACCGTTAACATCAGATTAAGTCCATAACCACAGCTATTAAACATGGTAAATAATAAAGAAGTATAAATACAAACACTTATCAATGTTATACTTTCAAAGACTGAATTTAGGTTAGAAAGGTCCTTTCAGGTACCAGTTATCATAATAATAGGCAAAAGTCATGCTAACTGATTAATAGAAGAATAATCAACATTATGCATAGAAGAAGATTTGTTAAGTGGGCCAAGCTGCATTCAGTTGTCTCTGGCCATCATTAGATCATTTCATATGCTAAAAATCTTATCAAAAAAGCAAAAACAATAAAAAGATATAGATAACATTTGATGATTGTCTTTCAAAATTTTGAGAGGAAAACAGCAACGATTTTTAAGAATTATAAAAGAAAATGCATGATATTTACATAGCTGAGTAAAATTAGTTAATTTTGGAACCTTTATGGTTAATTGTTATGCAATGATTGGGCATTATGGAGGGGCCATCTTTAAATCTGGATATGCTGACACTTAAATAAATCTGGATGTTTTTAACAATTAAATAAATCAGTTACCAGTTCAGTTCAGATGAGCATTTTGTCTAATCAAAAATTGTAAAAAGACTTTCTCAATACCATATCTGATTTTTAGGAACACGGCCCATTACATAAATCTTCAAATTTTGATAAGCCTTAGTAAGACTTTCCCTGAAATATGAGACACCTGTATACAAATTAAGCCATATGGTAGGGGTTAGTTGACTTCTTATTTCCATTGGCTAGACTCTATCTGAATCAGAATAATAGCAATTAAAATTCATTATGCCTTTTTATTGCTTTTGACAAACTATACCAGGTAAGCAACGACTTTTCATATAATGACTTAATCAAATCCAATGAATTATGGGCAGCCATTAAAAAGTTCATTTTAATAAAATTATTGAAGAGAGTAAAAAAAAATATAAGAAAAGAGAAGAAATGGTTCTTATATTTCATATTCAAGGATTATTTAGAAAATGGATCCAGCATTATTTAGGCATAATGGGTTTAAGGAATCAAATATAATGCACAGGCATAGCTTGGTTTGAAAATAAACTCTGGGCATTTGTTACCTAAGGAAGGAGCAGGGTCTGGTTTCTTTGCTTCCATTGGGAAAAAGTGTGTTAAGCAAAGTTGTTTACCATTCAATTGTATGTTAAGGGTCATTTACACAGAAAATTATGATATTCTATCATTCATAAGGGCAATGGGTAGGCACCTGTTTATAGTCCTTATAAGTGCAAGGCCATTGTAATTTGGAAAATATAACAGTAGGAAGTCCAGACCCTTTCAGAAAATAAATGTAAGGTTTCAAAAATATGTCAAAGATGATTTCCTTTTCTACATGAAAATAAATTATGTATATAAGTTGATCAGCCAAAAACATCAAACAATAAATAAAGAACAACACATAGATAATTTTGTCATTGTCCTTCTACCATGTGTCAGGGGAGATAATGATTTGGTATCCTTGCTAATGCAAATTCATAACGATGTACACAATAATAGTAATAATATTTATAGTATCAGTTTTATAATTTAATTTTATTTGTTTATGAAATAAATGCAGTAATATAAATATGGTCAAAGAGCTGCCCAGCTGTCACTGGGGGAGAGATAATTAGGGGTATCGAATATTTTACACGTGTTTACTTGTCTTTCGTCTACCTCTCTGTATTCTACCTACTGAAGCAGATATGATTTAGTTACATGTATGTCTGTTTCTCTCTGTTGATTTACAAATGCTTGGGTAGAACCACTGCCGCATCATTGCTTTAATGGAAGACATCCAGGGCAGAGTCTTCACCGACTAAAATTAACACCAGGTAAGTGAATGTATTCAAAGGAAAATCTGGACAACAGATATGTCTTCAGAGAGGTCTGCAAAGACTGTCTGCAATAACATAGCAATATCAATTTAAAACCACAGTTGTAGAAACCATCTGGGCTACCAAAGAAGGACAACATGCAATATGCAAGTTATGACCTACATTCTCTCTAGATTCGAAGATAATTATAACGACGTTAAATGTCATCCACTGGATACAAATATCGGCTGCTTACCGGTAAAATTATCAAGTCATGGGTCCAGGTACTTCTAATTATGAGAGGCATTGGTGTAAGTAAGTATGAAAGTTATCAGAAATAAAGTAAGATGATTAAATATAGCTGTTTTCAGATCATGTGCACCTCCTGTAATGTATGATGTCATACCCTTCATAACTTCAAGACAAAAGATCTCAACATAAGCAGTTACACTCTAAGGTGTATATTCATAATCATAATGTCATACAACATAACATTGAACAAAAGAAGGTTTTAATTGTCTGAAAATCATAGAAAAAGAATTTACCATGTAAAGAATCTTGACAGGAAATATTGGGAGTGCATGTTTTACATTGAAAAGATTTTTTATTGTAATTTTACTGTTTGACCATAGCCTTTTGTCAAATTACTTTGTTTATGCATGTGTCTATTTAAGAATTTATAAGAACAGCATGTTTCTTTTCATAACTGTTTGTTAGAGGCACCAGTGGCACAGTGGTGCATGCCACCTACTTGTAACCTTCGGGTTTGAGTTTGAGTCCAGGTGAGAACCTTCAGATGAGGAGTGTACCAGGTGACCTGTAGTGTTTCAGTGGTTCCAGACTGACAAATATCTGGGCCTTCCTTCACAAATAATTAGCAGGACATCAACAATATGACCATAATTGCATCAGTTTGATGTAACAAATATTTAAAAAACATTTAAAAAACTCTTCGGTGGAGGTAGATTCTACAGGTCATAGGGCTGTTCCCTCCTTCAAACCCTATCTCACACTTACTAGAGCTTGACTACTATGCCACTACATCTCCTTTATAACATTTTTACAAATAAAGAAGAAAACAATATTAAATATACAGATAATTGTTTTGAGGAAACATAAGGTGTGGCTTTAACGTACAATGTTTACAGTTCAAATGATAATGCATAATATAGTTTATTGCTTATAAATTGAAAATCAGCTTAAAGATAAGTTAAGTAGTTTTAAATGAACTTGAAAGCTCCAACCTTTGATAATCACAAGAATTTAATTGGATACTCTCAAACAAGGCTGACAGAAATTCCAATATTTAACAATAATGAATGATAAAAGATATCATATCATTTCTTATTTAGTTCAGTATCAAGGCTTCAAACCAATATATTGAACAACTTATTTAATGCCCAGTTAGATTCAGTAATTTCATAGCTGGGACATATGTAGACATTTTACATGTACAAAGTTCAGTGAGCCTAACATATTTTGGATTTTTTACTATCAAAACATGTATCTGTGCGATGCTTGAGACAAAAAACTTTTATGTAACTAAAAATGACCTTTTAAGTGACACTGCATCTGTAAATAAAGACAATCAGAAAGGAAGTCAAGAATTACAGCTAACGATTGTTATGAAGTATTTGTAGCTAAAAACTGTGAACTGATATTATTTCAAACAATTTTATGTAACTTCAATTAGTAGGCTGACAAGAAAGGTTAAGTGGAAAAATTAAAAAACAGAAAAATACAAAGACTAATTTAAATTATGTTCAAACATAAGCAATTGTTTGTTTGTTTGTTGTTTAAACTTATTTGTTCATGGTTAATGAATTAATAATTTGTTTCGACACATATTAATCCCTCTCAACTTTCCACTTCCTGGGTAGAACCAGTACTCTTTTAGTGACTATCTAGGACAATTTGTAGTATTAAAATAGTATTGCCCAGGGATTATCATGTCAATTTTGGTATGGGTATCAAAGCCAGTACCTCCTGATCTGGCTTCCAACGTCTAAGCAACTAAATCATGAACGCACAAATGGTCTTATAGTAGACAACTGTTATTCATTGAAGATAATTATGATATGCATTAAAACATCATTTTTTGCAAATGTAAAAAGATAAAATTAATCAGAATCAAAACTTGTGTTGTGACGAAATCTATTCTTGCATGTGAATGTTATCGTTCTTCAAATTACACGCCACAACACCTATCCTGCTACTTGTATTAATACAATAAATGTTTAGAAAATGTTTGATATTTATATACAACTACATATTGCTAGAGACACTGCAGCAATAAGTGCAGATCCTGATCTGACTGATACCAATGGAACTACCCAGAGCTGGATCTAAGTCTGATCAATTTAAGCTGGCAGGCTCAGAGTTTGCATAACAACAATGATATTCTCATTTCATCTGAGACTGCATGGTAGGCATTCTTAATTGTGGAATGCTGTTTGTGCAGGGCAAATTTGGGTCTGGTAAACTTGACTTATCAAAACTCACCTTTAAATTGTGTGTATTTTAAAGGAGCTTTACTCACATGTGGTCACATTGCATGAGTGTCAAATCAAGTTCTAAATCCAATATCCTCATTGATTTATATGTCATCTAGAGGACTAGACAGTTTTTAATGCAAATACGACAACAAAATAGCAAACAATCCCTTAAGACATCAAATGTTTAGAGGAAACACATTATATTTTCTTTTGATCTTGTCATCTAAGTTGTTTTCCAAAACATCGTTAATTTTTTATGAGATCTGACATGCAGTAAAGGCAACCTTTTTGCAACTGTTCTTTGTTAGCTGTACAAATAAATAAAACTAACTGGGACTGTAACATGTGCTATTGCTACAAACATTCCTTACTGGCAAACCATTCTTGCATGTGAATGTCATCACACTACAAATCTCTAGCCATAACATGCTTCAGACGTGATATTTTCATCTCAACATGGAACAGAGAGCTAGCTGGTTGGTTTTCAAAAAGGGGTAATGTTGTTTGCACAAGGCAATTTTTGGTCTTGTAAAGTTGACTTATCAAAACCTTTTAATGCATTTGCTTATGTTTCTTAAAGGAGGTTTCTTACAAAAAATATTTACCTGACATTGTCAGGGAAAATATACCTAATGTTAACCTCCTTCTTATAATTTCACTCAAAGTATTTGTAAATAAAAATAACACTTTTATCATAATTTTTACTCTATTTCATTATACAATGTTAATGTTGGATCAACAAAGTCGAACTTAATTTTATAAAATCGTAGCTGTACTGTTGATGTTATTAAAATACTGCATAATACTTGTTACTTGAAATATACTGTAGGCCTGTTATAAGGCCTACTATAATAAAACATGTTAATACATACATTTTTTCAATTATTTTAATTCTCAACTTGGTCCGAAACAATATTTGATTTATTTAAAATTGATTTGATGTGTGAACATTTTAGCAAAATAATAAATAGCTTAGTCTTGTCAGTCTGCCTTGTTACTCCTACCTGTTAGTCAATCTGTTCAGTCAGTATCAATCCATCAAGTTAGCATCTTAAGTCAAACAAAAACATTATACATTGTTGTTTTTCTGACTGTGAAAATAAGTATAAATACGTAACTTTTTATTACATTATAAAGCTATGATTGAAATTTAGTTGTATGCATGCTCCTTTAACATCTAAACATGCAAGTCCAACTTTGTTATCAGAGACTCTGCACGGACGGGCTAATTTGGTCGAACCATTGATCATGTAATCCCTCTTAAGTCGGGCGAATGACAGGGCTTAACTTCTGACAGATAGTCTAGGATCAAGCTAAAAACCACCAAGAATACATCTCTTCATATAGGTGTCAACCCCCCACCTTCTCCTGTTTAGCAAGGAAAATCAATTATTTGATGATTTAGATCCTCAAGCTAATGAAATTTTCTCTCAGAGGTCGGGTTCCATTTTTGGATGCAAGAAAATAAAATTTTATGTAGAATGGTAAAGACTCTTTGTAAGTCCACACATGGTAGTGAAAAGGTAATGAAATGTTATCATAAAAGGATTTGAATCAAAAGAACTTATGTAATGTTATATCTGCACCTGCAAGATATGTTTAATTGATTTTAACTCTTATTATGCTTTAATCATAAAAAGCAATGAAAGTTATTTGCTAACAACTAGATGGATGAGTAACAAGATACATTACTAGAGCCTCATCTGCAAATAGCACAGATCCTGATCAGATAGTCTCCTATTTAAATAAGCCTGACCAATTCTAAGGGGAGCAGGTGAACTGTTAGTTAAAATGCAAAACACATATGAACTCTAAGCAAGTTTATTGTCAATGTATCTGCTCTAGGCAAAACAATTTATATCCCAAACACAACAAGCACCCATTGGGACTTAGTAAGAACTGCTCTAGGAAATGTTAAAAATAAAATGTAACCTTAACATGGGATACGAGTATGATTTTTAATAATGAAGAAATTTTATCATAAATATCAGTGTAATACATATTAAAAAGCACTTTATCTTAGTAATGTCTTCTAGGCAATCCCTTGGTCACAGTTTTGTGAAGGTACAGTACTGATCCATACCACAAGTTTATCATTTTAATTTAGGATTGAATGTAAATTTTGTTTGTTTCATCGTGGTATGTATTTAAAGTAAAGCATCCTATAATTAAGCCCCACTGTGTCATTCAGGTCTGACATATACATACACTATGTATAATCTCACTAGCACTGTTATCAGTTATATCAGGGTTTTTTAAACTGACAATGGCCAGAAAAGTTTAAAAGCGTCACAATGATTTTGTTTTTCCCTACCTATAGACAACATAATTTGAAAAAAAAAAAACAGCATTAATTTTTCTCACATAATCTAGTGACCAGAAGTAATATTTTACCCCATTATTATTATCCAATGATTAAGAATATATGACAAAGTCCTATGAGCATTGTAACAGGGAGAAAAATGTCCAGCCAGTCCGGGACTCGAACCCGAGACACTTCGCCTACAGGGCGATTGCTCTACCGACTGAGCTAACCGGACCGCTTACACATTCTCTCCCTATCACCCGGCTACATACACCCCCGGCAACTTGAAATTTGTCCTCGAATTTCCACAGACCGTATGCTCTACATACAACTCATAAGCAACTCAAACACTTGAGAACTGTAACGACCGCGAGTCATTTACGTTGGGCGCCATTGTAACATAGGAAGAAAAATGTGCAGCCAGTCCGGGACTCGAACCCAGGACACTTCGCTTACAGGGCGAATGCTCTACCGACTGAGCTAACCTGATTGCTTACACATTCTCTCCCTATCACCCGGCTACAAGCATTGCAACATATACCATAATTTGAAAAGGCTCATGACAAAGGCAAGCAAAATGTAAAAAACAAACAAATCTGTGATGAGTCATTTAACAAATAGCGTAAACCCGACAGGTATCGCCTTGGAAAGATCAGTCGGCAATATAGACAGACTGGGATGCTTCAACCGGTTTTACAGACCTCTAACCTCTAGCATCCAAAAGATGCCAAAAAATATCATACCTTAGTTGAACATGCATGAGGCTTATAAGAGTTAAATACAGTATTTTGTAACTTTGTAACTTTACCAGTTAATTTCTTCTTTATAAGGTTTTGAAGACAGTTTGACATGACATGCCATGACAAATAATAAACTAAATTTTTGGTTATGCCATTGATTAATAAACAATTTTACCTTAAAACCCCTCAGCTAGAAGGAAGCGTGACCATATTGGAACTGCAATTATTTGCTGCTGACAAAGGCAACTATAAACAAAACTTGGGAGTCTCATACAATATTATTTATGAGAACAATACAAACTACTGTCAGTCAGGAGGTTATAAAGATCAGTGGTAATGCCTTATCTGGCTACACACTCAATCTTGGATAAAATTCAACACTACCTGTTTTCAGAAATGAAAGAATGTATAAAAATCACTGGGGATATTCTATTAGGGTTTGTTTGTTCATTAGATCAAAGGTTAGAACAAGAATAATATGGTCTGATAGAGGGTTTATTTACTAATGCTAGCAGATAGGTGTAGATCAAGGATAGCCGAGGAAGTCAAATATTTAGAATCAGTTAATGGGTTTGTTTAATACAGCCAAAATCAATAAACTACTTACGTAAGGCAAATAAGTATGAAGAACACTCTTCAAAATGGAGGAGAAGTGTTACCAAAATAAGATTGTCTCACCAATGGTCTTTGTTACTCAGTTTCATAAATTAAGTAATTTTATTTGTTTTGTGTTTTTTGGGGGTTTTTTTCTGTTGTGCACATCACGCTGACACAAGTATGGCTATATTGGCAACGTCCGGCTAATATTTGGTGGGGAATGACCCTCGACCTGTGTCTGGTAGAACCACTGGCAAACTGCATATCTATTGTATAATATTGATATCTTAGACAGTATAAGTAAATTTTATTTTTGAGTCATTTGCTTACCAATTTATTTTTAAAATCTATGTTTATTCAGTTTTTATAGTGCATGTTTCTGTAATTTGTATTTTGTACTTAATCAATTATGAACACATTTCTTATGATAAAAAATGGTATGTATATTTCTAGGGTGTAAAATATACAATATAATCATATAATAAAAGGATCAAAGTTAAGTCTAATGGTATTGTTGGTTATTATATGATTATGAACATGTGTTTTTTATTTGATAGCAACCTACTTCCACAGACAAGTGGTAAGTCTGTTTGGAAAGGTGTCCCTTGAACCGTACTTATATATAAAGCTGTCCACACTGTAATAACGTGTCATCAACCTAAGGCATGATTTTACACCCAGGTAAAGAGTACACGTATTGCTGATCAAACCAGACTTAGTAGCACACCTGTAGAGCATCGGCTCCAGGTAAGGGAGGCACAGTGTTCGATCCCGGGTCACGACATAACAAAGTTGGGATTGGGATTTGCCAGTATTTTTACCGATACTGTGCAGCGACATTTCTATCATTATAGCACAGGGGCACTTATGAGGTGCCCAGGGACTGAACTCGGCCAGTCTATTATACTGACACCGACGAGTCAGGTGTAATGCTGTCCCCTTAGCCCTGAGCATTAGGTGGGAGGCCATTACTACCAACTTTAAAGTCTTTGGTTTGACCCGGCCAGGGTTTGAACCCATGACCTCCCTATCCGCAAGCCAATGCTCTACCACTTGAGCTATTGCGGACAGTCTAACAAAGTTGTTAAAAGTGGTAGTAGTATAGATCTTTGCTTATGCAAAGATTAGAGAAGTTCCACAACTGGTTGGCCTAGTGTTTGGATAATGTGACAGAGTGTGGTATTATGACAGGTAGTCACGGCATGCTACACACAGCGACGACAGCACAATGTCTGCTTCAAGTAAACTTCATTTCTAAATTTTAAACTGACATAATGTTAATAGGACGATAAACCCAACAAACAAACAAACTCTAAACTAAATGGCACCCATGGTCAAACTCCCCTGACTTCTTAACTCTTTACTGAATAGGTCCTGGATCTGGTTGGCATTAAAATTGTTATTTGGGAAGGTCCTTTAGCTGAACTGCAGCACACATGTTGTTAAACCTAGAAATGTGTCTGGGTGTAATGTCTACTACCAAAATTTGATGGATGTCATAATAATGATCTTAGTTGTGTCACTGCAATGTACCAGCATTTCAAAAACAAAAACAAATAAATGTATTTCTTAACAACTCTGTATCAATACTACAAAATCAAAGTTATGAAATTCAATTAATTATGTCTAAACATATCTGTGTCGCTATTTTGTCCAGTCACCAAACTGCCTATTAATTTCTATTCATTTTTCTGTCTGTATTAAAATTCAGCCAAGGTTTGTTGATATGAAATAGCAGCCGCATTTGCACAATACATTCATAAGTATGGACAAACAAATAAATCTATCACATAGCAATATTGCACAGCTAGGCGTGAAATCTCTTGGATACTGTAGAAGTAGGTTGCAATCTTATGCTAAAAGATTATCTGCCAAAAAAAATCATACTTCAGTTGAACATGCTTCAAAAACTCATTAGCAAAGATTTATCAAAGTTGATACAACCCTAACGCACTTCATTTTTGTGTGTGCTCAATTTTAACACCCCTAAAACACTCTTTGAGTTGTACAGTGACAGAAAGCTCACTAAAACATGTAGTGACACCTTTACTGTGATTGTATGCCATAGATATTAAAGCTATTAATTGAGATCCAATGTAACGATACTGACATATAGCCAACCATTACTTTGAGTTAAGTATTCCACAACTGCAACAGTTTGATCGGTAACTTTATTTTTCTAAAACTTTTACAATTTTATTGGTTATATAAGGTATTCCATAACTTTGAAAGATTTAACGGTTTCAAAGATATACCATAACTTTGACAGTTTTATCGGTTCCAAACGTATTACATAACTTTGAAAGATTTATCGATTTCAAAGATATTCCATAACTTAGACAGTTTTATTGGTTTTAAAGGTATTCTATAACTTTGACAGTTTTATTGGTTTCAAAGGTATTCCATAACTTTGACAGATTTATTGGTTTTAAAGGTATTCCATAACTTTGAGTTTTATTGGTTTTAAAGGTATTCCATAACTTTGACAGATTTATTGGTTTCAAGGTATTCCATAACTTTGACAGATTTATTAGTTTCAAGGTATTACATAACTTTGACAGATTTATTGGTTACTAAGACATCCCATTACCCATATTGCTTGTCTAAGTCATTTACAATTAAATGTAAATATTTAAATGCAGTTTTACTTCTCAAGATATTCACAATATTTTTATTAATTACAATTTCTTAATTAAGCAAACACCAAAAATAAAGGTGGTCCTCAAAAAAGCTGGAAAGGGTTGGATTTCCCTAAACAAACACAAATTTTTTAGTCTCAAGTTAATTATAAGTAAGAAATATGTGGCAATCTTCTTTTAAATTTTGTGACATGTTTTATCAAACATTGATTGTCAGTTTGTCTCCTTATTTATATTATTTTTTTCTTTGAAGTCTGCTGCAAGTTTTAAAAGTTAAAAAAGTTACTTCTACCAAAACTTTGAAATTCTGCCAAATTTGAGCAAAATTCCCTTTAAACAAATTTAAGAATCAATCCTCTTCAGTCCTTATTTTACATCCATGAATGTATTGATCATTGTCTGCAAACATCCATTGTCAAGGAGTGAATACACAATTCTTTGTAGACCTTATCTACAATAAAAGTAAATCGTACCAAGTCAATTTCAATTACAAAAGATCTAATTGTGATCGATTCATTGCAATGAATGCAGCTGATATGCTCTAATACAAGTTAACCATTGCTATTATACCTTTATAGGTAAATCTTATCAAATACAAATGATTTTCAAATTTAAAAAACATTGAAAAGGCGAAAGAGAAAACTATATAGGTATATTTAACAAAAGTTATTGTTGGATCCAACAGTTTTAGTTATCATTTTAAAAATCCTGCAGCAAAGCATAGAGAACACAGCTATCCTGAAATCAAATGTATTTAGTAGCAATTGAAGATGATAAGAAAACATAGTTTATGTCCAAAATATTTAAACACATTTCAAAATATTTATATTTTAGTCAAGTGTGTTTTAAAGCTAATGAATAGAAATTAAAGGGTAGTAAAGCTGACTTGAGCCAAATTATCAATTTACTATTGATCTGATGTTTAATGAAGTCTCTTTCATTAAATATGTTCAGTTTTATTTAAAATTAATAAAATAATAATAATAATAAAACTACTATATTAAATGAAACAATTAGATTGAGTTATTAATTTGTATAGCCAAATAAGGATTTAAAAGTCACTTGGTCACACTTGGTCAAATTTCCATATTTTAAATTTTCTGTTTAACCACAATCAAAATACAATCAAATATCAAATAAAAATTTAAAGGTTAATATGTGAACATGCTAAGTCTGCTGACTTGAGGTTAGCAGAAACAAAAGTGATGTGTTGCTTGTAAACATTTTTAGCTGGATAGCTCAACATTTTAGTTTTACTTTGAGCTGGGATTGTAAGTCATATGTCAGTATGATAAATTCTGGATAATTATGCAATAATTCAAATTCTTATGAAGGGCCAGTTGTTCTGTTCTATGTTTTATGTACACGTAATATACACACAACTTTGATCAAGTCACTTTAACAAGTCTTTTCATTTTTATTAAAATATATGTATTATAGTAGTAATATATATAATATGATAAACATAGTATGGGTTCATAATATATGCAGCAGGATAATTTCATTCAGGGATAAAAAAAATTTTTTTTTACTAAAACATGAATTGGCAAAGAATTAAAAAGGGACTTCAAGGATTGGAATATAATGAGGGGTCCACAGTCATAGTACAATTGAAATGTATTCACAAAAATTGTAAGATAATTCAACTTACATCAATAATAACAATAAAAATTGTTTAAACAAACTTTTGTGGAAACTCAATTTAATAATTCTAAAGATCATGCTGTGTGTTCTTTTGTGTGTGTGTGTGTGCCATAGCCAATGTCCTTGAAGTAACAATGATGTGCTAGAAATTAATGTGAATTACATTCATTATCAGAGATTAAAGTTAGATGTTGTACATGTATTCATTATTAACCCTTCATACGCCATATTTAATTAATTCCCATAAAACATTCTTACAAATTATTTACTCACTATAAAATGCAAATGAAAGAAAGCACATTAAAAGGAAAAATCAACAATTAGTGCAGATCCAGATCAGACAGCTCCCTGCAGGATCTGGATATATACTTATTACTGTATTCTAATTAATTCCCAATTAACAAAGCAGGCTAAGAATTTATCCACTCTGCTTGTCAGTCAGTATATCAAAAGATCCCATGTATGTGTCATTTTAAATTTACATTACCCCTGGTGAGGAACATTATAAAGGGATTTATTCAATCTCTGCTTGCAGGTGAACGTATTGAACCCATGAAGTCATCATTTTCACAGATGAAAGTCCTACATAAGGGTTTGCTTCAAGGCTGACTAAATTGTTGTTGTTATTTTATTTTGGTCAATTAATTTTGGGGAGTCATATTATTTCTTTTTATCCTATATGATACATTTACTAAAACTAACTGAAAAAGTCATACCTGTCCATGTGCTGCTTCAAAATAATTTGAATCGAAAATAAAATTTGAGTATTGGTACTATTAGTCTGGTAAAACTTATCTTGCATAAAGTTAACACCTTTCTTACATTAGATAATGCTGGAAAACTATTTTTTAAAGGTAGAATCATGAAAAATGAAATCATATTACTAAACATACTACATCCTCTGCAATCTAGATATCTAGTTAGTTATGTAAGGCAGTTAGGTATGCAAGACAGTAAGGTTTATAAGGAGGATACGGAAACTACATAAATAAATAGTTATGTAAGGGGCTAATGCAGTTAGGGATGAAAAGCAGTTAGCTGTGTTAGACCATTATTGATGGAAGGCAGGTTATGGATGTACGGCAGTCAGGGATGAAAGGTAACTAGCCATCTTAGACCAGTGAGGATGACAGACCATTATTGATGGAAGGCAGGTTATGGATGTACGGCAGTCAGGGATGAAAGGTAACTAGCCATCTTAGACCATTGAGGATGACAGACCATTATTGATGGAAGGCAGTTATGGATGTACGGCAGTCAAGGATGAAAGGCAACTAGCCATCTTAGACCATTGAGGATGACAGACCATTATTGATGGAAGGCAGTTATGGATGTACGGCAGTCAGGGATGAAAGGCAACTAGCCATCTTAGACCATTAAGGATGACAGACCATTATTGATGGAAGGCAGGTTATGGATGTACGGCAGTCAGGGATGAAAGGCAACTAGCCATCTTAGACCATTAAGGATGACAGACCATTATTGATGGAAGGCAGGTTATGGATGTACGGCAGTCAGGGATGAAAGGCAACTAGCCATCTTAGACCATTGAGGATGACAGACCATTATTGATGGAAGGCAGTTATGGATGTACGGCAGTCAGGGATGAAAGGCAACTAGCCATCTTAGACCATTGAGGATGACAGACCATTATTGATGGAAGAAGGCAGGTTATGGTTGTAAGGCTCTTAGGGATGAAAGGCAACTAGCCATCTTAGACCATTGAGGATGACAGACCATTATTGATGGAAGGCAGTAATGGATGTAAGGCTGTTAGGGATGAAAGGCAACTAGCCATCTTAGACCATTGAGGATGACAGACCATTATTGATGGAAGAAGGCAGGTTATGGATGTAAGGTAGTTAGGGATGAAAGGCAACTAGCCATCTTAGACCAATGAGGATGAGAGACCATTATGGATGTAAGGCAGGTTATGGATGTAAGGCAGCCAAGGATGAAAGGCAACTAGCCATCTTAGACCATCAAGGATGACAGACCATTATTGATGGAAGGCAGTTATGGATGTAAGGCTCTTAGGGATGAAAGGTAACTAGCCGTCTTAGACCATTGAGGATGACAGACCATTATTGATGGAAGGCAGGTTATGGATGTAAGGTAGTTAGAAATGAAAGGCAATTAAGTATGACAGACAGCTTGGGTTGTTAGGCATTTCAGAATTCTTTGCAGTATAGATCTGCACAAGTGTAATTTAGTGTAAAATATCATGTAAAAATAATCAAGATAATTAAGACATTATAGATATATGTATATCCATAGGTTTTTGTTGTTCAAAGCAACAATTTAGAAGCATCTTTCAATCACATGCAGATGTTTTATTAATTAATAATAATTAAAAGCTGTTTCAGCTATTCAGATGACACAGTGATTGTTTTAAAAAAGCTGATAATTATGTACCTGTTTTTATAAATTTTATAATATTATAAACCTCATTTGTATAGATAGGATAATTATCATTTGTGAGCAAACATTTACTCCAGATCATTTGATTAAATAACTTGCGACAGCTGCTTATAACCAAAACACATTCTTCAAGACAAGTTGCCATAAAACCTTTTATTAAGACAACAAATCAAAATGCTTTAGACTCAACAAAAATAAAACTATGTAGCTCCTGATCAGACTGCTCCCAGCAGAAGCTATGTGATCTGGACTTGAACTATTTATCTAGACCCGACCAATTTGTACCTAGCAGGTGAGGAACTTCGAAGTCAACTTGTTAAGTCGTGGTTAAATAGCTTTTGTTATCTAGGAGATATTGACACTCTAATTCAGTCAAGTAGGAACTTCTGATCAACACAACAATAAATAGATTTGATGATAAATGATGAATGGTGATTATATAGAGTTGTGATGATGATGATGATGATGATAATGATGACTGCTGCTGCTGCTGATGATGATGATGACTGATGCTGATGATTGACAATGACAATGACAAAGATGATGATGATGATGATGATGATGATGATGATGATGATGATGATAGCAGTGGTGATGATAAAAGAGAAAGTATATATAAGTATGAGTGGTTGTGGATGATAATAATATGCATACATTTAAAACTCTTATAATTAAATAATAAATAATAAATAATAAAAAGGGTCATTTATTTTATTTTTTAAACAAAACAAAAAACTTACCAAGTTTAATCAATATAATCTTCATCTTGAATTTTTTAAATCCAATTATCCTTTTATTAAAAAATTAAAACTCCATTTACTAAAGGTCCACTCACAAACCCAATTTGAACATCATCCCTTCATCAGAAATAATTTCTCTATCATTCACCCTCAGCAGAAATACCCCTATCACAATGTTCTTCAATCCACCTTGACCGGGTATGCAAATTTCCAACTAAATACCCCTTCATTTGGTTTTAAGTTTGTGATCTTCAATTAATTTCAATCAAGGTACATTATAATCACGACTATTCGCCAAGTGTGCCAGCAGTTGGTAGCAGATAGTCAATAGCAGATCGACGAATGGTATTAAATGTCCGAGGCTCGAGTACCTCGGGTCATTGTAGGTGTTATAACGTAACCATGTATCCAATCAGAGTGCGGTGTTATCTGATAAAATATCACATAGTCTTGCTGCCTCTCTATGGCAGTATCTACGGGTTGGGGGCAGACCCACACAATGATGAATAAAATACCTTAGTTCTGCAGTTTTCTTTATCAAGCCATGTAAAGACGTTAAACCCTTCATTGCTTCTCAATGTGGTTATCTTACATTCCTGTTTATTTTTTCAACTTTATTAAAGTCTACTTTTTTAGTTATTTTAACTTCTTAGGTATTGGGGGGATATACTCTGAATGTATTGATTACTTTATTCTTGTAATATTTTTCTATTCCTTTTTGGATTGTTTTTTTTTTATTTCTTTTGTACCTGTAACAACGATTACCTTTTTTTTTTACTTTGTATCAACTGGTTGGTGTTTGTCTCTTTGACGGTCTGTGTGTTTGAGAATATTTTCTATATTCTCTTTTGGTCTGTTAATTTTATTTTATTTACTTTATTACTCATATTGTTTCAACTTATTTAGAAGATGATTGATGATGATGATGATGATGATGATGATGATAAAAATAATCAAGGTGAATTTGATAATAATGATGGTGGTTACAGTGATGTTGATAGCACTACTAATATAGTGCTGCTGATGATGCTGATTTATGATAGCATTGCTTAGGAAAAAAGTGCTGCTGTTGCTGCTGCTGCTGATGATGATGATGATAATGATGATGATGATGATGCTGATAATGGTCTACAACTTCTTAATTTCCCACAATACTCCATTCCACCTGGAGTTTCACTGCAATGTTCAAATACAATTATTTCATAATCAGGTTCTTTACAGCATTCTTCTTTTGCCGCAAGTACCACTTTACAGGTCTTACTGTAAACATTGGTATAATATTAGTTCAACAAATATCATAAAAGGTATGACAGAAGCTTTTTACAAAGATTGAAACCAATAAATGAAAACTAATATAATGAATATTTAATTGGTTCTAAAGCTATCATTTAAAGGTTAGATATTGATCATCATGATCAATTTTAAGCAATAAACATTTTTTTTATTGATAATATATGAATGGACTGGGGATACTTCAATTGAGGTAATGCTGGAGAACTCTTGTATTCTGAACGTTATGAATGTGCGTACTACAACATCAATGAGATCAACCACATATAATGCTTATCCCCCATAATAAACCAAGTTATAAAATACCAATCATCTCGTTATATTAAAAAATTACTAGCCAGACTGAGGTACCCTACGCTATACCTATACAGTAATGATTAATATTTTGGAGGAAAAAAAAATGAGATTATGTTTTTGGGGGCACACATAAATAAATTTATTGTTTTTCAATAAAGGAGAGAATCTCTTCCAATCAAAAACCTTAAATGCATGAATTTTATGGGAACCATGCCATTTTTTATTAAGTTAATGAGTTCACAGACATAAAGAAGTTGGGTGGTTTGAATATTTTTGTTTTGTTTTGTAAATGCTCTTCGGGTTCCAAGTGTACAAACAGTTTTCAAAACCATGTTTTTAATATTACATAAGATAAGATTTTAATAGTGATTTCAGGATTGTAACTGGACTCAACACATGACCCTGCAGATGTAATGACCTTGACTTTAATTATGATATTGACCTTAGATGCTTACACTTGTAAATGTTATTTATGGCACATCTTAAAGTGTATGTAAGATAGTGAAGTTAGATTGAAGTATTATAAATACTAATGAAGTTATGCACATTGAAAAAAGACATGCACATGAGATGTAGAAACAAGGGTAGCTGTATGCACACCTTCAGGGCATAAAAATACATGTCCTTTATTTTCCCACTGCATTAACAGTGAAAAGAATGTTACAGCATTCCACAGAAAGCTGATGACCTAACAATTTAATACTTTTTCTGTCTGTAGTGCAACAAAGAGTAGTTCCAAACATTTCCATAATTTGATATGAAATGAAATGTCACAAGTTTAAAACTACACACAGAACAAAGCCATCAAGAGTCTAGATGCCCAGCTTGTTTTAACAATAAATACATATGCAAATTTGTTTATAAAATACAAGACAAAATGAAACAAATTCAGAAATAAACCCATACCACAGCAAGGAACTATTTATCTACTGTATCCAGTTTCTCATGTGATGTAACCAGCAATGTTTTTGAAGATTTTGGTTTATCTAACACATCTTATCTTCACCTGGCAGCTGTCAAGGCCTCAAGATGTGACTAGATGTACTTTCCCAAAGCAGTGAATACACAGTGCTTACAGTACTTTAATTTATATATGTCTTGTGTGTTTTCGAAATACATCACAGTGACCAGTAATGATCATTAAAGGGCCATCCAGCTAATGTTGTGGAAGAAGACACCAGACAAATGTGGGTAGAACCACCACCACACCCCAGGTCAGGTGGAAGACCTTCCAGTCCTTTGCCTGAATGGGACTCAAACCCACATGGTGAGAGGCTAAGTAGTCAGGGGAGTGAAAATTCAGCAAATATTCCATTTTGACACAGGCATCCCAAAATTATATAGATACTAATTTTTGACTAGATAGGTAAGTCATGTCAAGATTCTACAATAAAGTGTTAACCGATACAGTAAACATAATAACAGTGTTCTGAGCATTAAAAAATGTTTCTGAATGTAAAGGCAGCATGTTTGAGTTTGTTACCATTCACAAGCAATTGATTGGTTGGATTTACATCCACATTTAAATCTGACCAATCTGATTAAAGGCATTGAATGAGGCCTTCTTCTGATACCCTCAGCATACAAGATAAGAGTGTGCTTGGAGATCACACTGGGAAGAGCCATAAATCATTAAGTTTGTGTAGTGTACACAGACATGTCATGGTAGGAAGGGTCATATGATACTAAAGTGTGTGTGTTCAGTTTCATTTGGGTTTCATGGGGATTTCTAACCTCAGTCTTCAATGCTCATGCAGAAAGGGAGAGGTTCCTTATGGATAAGATGTTGGAAGACCAAAAATCAGAAGAAAAGAATGGACTGGACATCTTCCATTTGTTATGTTCAGCTTATGTTCAGCTTAATGTCAATTCTAAAGAGATGTTCTGGCCAACTCAGTTTCAAAATTATATATCAATGGTGATTTTGTAGAGGTAACATTTTCATGTTCACATCAAGCTTTTATTGTGCAGTAAATATGGTATTGTTGTTTAGTGCACATAGATAATACATATCACACATATCATATACCTTTGGACATCCAAGAAAAAAATAATAAAAAGTAATTTATTTACCTTAATATTGGCATCTCTTTTGGTATTTTTATGCGTTTCCGGTAATTTTATCACTCGCATTTATTTATCAAGGCATACAACTAGAGCATAATATTGATTTAAGACAGTATGAGTTCATTCCCTTGAAACGTTAAACGCCCAAATCCAACATCTCAGTTCGTACCTTGAGTTTACTTGCGGGGATGGATCCAAGGAGAAAGGGGGGGGGGGGGGGTTGAGGGTGCATCCCCCTACCCCATTACTACCACCAACCGGGTAAAAGAGTAGTGTTGTGAAAACACATGCATTTACACTTAAAAATACTAAGTTTTTAAAGTAAATTTTGCATGTTGACTGCTTAGGTCGAAGTCTGGGTCCTTTACTGTGCATATAGATATTTAGTACTTATTGTGATTAAGTTTATTGGATCTTGATTCATAGCCCGCCCCCCACCATCATTTTCTGGATTTGCCCCTGCTTGCACTGTCTAGAAAGTTAAGCAGTGGTTGATTTATTTTTACAGAAAGATCTATTCTTTAAAATCAAATGCTCCAAATCAGAAACCTTGCTCAAATGAATGCATCTCTGCATGTTCACCCCTTGGTAATGACAGCTTTTCAAATGCAAATTCCTAGGGTAGCTGATTAAGAATTGATGCGGGGCCCTACAGTGCATCGGGATTCAAAAGGCATATTTCGAACTCAACTTTTGATCACCGGCATTGGATGTAATCGTGTACATATACAATCTAGATTGCATTTTAAACTGTATCTTGATTTATAGCTCATTGGATCTAGAATTAGCGCTGTGCCTTAAGTGATCTAGATATCCGTCGATATGATCAACAGTTGAAAGATCTACACGTTGTGGTGACATTAAAGTTTACATTTACTACATTTAGATCTACAACTTAATCGTATTAGGAATTATTTCTTGTTGCAAATTGTTTCTATAATTTAGTCCAGAATTGGGATCTTTATGGCGTGTCGTTGTGTTTTCAAAAACAAATATCTTGAGAGGTTGACCCAGTAGCGTGTTGATCAGTCACTATTTACAAATAAATTGTTGTTTCATGAAGAATATCTCGCGAAGTGTTGCCCCACAATTGGGGCAGTCGAATCATCTTCGGCCCTTTCTCACGTTCGGAAACGAACATTGACACACCGGGATTCTCGGTATCTGCTTCGGTCTTCCTACATTGGGGATTTCCTGTGTCGTCACTTCCGGGAGTTTCCTGTTACTAAAAATAGCTTGGCCGTCACGCTCTAGTTCGTCCGCCATTGTTTTATAGATGTTTATCTTATAATGGAAGTTTGGGGGTCATCCATAAAATCTAAGTGTTATTTTATGAACATGTTTAAATTAATGTTTATATATAGGTATATAAGAAAAGATCCTATCAAAATTTCCACAGATATTTAAATTGTATTTACCTGTAGACAAAGGCAAACAAAGTAAATGTAAATGTGACAAAAATCACAGAGACGAGACATAACACACAACAAGAAAAACTATCAGTTACCGTCTTGGAATTGGAATGTATATTTTAAAGGTGGTATCTCACAGTTTTCCCATCTGTTGCACAAGTTTGGTGTTTTTATTTATTTTTCACATCAATATGGGGCATCAACATTTTATGTGGTCTTTTTTTTTAGGTAACAATAACTCATTTGCTTGTTTGAGAGGAAATATGTCCAAAATGTCAGATATTCCCTTTGAGGGGCTTTATAACTTACAAGTGAATAGCTACTGCTTTTTTTACCTCAAATCTACAACACACGAATCGGTAACTACTGTAAGATCCGCGCGCGGTTAATAAAAATAGCATTTTACTTACTTGTATCCAACACTTTTACACAAGTTTACTGTCTTAGTTCGTGTCATATAGGCTGCGTTTATAATGTCATTTTACCTCGTGTTACAAAAAAGTAGACATATATTTTAACATATATTTTAAATACTTGTTGCAGGATTTCACGTAGTTTGTCATTGTTACTGTATAGATCTAGGCGAAGAAATAAAATAGTTCGATATGAATCTCTCACCGCCTCCTGCCTCTCCATCATTGTTTTTTCCTTCAATATTTTGCCGTTGCTGTGACCTTTAGAAATGTGTTATGACTGCAGATTGCGTTTAATGGTCTTTGGGGATTGGCTGCTATGATGCCAGGTCTGTTTCCTCCATATCACCTCCGAGGTATATATCACTCTAACCAGCTTAGAAAATTAAACTTTACACATAGATGGTTTTATTTTTATTTGAAAACACACAAAAAACAAACAAAAAAACAACAACAGCTACACACTGATTTTGTGTTGTTGTTGTTGTTTGTTTGTTTTTGAGGGGTGGGGCGGGCTCGTGGGGTGTACTTTAGATTTCAGGTTTTACTCGGGTTTCAGAGGTGTAACTCTTGCGATACTCACTGACAAATTTCACCGGAGTTACATCCCTTAGCGATCATTTCATTAATTTTTGTGTGTGTCGATCCAAAAGTGTAAATATGAAAAAATATGTTTGAAAATGATAAGATATTCTTAAATCATGGTGCCCGTTTAATTGTTTGTACAACTGACTTCTGAATGGATAAGATTTGATATCATTTGCATAGTCAGGAGGAAATTATGACGTGTTGTTTACCTCGCGAAAACTACTTATGAAAGATATTATGCGATCAAAGCAGAATTGTAAGGTGTCTACAGAGATCTTTTGTATGCACTGGATAAAAATTAAATGAAAGATTTCGTCTATGTGATTTAATTTAATGTCGCATTCTTACTTAACACAAAACGAAAGAAGATATCAATGTGTATATAGTAGCTTCTACACCCTGCGTTGCACAGCGAGACGAGGTGGCCGAGTGGTTAAGGCGATGGACTGCTAATCCATTGGGCTCTGCCCGCGTGGGTTCGAATCCCATCCTCGTCGAACATTTTATTTTTTAAAATTCTTTTTACAAATACACTTTCCCGATTTGACGGATGATTGTTACAGTTTAACGCGAGCTAGGACAAAGGTTAACGAACTAGAAGAGGAACACCATATTTAAAGAAATAATGATTACGTATGTACATAGGGTTTCTACTTTCTAGCAATTGGACTGCTAGTCCATTTATAACTTTTTAAACAAAGTCCTAACGGATTTCCTCGGCTATCATTCCTAACGGTTTCCTAACAAAGTCCTTAAGGACAGGTACCATTTCCTAAGTAATTCCTAACAAAGTCCAAACAGATTCTGTGTGTTATGTCTTGTCTCTGTATTGTGTTTGTTTGTTTGTTTGTGTGTGTGTGTGTGTGTGTGTGTGTGTGTGTGTGTGTGTTTGTGTTTTTTGTTTTGTCACTTGTACATTTACCATGTTTGTCTATGTCTGGAGGTAGTTCAGATTTAAATTTTTGTGGTAATTCACTTAAGACCTTTTCTTATTTTCCGTACAATGACCTACCGGAATTGTAACGTTGCATAACGATTAGCAATACATTTCTTACGATTTTTCCCCTTTCTAAACAAAGTCCTTACGGATTCCTAACATTTCCAACCGGATTCCTAACAAACATCTCACGGAATTCTAACATTTCCAAGCGGAATCTTAACACATACATCTTACAAAGGCCTTACGGTCATTATTTGTCCATCAACTCGTACTAAGTTTAAATAAAGTTGATTTTTCAACGCTGCCTATATTGTTAGACACTGCAAATTGCGAAAGAATCACTCTAAATATTCCTTATTTCCAAGTCTACAAATAGGCACGGTAGTGATCTCTGCAAAAAATAGATATCGACGTCAGAGCGGACTACTAGGATGACAACGTGAACGCAAAAGTAAGTTGTCACGTGGTTTTCTTAGTTTAAAAAAAAGCTGTATCTGCAGCGTGGCTCAGATAGGAAATACCTGTTTGCAATAACGAGTGTGGATTTATGCTTTAATGTTCACCTAGATCTAGGGCATTAATGAACAGCTTTTTGTAGACCTAATATTGAAATAATGACTTATTTGGTTATTTGAGGAAAAGATATATCCAAACTTTCGGGTACCACATTTAAAGATGGTATCCGACGGTTTGCCTCTATCAAATTCATATAGCAATATCGAAATGCTGCATTGGATAGTTTAGGTATAGTTTTTGTATAAATTTATACTTAAGTCTTAATATATACGATTTTGAACCGACGTAATCGCAAAAAAGAAATAATCTGAATGTGTATTCTTTCCAACTGTATATAAAAAAAACACAACTCGATAGTGGTCTCTACTTAAAATAGATATCGACGTCAGAGCGGATTACCCGGATGACTATGTAATGCGAACTGAAAAGTAAGTGGTCACGTGGTTTTCTAAGTTTAAAAATAGCTATCTTTGCATCGTGGCTCGGATAGGAAATACCTGTTTGCAGTGACGACTGGTGATTTATGCTTGACTGTTTTACACAGATCTAGGACCCCAATGAACAGCAATTTGCAGTTTTTTAAAGTAACTATGACCTATGTGGTTATTTGAGAAAATAAATCTTGGTCCAAACTGTCGAATACCACCGTTAAAACCGATCAGATTACTCAAATATTAACACATTCTACTAATCATTACAACAAAATCAAACAATTTTGATAGAATCCCTCACATCGCTTTTTCAATTTGTCTCGACAACAGTTTTTGTTCTGAAGTTAAAATGTAATAATTTCGTTTTGTGGCCTGCACACTTTTTATAGTATTGGCGCCGCTCTGCAGAGCGGTGCTTCTTATGGATTGCATTTTTATGATGACGACAGTGTACCTGGCAAAAACAGGAAATCGCAGCTGTTTTGTGAGATCTTTTTCAGAGAAAACTGAATATTTCTTTTTTAACACTTTAGCTTGCAACAATAACGTGTAGCTTGCACTTATAAAGAAAGTAACTGGCATTTATATGAATTCGCAGCTGTTTGGCGAAGTATTATTTAACAAAATAAACCGAGTATACCGATGCAGTTGTAAATACAGATATAGCGGAAAACAAGGAAAGGAAACAAAGTTGCAAATACTCTACTTCCCATTAGAGTTATGGTTCGTTACTGTCAAATGTTTTATCTAATTAATCGTCAGTGTATGAGAGTGTTTAGTTTCCAGGATAATCGTCTTCTTCTTTAAAGCCATGCTCTCTACGGCACCTTGGATGTCTCACACCATAGCTCTATCTTTTTCTTTTCTTTTTATTGCAGTTTACGTGTTTATCATTTGCACCAATTTTATTTACGACATTTGATTGGATTTAGCAGCCGAAATAAAAACCCAAAGTCACAGATTTATGTAATGTACCTGCAGCGGTGTTAACAAATGCGCTTTGTCTGAAAATCACTGGATGGTTTTTGTCCGGGTAGGAAAAGGGACGGGAGTATTTTCACCCGTGTTGGCAAAAGAACTAGAGGGTTTTCGTGTGGTTAGGAAAATATGAACAGGAGAGTTTTCGCCCGGGCCATCAAAATATCTGGACTGGTTGCATCCTTCCGGAATTTTGTTATTATTATTATTTTTTTTTAAATCCAGAAACCGCGTCGGGTCAACTACTTACATATAAAGTTATATATTTAGGCCTATTTATGTGCCCCTTATGCATTTATTTATTTATTTTATTCATGCATAATGGACATTTTTATCACCTAAACGATTTTGAAAATGTTTTCGATTACATTCATTGTTGTTGTTGCTGTTTCTTTCGTTGTTTTTACTTTTCGAAAACAGTTGATGCTGATTTCTAAGTCATAACACCACAAACATTACGCGCTTTGATTTTATTATTTTTGTGTGAATAATACGATAAGTGTTTTTAAATTGTAAGTCTATTAAATTTCCGCTCACATTATATTATATCGACTATCACTTTACGAAAATGTGTTCAGAGTTTAATCATATGCATGCACGTGGATATGCGCGCCTGTGAATCCCGTTCAGATTGGTGGAAATTAGGTCAGATATAAATAGATTGCTGCGTCATTGTAAACAATTCAAAATTTACCCGAAACTCTCATTGACATTTGACAGCGATGGTTTAAGTAAAGTTTAAAGTATGCGAACTAGTACGTTTATCATTTTGTAAATTATTAGTCTTGCTTTACGTTAGCAGGGAAGTCTTTGTTGCATCTCTGAAAAAAATCCTTTAACGGGTTGCAACAGCTGATTGTCACTGGTTCCCGCATCGCGATAGCCTTCCTCAATCGTGTATTGCACAGGGTCGGGATCCATTGAGCACTGTAAACAATAGTCACGTGATCATCATAATCTGGCTCTATCTGGAATATGACAGCGGTGGTACAAAATCTATCAGGTATGCCTTCTTTTATCAGTTGTCCGAGGAACTTACTCGTGACTGTCAATATCTTATGTCCTGGCCAGATTGCAATATGACTTAGGCTTTCTAACGACAGTTAGGTGAACTAACAAGCTCCAGAAGTTTGAGAACTCTCGACAAAATGCATCTACATTATGTATGCCAATCAACTAATCAATTCGTGTGTTATACACTTATACAGCGACACTGTGTTGAAACGTTAACATACCATTTCGCTGGGTGTACTTATTCTATCAAAGTTGGCACGCAAAGCTCCAGGTTGCAAAAGTTTAGCTTCATATAGCAAGAGACAGTTAAAGGGGTTGATGCTTGCTTCTTGAAAGGGTGAACTATATGTAAGTTATAACGCAATAGTTAGGCCTAGACCGTGAGACTGCCGCCAAGCTTGGGTAGCAAATGAAGACTGCATTCACTGTATTAAGGTCACAATGTATGTATTCTGATAAAAGTGGAGAAGGCACATTGTTTCAAAATGTTATATGCTGTATATTTTTTTCTTTATTGGTCATTTCACTACCTCTTTTTTTTTGTTCTTATTGTTCTTCCCTGTTATGACGTTTTTCAACAACTTTCAGAGCATTACATTTTACACAAATCTAGCATATGTATGTAGTATACCTATTAATGTATAATGCAACATCGAAGAAGGAATATAGTGTAGGGGATATCATATGATAAAAACCTGATATACTGATAGTCAGTCCTACAAAAAAATACATTGCATGTCACATTTGTTGTCATTTTATACACACATGTTGATTTTTTAATATTTTTTTGTTGACTTTGTTTTATCAGTTTACACAAAATCTTTGTTTATATGAGGAAAAACTATGTTCAGTGATGTATTAATCTTAAAACAACATATATTAGCCAATAAAGAAGAAATCAGTGTTTTTATTTGTAATATAAGCTGATATTACAATATATACAATTAAGAAAGTTTTGAAATGCTTTGGTCTGCTCCATGAACCTAGCATAGATCAATTAGTTTGTCTAGCAAGATATTGTGTAAAGATTCTGTAAACCGCTGACCAATTAATGATAATTGAGCATCCATGTAGGATTTCTATGAGTCAAGGAAAAGGATTTATTTCACTTACACAACTTAACTGGTTGATTATTTATGTTTATCTTGTTGTTGAAAATATTTGC
This sequence comes from Sinonovacula constricta, assembly GCA_007844125.1. Lineage (NCBI taxonomy): Eukaryota > Metazoa > Mollusca > Bivalvia > Cardiida > Solecurtidae > Sinonovacula > Sinonovacula constricta. Next base: position 18,027,652 of record CM017562.1, read on the forward strand.
TCTAACTGTAGAACCTATTTTTGTTGTCTTGATATTGATCTAAATCTGAAAATATGCTGATCAAACAGTTCTTTGAATCTTTGACGTGCACTGAGAGCTACATGGGACTGTGTGGGGACCTAAATGACATAGCAAATCAAATTAATATGCATGTTACAGGTGAAATGTGATATAATAGGTCTTATTTAAGTTACTATTGTACTTTGTTTCCATGGTTTTGAGCCTCTCTTGGCTGTCACACTTTTTCATGGAGTCAGTAATGCTTCACTGGATTTGGATGAAGATTGGTAGAAAGATTGATCAAAATAATAAAATTTTGCACTTTGAATGTTGTAACATTTCACCTTCTATTAATAGGGTTATTGCCCTTTGATTAAAATAAGGAGCAATTTGATGGATTTTGATCTAACTTGGTAGAAGTATTCATAAATATGAGAGACCGATGCACATCTCATGATATTAACAATTTATAAATGGAGTTATTTGTTATTTACTAAAAACATATTAATTTTGCCTCCAAATAGCTTTAAGTTTGAAGTGTGTTGTTGGATTTAGATGAAACCTTGTAGAAAAATGTATCATAATGGGAAAATAATGCATGTCATACGTATCACCACCTATAAATTGAGTTACATCATGTGCGTTGTATTGCCATTTGTTAAAAAAAATGGCTTATTTAAAATTCTTTATGGAGCCCCAAGTCAGTAATGCTTGAATTTTGGCAGAAATATTTATCATTATGGGAAAATGACACATGTTGACTTTGGTGATATTTCAGATTCTATTTATGTAGTTATTGCCCATTAATTTAAAAACCACAACATTTATTTCACACTGTTCATTCAGAAGCCATTAGTCATTCTAGGGCTTCGTTGAATTCAGATGAACATTGGTAGAAATATGAATAATGATATGAAAATTATGCAAGTTGATTTTTGTGACTTAACAATCATATGCTTCTAATGGAGTTATTACCCTTGGATAAAAATAGTTTAGTTTTCATTTATTGTTGAAGTCATAAACAGTAATGCCTTGTTGGATTTAGATGAAACCCATCAACCTTCATTTTTATAGGACATATTTTCCAATTTATTTTTAAATTTTCTCATCCTCCCTGTAGTTTCTTTTCTTTACAAAATTTCTCTTATGATAAAAACAAGACCTAGTGTTATATTCCTTCATGGTTTCACTTGGTTTTATCGATCAACTGCTTGGTTTTTCTCACTTTTGCACAAATCATTTAGTTTTTAACTGATAAAGGATCTTTGTGTGATTTTTGTCTTTATCAATAGACATTTGTTTAGAGATGATATATTACCTTAAGGTTTGAGCAGGGAAAACAATAAAAGACCGGACCTTGTAGTGCAATCAGTAGAGTGTTGGCTCCAGGTACAGGAGGCCTCGGGTTCGAACCCGGGGCTGAGACATACCAAAGTCATAACAAATGGTAGTTGTATAGCTCCCTTACTAACACTCGAGCAAATACAAGACCTATCATATCACATTTTCACGACTAGTTGGCCCGGTCTCCAGATAACTGAAATACTGTGGGATGATAAACCCAACAAACAAACAACCAATAATAGACTTGGTCACAGGTGGTCAAATTAAAGATGAATAGATTGAAATATTATATCTGATCAATATATGTGAACATGCTTCCCTTCAAATCATTGTGTCATTAATTTGAGAGAATCAAATGCATTGCAACAGATATCAAATATTTTAAGCCACTTGTTACCAAGCATCAGTGTTAAATTCTGAACTAATCATAAGGGAATATGTGACATCTGTAAATACATTGGTAATCAACTTTATATTGATTGTCGCAAAATTTACAAATTTTAAAAATGAGGTGCTTCTCATGGATTTTGTGGTTTGTTTGAGTCATGCATAAGGCTGTCTTTACTTTGATAGCATGCTATGTAAACCTGTACCATTACAACTTGTAAAGACATGAGTTATTAGCAGGGTTCTCAGTTTGGACTGGGAACCAGTTAGAGATGGCTGACTTCTTAATGACTTTACAAGTAACATGACCGATCTCTTTGTCTTAACAAATGACTTGACTAACCACTTTGTCTTTATAAATGACTTGACTAACCACTTTGTCTTTATAAATGACTTGATTAACCACTTTGTCTTTACAAATCACTTTACTAACTGCTTTGTCTTTATAAATGACTTGACTGACCTACTTGTCTTTACAAATGACTTGACTAACCGCTTTGTCTTTATAAATGACTTGACTAACCGCTTTGTCTTTAGAAATGACTTGACTAACCACTTTGCCCTTATAAATGACTTGATTAACCACTTTGTCTTTACAAATGACTTGACTAACCACTTTGTCTTTAGAAATGACTCGACTAACCACTTTGTCTTTACACATGACTTGACTAACCGCTTTGTCTTTATAAATGACTTGATTGACCTACTTGTCTTTACAAATGACTTGATTAACCACTTTGTCTTTACAAATGACCTGACCCACCACTTTGTCTTTTTAAATGACTTGACTAACCTCTTTTTCTTTATAAAAGAATTGATTAACCACTTTGTCTTTACAAATGACTTGACTAACCACTGTGTCTTTTCAAATGACCTGACCCACCACTTTGTCTTTATAAATGACTTGACTAACCTCTTTTTCTTTATAAATGAATTGATTAACCACTTTGTCTTTACAAATGACTTGACTAACAACTTTGTCTTTACAAATGACTTGACTAACCACTTTGTCTTTACAAATGACATGACTAACCACTTTGTCTTTACAAATGACTTGACTAACCTCTTTTTCTTTATAAATGAATTGATTAACCACTTTGTCTTTACAAATGACTTGACTAACCACTTTGTCTTATAAATGACTTGACTTACCACTTTGACTTTATACATGACTTGACTAATCACTTTGTCTTATAAATGACTTGACTAACCACTTTGTCTTACAAATGACTTGACTAACCACTTTATCTTCTAAATGACTTGACTAACCACTTTATCTTTATAAATGACTTGACTAACCACTTTGTCTTATAAATGACATGGCTAACCACTTTGTCTTTACAAATGACTTGACTACCCACTTTGTCTTTATAAATGACATGACTAACCACTTTGTCTTTACAAATGACTTGACTAACCACTATGTCTTTATAAATGACATGACTAATCACTTTGTCTTTACAAATGACTTGACTAACCACTTTGTCTTTACAAATGACTTGACTCACCACTTTGTCTTTACAAATGACTTGACTCATCACTTTGTCTTTACAAATGACTTGACTAACCACTTTGTCTTTACAAATGTCTTGACTAACCACTATGTCTTTATAAATGACATGACTAACCACTTTGTCTTTACAAATGACTTGACTAACCACTTTGTCTTTACAAATGACTTGACTAACCACTTTGTCTTTACAAATGACATGACTACCCACTTTGTCTTTATAAATGACATGACTAACCACTTTGTCTTTACAAATGACTTGACTAACCACTTTTTCTTTACAAATGACTTGACTCACCACTTTGTCTTTACAAATGACTTGACTCATCACTTTGTCTTTACAAATGACTTGACTAACCACTTTTTCTTTACAAATGACTTGACTCACCACTTTGTCTTAACAAATGACTTGACTAACCACTTTGTCTTTACAAATGACATGACTAACCACTTTTTCTTTATAAATGACATGACTAACCACTTTGTCTTTACAAATGACTTGACTAACCACTTTTTCTTTACAAATGACTTGACTCACCACTTTGTCTTTACAAATGACTTGACTCATCACTTTGTCTTTACAAATGACTTGACTAACCACTTTGTCTTTACAAATGTCTTGACTAACCACTATGTCTTTATAAATGACATGACTAACCACTTTGTCTTTACAAATGACTTGACTAACCACTTTTTCTTTACAAATGACTTGACTCACCACTTTGTCTTTACAAATGACTTGACTAACCACTTTTTCTTTACAAATGACTTGACTCACCACTTTGTCTTTACAAATGACTTGACTCACCACTTTGTCTTTACAAATGACTTGACTAACCACTTTGTCTTTACAAATGACATGACTAACCACTTTTTCTTTATAAATGACATGACTAACCACTTTGTCTTTACAAATGACTTGACTAACCACTTTTTCTTTACAAATGACTTGACTCACCACTTTGTCTTTACAAATGACTTGACTCATCACTTTGTCTTTACAAATGACTTGACTAACCACTTTTTCTTTACAAATGACTTGACTAACCACTTTTTCTTTACAAATGACTTGACTAACCACTTTGTCTTTACAAATGACATGACTACCCACTTTGTCTTTATAAATGACATGACTAACCACTTTGTCTTTACAAATGACTTGACTAACCACTTTTTCTTTACAAATGACTTGACTCACCACTTTGTCTTTACAAATGACTTGACTCATCACTTTGTCTTTACAAATGACTTGACTAACCACTTTGTCTTTACAAATGTCTTGACTAACCACTATGTCTTTATAAATGACATGACTAACCACTATGTCTTTACAAATGACTTGACTAACCACTTTGTCTTTACAAATGACTTGACTAACCACTATGTCTTTATAAATGACTTGACGGACCTATTTGTCTTTATAAATGACTTGACTGACCTCTTTGTCTTTACAAATGACTTGACTGACCGCTTTGTCTTTACAAATGACTTGACTGACCGCTTTGTCTTTACAAATAATATGACTGACCGCTTTGTCTTTACAAATGACATGACTGACCTCTTTGTGTAATTTTTCTTGCTTTGCTCAGCTTTCAATGGCAGTTTTAGAACAAAAGAATCCAATGTTTGACTAAAAAGATCAGTGATAACCCGTCATTGTACTTATGTCTTTCTTAACCTTTAGGTTGTGGTATTTGTTTATTACCCCTACCAGTAGTTAGATGTTTTCTTGCTTACCAACATGGCAAGGTTCCTGGACGTATCACTTATGATTCCACAGCAAATAGTGTAGATCCTGATCAGACAGCTCCCAGCTGGTCTTGAGAATAAATTTTGTTTATGAAGTGCGCAAAGTCTACAGTCCTACATACTTTCTTACTTACATTACTTATTATTTTATTATTATTTGGCTGGTGTATTTAACTGTGTCCAACTTTTCCGGGAGCATTTCGAACAGTTCCATGTTATCATTGTTGACATTATTTTCCGTGCAATATGCACTTATATATAGTGACATCATTGGTAAGTCGGCATTTTCTGCCTAAAATGTTAGTTCACAGTTAAGATTAAAAGAACCGGGCTTTGTAACGGTCTTATGAAAGATGTATGGTACTGCCATAAATAACAAAGGCAATTCAATTGATATATAACCGTATACTTACAGCAGTAAGTAACTAAAAGTTACTAAAAGTCTGGTCAAAGTAATGCAGGTTTATTTACAATTAATTTGTAACTGTCGCATAACTGAACTGGATGTTTGTTAAAGTTTATTTTTTTGCATTTATTCATGCATATTGGTATTTTGTTTATGTAACTGTTTTTGAGAACTTAAGGTCAGCATGAATAGAAACTGTTAAAATAATTTTAGGGGAAGGAGGTAAGTGTAAATCATGAAATTGTCTATAACAGTGTAAATCATGAAATGGTCTGTAACAGTGTAAATCACCAAATGGTCTATAACAATGTAAATCACCAAATGGTCTATAACAATGTAAATCACCAAATGGTGTATAAAAGTGTAAATCACTAAATGGTCTATAACAGTGTACATCACCAAATGGTCTATAACAGTGTTAATCACAAAATGGTCTATAACAGTGTAAATTATAAAATGGTCTATAACAGTGTAAATCGCAAAATGGTCTATAACAGTGTAAATTACAAAATGGTCTATAACCGTGTAAATCACAAAATTGTCTATAACAGTGTAAATCAGGAAATGGTCTATTACAGTGTAAATTAGGAAATGGTCTATAACAGTGTAAATCTGGAAATGGTCTATTACAGTGTAAATCATGAAATGGTCTACAGTGTAAATCACAAAATGATCTGTAACAGTGTAAATCACAAAATGGTCTATAATAGTGTAAATCATTAAATGGTCTATAATAGTGTAAATCATGAAATGGTCTATACCAGTGTAAATCATAAAATGGTCTACAATGTAAATCACCAAATGGTCTATAAAAGTGTAAATCACTAAATGGTCTATAACAGTGTACATCACCAAATGGTCTATAACAGTGTTTATCACAAAATGGTCTATAACAGTGTAAATTACAAAATGGTCTATAACAGTGTAAATCACAAAATGGTCTATAACAGTGTAAATTACAAAATTGTCTATAACAGTGTAAATCAGAAAATGATCTATAAGAGTGTAAATCAGGAAATGGTCTATTACAGTGTAAATTAGGAAATGGTCTATAACAGTGTAGATTAGGAAATGGTCTATTACAGTGTAAATTAGGAAATAGTCTATAACAGTGTAAATCTGGAAATGGTCTATTACAGTGTAAATCATGAAATGGTCTACAGTGTAAATCACAAAATGATCTGTAACAGTGTAAATCACAAAATGGTCTATAATAGTGTAAATCATTAAATGGTCTATAATAGTGTAAATCATGAAATGGTCTATGCCAGTGTAAATTAGGAAATGGTCTATAACAGTGTAAATCAGGAAATGGTCTATTACAGTGTAAATTAGGAAATGGTCTATAACAGTGTAAATTAGGAAATGGTCTATTACAGTGTAAATTAGGAAATAGTCTATAACAGTGTAAATCTGGAAATGGTCTATTACAGTGTAAATCATGAAATGGTCTACAGTGTAAATCACAAAATGATCTGTAACAGTGTAAATCACAAAATGGTCTATAATAGTGTAAATCATTAAATGGTCTATAATAGTGTAAATCATAAAATGGTCTACAGTGTAAATCATGAAATGGTCTATAACAGTGTAAATTACAAAATGGTCTGTAACAGTGTAAATCACCAAATGGTCTGTAATAGTGTAAATCACAAAATGGTCTATAACAGTGTACATCACCAAATGGTCTGTAATAGTGTAAATCATGAAATGGTCTATTACAGTGTAAATCATGAAATGGTCTACAATATAAATCACGAAATTGTCTGTAACATAAAAGGTTGACTCTTAGTTATATAAGCAGAAATTTATCAAGCCAAGGCCAAAAGTGCAGATCCTGCTTAGCCAACTAGCCGGGGAGCTGTCTGATCTGATCTGCTCCTTTTGCTACTTGGTCTTCAGTTACATGTTTATTTATCTTTTGTATCTAATTGTTAGCAAACTAATAATAATAACAAATGGTTGAAAACAACTTCAGTGGATTCAAGGTTAAAACAACACACACACACACCAACATTAGGTTACAGGAAGCTGCCATTACATAAGTCTGCCTATCAGTTTCATCACCTCTTATTTGCAACACTCTCCTACTAGTCTGATACATATAGGGCGTACATGATAGGTTCAGCATAACAGCTATAGTATCATAACATCTATGGTAGTTAACATTTGAATGATTTAACCGGTTTATTCTGGTTTAAATGTCATAAGCTCCAGATGATGTTTACAGGGCACTGATTTGTTATATGATTCATGCTGTAATGCAACAACAACATATCAAAAACCATGCCTGATTTTGTGTGTGTGTGTGAGAAGAAACTTGAGCACCATGAACTTCATTTTGAATCTACACTTTGTGGAAAATATTCTTTTAATAAAGTATTAAATGTGAGTAAAAAAACTAACCAGCTCAAAGAGGACATAAAAGTGCTTGCCCTGACTGGTACTCCAACCCACAAGGCGAAGTGGCCAAAGGGTCAGTGGAGTAACCAGTCGGGAATACTGCCCACATGACCACAGGCATTCCTCATGTTCTTGCCTCAACTGAGTTCTAAGTCTTCAGGATGAGAGATAATCTGGTGTAAGATTAATGGCTCTAATGGATCCCTGTAATATTTCTTGATACATGCTCTTATCATACTGTGCTTTTTGGCACAGTGATGGCAGCAGCATAAATCCTCGTCCCCCTTTTTTTCATCAGATCGACATTTTTTCAGCCATGTATCTTCCAAGGCAAACAAATGGCCTCTATAGTTTCACAGGGTTGGCAAATACTCACTCATCACTCATACAAGAGATACTGAATGGAGATAATTTATTCTGTATATTATCCTGTTTTATGGAAAAAAAAAATTAATATTTTTTTTTATAAGCATATCTTAAACAAAATGTACAATATATTTTGTCAGTAGTCACATTGTTAGTGGGTCTAAAGAGAAAACTAACCAGAGTAATTTCTGACTGCCAAAATTAAAGTTGTGCCGGTTTATGTAAAATGTGATTTTGTAAAACACAGATTTTAGTGAATAAATTAACTGTGTGACACGGTTTAAATGTATTACACAGTTCACAGTTGTAAGCTGTGTTACAAACAATTTAATGTTAACCAACATCTGTAATCATTCATCTATAAAATACAATTGATTGATCAAGTTAGGGAGAAAAATAAGTAATTTGGTGTTCCGGAAAAGAAGATGTTTACATTCTGAATAACAGATTAAGCCCTTTTCCTTATACTACTTTGAATTACCTTTGGTTGGACAATAACCCCAATAAACATATATACTGCTTTGATTAAATCCATAGCTTAAGTTTATTCACTACAAATCAATAAACATGAAAAGCCAGCGACCCACTGCTCTGGCTCCACTGGTTGCCTTTGTCCATGTGGCTACACATTGTAACCTTCTGAGAAAGTGACCCATGTACAGAATCAAGGCCAGTCGATAATGTACCTCTGTGCGAATACTGACCACCAGACCAAACACAGTGTGTGCCATTGTACTAAGGTTAACCTCTATACATGCTATACTTGTTAATTAGCCCTTCTGACTCTCGAGTTATTTGTCAAACAACATGCATGTAGGTAAGAAGACTTACTCCTTGAGACTTCAAGTAGCAAGTAGAACAGTTCCTTATTGAATGGCTTCGAGTAATAACTGGCAGATCTGGACCTACACTATTTACCAAAGCCTGACTAATTTGTTTGTAGTGCGATAAGAGCAAACACAGAACATTTTGGCAACTCACCAGACCTGTCTTTGTTCATTTAGACAAATTATCCTTTATACCTGTTCTGACATGTGCTTGAAACATGACTAACACTAATATGTACAGCTATATAAATGTTTTTGGACATTTAATTAAAATAAATACCGGCCATTTAGAGAAATGGAAACATCAATACTTAATAATATATTTTCATGTACCTGCATATTATTTAACTTGCATTTTAATGTTTCATTTCAGGCTTCTGTTTGTTACGTAAATTAATGTTTCATTGCCCATATATAGTTCAGAATAATTTTTACTTGAGATAACACAACATTGCATGGTACATGCACTATATATCTGTGTGTGTGGTTGGGTTGTTTGGAGACACCTTATCACATTACTCCATTCCTGGCTTGATGTCCTTGTTTTTAAAGTCAAGGTTAATCATTTAGACCAGTACCTTGACCTTGTCAAAACATACCCACTGTTAGCACATGCTGTTCTTCACAACCATTGTATCAACTAACGAAATGATATACTATGTTTGTAATACTTAAAAAAGAATTGCTTGTCATGAAATTATTGAAGCCAAAATTTTACAATGAGTTACCATTATGTCAACATTAAGACCCCCACCTCCTTTAAATTCATCAAAAATGTGGTTAGCATGTAGGTGCTGCAGAATGAAATCATGACTAGGTACCCTTAAGTCATGATCAGATATTTAAAATCCAGCGAGTTTTTGCTGGTTTAATTTTTCAGGCATACTATAGGTTTATTTCTGAAAATTACCTTCGTCTGAAGTACATTTTTTGAAAGGTCATGCCTAATTTTGTTGGGACTTTTTTTTTTCTTGTCAGTATAAATCATTCAGGGAATAAAAAATGACTTGATAATAGCTTGGCAGCAAAAAGTGTGTATCCTGATTAGACAGCTCCCAGTGGGGCCTCATTGATCTTAATCTACACTTTCAGCCTCTTCTATAACACTAAGCATCAGCTGAGATCTGTAAGAGTTACTGGCCAGATTGACATCTTTTGTGTTGGAGGCATGAATGTTATAGCATAATTAGAGACAATAGGTACACAACATCACATGCAGTGACAACAGTTGCAATGATTCTGTTTGATTTCTGCCCCAGACTATCATTTATTTTATTACAGCAATGTCTCTGGTCAATAGAAATGCTTTGACTTGTGTCATGTTATTTTATCAATGTTCAGCATTTTTTGTATTAGAATTTACAATGCCTAGGTTGTTGTTTTTCTTACCTTTTGTGAACATGACCCAGCCTCCAGAATTGAGGCAAAAGTGGGAAAACCTCAAACTGTATTATATATGTATATATATATATCTGATAAAAAATAACAACAAATATTTGGTTCATTCAACTCCTTTCATATTTCACTAATTGACAAAGCGATGTCTGTATTTCTCATGTGAATGAATAGTAAATTACATCACTTATTTGACCAAGGGGTGAGAAAGACAATTTTTTTAACCATACATTTTGTGAGCATGACCCAATATTGGTCTTCAAAATGGGCAAAAAGCTGAATTTACTTATTGGATTATACGATGATGTGCAGCTGAATTTGTAACCACAGGATGACATTTGATGTGACTTGAATGACCTTCAGCTATAGACAGCTTGTGTTTCAGAAATCTTGACTTCATGCTTGATAGACTAAAAGATGAATCTCACATTTCGGCTTAATATTAGACTGGTAGCCAACATCTCTCGTCGTCAAGGTATTTAATTTACTTTTTATAGGTACATCGCAGCAACCAAATATTATTAATATAGCGACGTTCAGTTGTTTTGATGGACGAAGACCCCAGACAGATGTCTGGGCAGAACCCCCACACACCTCAGGTCAGCTGGAAGACCTTCCCACATTATGACCTTCACCCCGAACGGGACTTGAACCCATATGATGGGAGGCTTTACAATCAGCAGAGTTACAATTCTACAATTCTGCAACTTTACCACTATGCCACAAACAAGCCCTCAGAGTATTTAACAAAGCCTAACATAAGATAGAATTCCACTTCATACTGTTTATCCACATTGTTCTATCAGACCTATCCACTTTGTTCTTTCAGAGCTATCCACTTTGTTCTATCAAAGCTATCCACTTTGTCCTATTAAAGCTATCCACTTTGTACTTTGTTCTATCAAAGCTATCCAGTTTGTTCTATCAGAGCTATCCCCTTTGTTCTATCAAAGCTATCCACTTTGTTCTATCAAAGCTATCCACTTTGTTCTATCAAAGCTATCAAGTTTGTTCTATCAGAGCTATCTACTTTGTTCTATCAAAGCAATCCACTTTGTTCTATCAAAGCTATCCACTTTGTACTTTGTTCTATCAAAGCTATCCAGTTTGTTCTATCAGAGCTATCCACTTTGTTCTATCAAAGCTATCCACTTTGTACTTTGTTCTATCAAAGCTATCCAGTTTGTACCTTGTTCTATCAAAGCTATCCACTTTGTACTTTGTTCTATCAAAGCTATCCACTTTGTTCTATCAGAGCTATCCACTTTGTTCTATCAAAGCTATCCACTTTGTTCTATCAAAGCTATCCACTTTGTACTTTGTTCTATCAAAGCTATCCAGTTTGTTCTATCAGAGCTATCCACTTTGTTCTATTAAAGCTATCCACTTTGTTCTATCAAAGCTGTCCACTTTGTTCTGTCAAAGCTATACACTATACCATAGATTTTCTGTTGCTAACAGTCTATTTATTAAAAATCTGTTATGTACCACTTTAAGTTTTGTTTGTTTCAAATAATGTCTAATTAGTCTTAAAATCTGCTTATAATGTTGACTGATAGATACATAAACTAAAACATGGTCTACACATTGCCCAGTGAGCTTGAAGACAGATTTTCATTGAAAAAAACAATTGAAGTTAAATGTGAGTTCAATATAGTTTGTAAAACAAACAATGATAGTAAAAGTGACTAAGTACTTGAGTACTCGACAGAAAATTTACTGAACACTCGAGTACTGATTTAAGTATGGTTGGCATCCATTGTATAAAGAGAATTTTTATATGCTAACACTTGCTCCATCTCCATGTATTTTTTTATTTTGTGCCATTAAGTTAAATTGGTTATCAGTATGTATATCCCATTTGCTTAGAGACACAGTATACCTTTTATCTGAAGCAACTCTATAAAAATTAAATATATCATAAAATTATTTATCAGAACATACAACGTATAGTTTTTTTAATAATACTACTTCTAATAATACTAACTATGCTTTGTTACAATAATATACATTTATTGTGTTGGTTTAGATGTAATAAATATTTGTGTATAAGCAAAGGGGATATGAATAAGCCATTAAAGATAAAGTCAAATATAACTCTATAAAGATATCTTTAAAATGTATCTAACTATAACATACTACTGTGAAATCATTTTATTTCATGGGCATTAAATTTCGTGGTTAAGATCAAAAAAGCATTTTCGTAGGGATATAAATTCGTGGTTTGAAGAAATTAAAAAATGCTTCACTTTTGCACTTCCAGTTTGATATCGGTGACAAACAGACAGACAGGCGCGTTCAAAGTAGACATCTAATTGTCTCTAAGGTGATAAGGCATGATTACTCCTGTCTTCCGCTACAGTACTGAAAATCACGAAATTGACAATTTTCCCGTTTCCACTCCGTTTCGTTTCCATTTCAGTTGGAAGCGTTTGCCGCTCCGTTTCCATTCCGCTTCCGTTGCGTTTCCGTTTCGTTTTATTCGCTTCTAGCGCTGCATTTCAAACGCTTCCAGCGTTTCTATCGTTTCTTCCGTTTCTACCGTTTCAAGCGTTCCGTTTCGCTCCGTTCCGATTTTGACTAAAAATTTCGTTTAATAAATTTCTAAAGGTAAAGTACTTCCGGTGTGTTTGCAAAATGACGAAAGAAGTAAACATTCTAGGGAGAGGCAAAAGTCTTCCATCACATATAAAGGAATCGGCAGTAGATTCTTTGCGACGACGATATTCAGTGTCAGTCACCCGGAGGGAAATTGCAGACAAAAAATACCCTTAACAACCAGCACCTGCAAATAATCCTCAAAATTCGGGGAGTGCAGTATTCAGAAGATGCCTACCTACTTGTCTTCGCCAGACGTCATATCCCGGAATAAACAAACAAGAAATAACTTTCAAATATGGTCCACTCACACCCAGTATCCTAAAAAGTTACTTCTCTGTGACGTGTAAATCCGCAAAAAAAGCGTAATGGTGATCCGACCTTAAAATAAGACGATATCACACACATTTTTTTTTAAAACTTGCCCCCGGACGTTTGCCCCCCGCCCCTATAAGTGCAGACCGGACGTTTGCCACCCCCTCTCCCCTTCAAATAAAAAGGTCCTTCAAATAAAAAGGCCCAGCGTTTACCCCCATCCCCACTGCCAAAATAAAAAGGCGAATGTTTGCCCCTTTCCGATATTTGTTATATGGCGGACTTTAGATTTAACGTCTCGCTGATAGTAACGTGTAATATCCAATAATTTTAGATAAGTATTACTCACTACAGTCACATTTCATGGTTAAAATGATTATCTCATATAAACATGAACATGTTGTTTTGTCGAAAACAGGCACATACATAAAGTCTCAAAGAACAAACAACTTTCTTAGAAACAAGTGTGTGTTGTTGTGTTTTCGGTTTGCACATATTAGCGCCAATAAACGGCTGTTAACAATATTGTTCACGCACTTATAACATGAAGTCGCTAATTATATCAATGTGATTTTAATTTCTCCAAGGTTGTAACAAATAAATGCGGTGAACAAAGAAATCATTAGATGCGGTGTAATTTCTTTCTGGAGAGGAGGGCTCTCTGGCTAAACACTGCAACATCAAAGAATATTCTGGGAAACAATCGCCGGTCACTATCATTTGAAGTCGCCGAAAAGATTTTTTTTTGTTTCAAATTGACCGACCTATTATTTCTCTCAATACTGTGCAACATGATATCGATCGATAATTGTCTTCAAGCTGCCATTTAGAAGAGAGAGAGGGTGTGAACGCTGGGTACTGTTTAGGGATTAAAAATGGTAAGTACGCGTGAACGGCGTGTGCTATGAAAAAATATGCAACGTTATTGACGATTTACCTTCGCGGCATAAATATAAGTTCTAAAGGAATGATAGTGGAGGGAGGAAACTGTACTATGTAGTAATATTTCAGACTGCGCATGTTTTTACTTATATAAATGTCCTTACAAAAACTTTTTAGTCCTTTGAATGATCATAAACACTTTTATAAAGGTATTATTTATATTTAAGGTATGGATTAACTACAAAAGAATAGGCGAGCCATTGAAATAATACATTTGCAATAAACACGAGATGAAAATATACATTATACTGTGTTCCTTGATGTGTCTTCTCTTGATAACATTATTTACAAAAACACGACAATTAATGTAGTATTTACTACAAGAAATCCCCAATCCCCACATCCACGTTTCCTCTTCTTAAACTAAAAAATAGTGGGTGGGGAAAGGGTGCACCATTGTGGGTACTACTAAATATAGCGTTAGGTCCTTTTATGAGCCAAAAAAGATATCGTGCACCTAAGTGTTTTGTCCTTTTTGTTGTCCTCGCGTAAGTCAATGCATATTGCTCTTTAAAAGGTGAAGGTCATAAACCACGCGACTGCCATAAGGTGACATTTTCAAACACAGCTGCATAGAGGATGCATGTGTTCTTGCGAAGTGGAAAAGACGCCAAAACACGGTCACACTTCCTGTCCACTAGACAAACAAGGTGTCATAAAACTGCCAATTAGCTTAATTAGTTGGGGTGTCCGCTCATGTCTTAAAATTAGGGATTCAATTAGAGTAGAACTTTATGATGGCATGAACCCTACCCACGCGCATGGAGAAACATAATATCAATTTACAAAACGATATATTTTAAATTAATATATTTCTATCTTTAAATGGGTACAAAAATTAAGTACCCGGTAGGGCCCTCATAAGACCACATTTTGGCATAGAACATTCAAGACATGAATGGGAAAATGAGCCGTAGCCTGGCCTCATTCAAATAGTTGCAAGTCAAGTAAAGTCAAAAGTTGTATGCAGATTCTTAATCGCGGTCCACGAATTCCGATTAATCCTATATATGTAACAGCGCATTATGGGAACTATGCATTTAGAAATAGGAATTTTGATACTATTGTCAAAATTTACAACATTGTTCATTATAAGATATATAACAATTAAGATTAGAAGCAGAAGAAACTTTGCTTGACAAAGAGGCAAGATAAAATAAAATACATATCCATGCCCCTGTAACTAAAGTAATGATGATGTAAATGACGGTGCTGCTGCTGCTACTGCTGCTTCTGCTGATAATGATGACGGTGATACCGATGCTGTTTATGATTATAATGTAAATGGTAATAACGGTTACGGTGATGCTGATGCTCATGACGATTATGATGTAGATCGTGATGCCGGTGATGCTGCTTTTGATGATGATTAGTGGTGATTATATAAGTAATATGGGATCCTGATGATGATCATGTGTGATCAGGTGAATTTAATGGCGGTAATGATTATTATGTCTTTAATATTTATCGTGATGTAAGTTTTTATCACGGTTGTTTCATTTAACTGTCAATCGATGATTGTATACATGCACTATTTGGCAATCTATGGTTATTCAGACGTTGAACTTTAGGATCATACTTGTCATTGGCTCTGAGTGCCGGGGAGGATGTTATTGGTTCTTGATTGGGTCACACCTTGCAATAATACATAGCATTGTTTGTTTGTTTTATGTGTAGTTGTTTTATGTTTTTTTTGTGTTATATGAGATGTGTTACCTTCTTTTGGTTGAGGTTTAATTTCATTAAGTAACTTTATTTTGTACCACGCAATGCATTCTTTGTAAATGAAAAATACTTTAAGCAAGTATGTTCACACAAAAATGATTGGCGTAGTTGATCCGGGAACGGACCATGCAGCTACAGAGTAATTAGCGAAAATTCAAACTCGGGAAATGCTGCGACATTGCGCGCGCATACGTGTAATGACAGCTGTGTACACACTATCTTCATATGCCAAACAATGAAGACTAAGAATGTCGATCCAAGGCGGATGTTAAGCTATTCATTGGAATTAATTAAAACATCAGTTTCGACAGAAATGCAATATTATAGTTAAATTGCGTGTTTTATCGTGCGGAGTGATTTTTAGTGCAGTTTCTGTTTTAACGGTACACGATGACTTGGACAACTCGTGCGGTTTCGGAACTGTAATGTACAAGTTTAATAAATACGATTTTTTGATAATAATTTATGTTATTTCTTTCTGCAGAGTACATATAAAAGCGCGTTTGTGTTGATAAATTGAAGCCAGTTATTGTGTTCGTTTAAATTTATTTTGTACCAAGAAACGGTTGAAATGTTACTATAAATAATCGGGTGACCTAGAAACGTTTGAAGTGAAAATAACTCTACCATTACGAGCATTCCGATTTTTCCGTTTCTAGCGTTCCAAGCGCTCCGGTTATAGCGTTTATACCGTTTACACCGTTTCAAGCGTTTGTAGCGCTCCGTTGCATTTCCATTTCCACTCCGTTCCGTTTCCGTTTCAACAGGAAACGAAAAACGTTTCATTTCCATTTCCACTCCGTTCCGTTTGTCAATTTCATGATTTTCAGTACTGTAATGGGGTCGGCAATTGAGCATTAATCCGAGCCCCTTAGTTGGTAAGACAATAAATACTCCTGTCTCCCTCTAATGGGTTCAATAATTGAGGTTTTATCCTAGTAATGTTTACTTGGAAGGTGTGAATAACTTGATTAAGACTCAAGTGGTGATCTTCTTTTAAAGTATACAATTTGGAAAATTGTTGTTTGCAATAATCTTCAATCATCATTACAACAGAGCAATTATCTTCAAGAATCAATTCAAGAATCAACAATGTTGCTAGTTAAATGGCTGAAGACCGGAAAAGTACAGACGGGATCACCAACAGTTCCAGGCCTTCCAGACCCAGGCGAAGTTCCAACTCCAAGACAGGCACTGACATACCAAGCTGCCAATGACGCTGTAGAACCACTTCTCAGAGAATCAAAGAGAAAGAGGGGAGAGTACAGCAACTTTGCCGACGAAACGAGGGCAAAAATAGCACGATATGCCATTGACAATGGGGTTACTAAAGGCTGCACAACGATTCAGCACATTCTTTGGAAAGAAAGTCAGCGAAACTACGATCCGGAGCATGAGAGATAGATATATAAAGCTGAAGAAACTTGAAGGCATGGACCAGACGACACTGCCAAGATCGCCGAGAGGAGCGCCGACGATGCTTGGAGAATTAGATAGGGAAGTTCAACAATGGATCAGAGATGTGCGACAGACTGGTGCTGTTGTAAACTGTTTCTACAAAGCCCACCAGAGCCCAGAACTAATCAACAAACTGAAGGACAACAACATCACCCCCTCTGTTCGTACCTGCATGCTGCACCGACCGACTACAGCCGTTGGATCTCTCAGTCAACAAGGAATACAAGGAGGCCCTGAAGAAGCACTTTCACCAGTGGTATATTGAGAAGGTGATGGCGACGTTTGACAGTACAAATGGAGCGCCAGTGTGTCTGAAGACGTCAACACTCAAAGCCAGTTCATGCGAAATGGCTGATGAATACACACGCAGAAATTGAGGGATGACGTGAGCTTATCCAGCTGGGATTTAGAAAGGCTGGACTGTTAAAGTAATTATGTGAACAATTATCTGTGAAATAATTCATGAACAATTGACTTGTGTATAAGTGAACTTAAATTGTTCTTAAATTCAATACGATGAACAGAAATATTTGTCTACTAGTACATTACATAATTGTAATAAAATCAAAGCAATCAAATTTTAAATGAGTTGTACGAAAATAGTGATTCTAGATCATATTTAAAAGAGGTTGTGTTCCATGTGTATTATTTATTGTTGTTTCTTTTGTTTTATCAGCGAATAGTTGTCTATATTAAAATATTTAAAACATTAAACAAAATTACATTCTTTTTTTGCTAATACTCTGTGTATCTTCTCTTTTTATACTTAATCAAATACTACTACTAAAAGTAAAACACGCTACCACTATCAATGACAAAAACAGCAACAACAAAAAAACTATTATTAAAAGTGTATTTAAACAATAAATAAACAATGTAATTAGAAAAGTAACACAATTAAAAGAAAGACACAAAATGTGCATGTAAAGTAAGTGGGTGGGGTATAGTGATTGAAATGACACCATGTTATTAAAAAACTTTTCATTTTCATTGGGGTGTAAATTCGTGGATGAAGCCATCCACGAAATAAACGAAAATTAATCCCCAACGAAAAAAACTGATTTTACAGTATAACATATACTTTAACCAACCTAAAATTTTGCATTTTGAACATGTTAATATCATAGTTCTAGATTAAACTGGAAAAGTCTGTCAGTTTGTTCTTTATGTGACCTATGTACAGTATGAGATGATGTTGCATTTAATGGTGAGGGTAATATGTATGGCAATAGACTGTCATCCACACAACATACAGGTCAAGGCTTACATATGTAGCCTTGATTAAGATTACATGGAAGAGTTGAGACTTCACCTGATAAGTGTGGGCCATGTCAATATTTAACCTAGTACAGAAATAGGTGTACAGTGTATGCGATAGATTGTTCACAGGAATATTTTCAAATTGTCAAATTTAGTTTGGTTTTGGCACTTGGATGAGAGTTATGTGATATCAAGAGTATTTTGCTGTGGATTTAAAAGATATTTGCACTAAGTAAGTGAAATTGAATTGTCTTCAAAATTTTATCACAATTTTTTTTTACTTTCTTTTTATTCTTTCTTCCCATAAACTGTGGATTTAGCGTTGTTGTTATCTTGTTTTAACTACATCACAGCAACCAGTTATGATCATTATAGTGGCAGCCAGCAGCTATGTTGGTGGAGAAAGATAGATTTGGAAAGAAACACTGTTAAATGTTTCTATTGCATGTACTTTTGAAGTATGTTTATAATATTTATTTTATTTCCTTAATGTATGACGATTACAAGTTCTGATGAATTAAAAGATATTTGCATAAAGTATGTGAGGTGGAATTATCTTCATTATTTGTTTTAACATTTAAATAGATCACAAATACACATTATTTATACAACATGTTGGACATCCAAATTCAGAGTCTGAGAGTCTGACACACAAGAGCACTTAGACTTTATTCCAATGCATAGTGCATTTACCTTGTTTGATATCTCATTTTCTATCGGATTTGCATCAGTTTTAAAGTTGTGTTTGCCAGGATGTTTTTGGCGATGAGAATATTTGGCTGTTGTCCAATGATGGGCTTGAAAATTGTTGTGATTTGGCAGCCAGCTTTTAACAACATCATGCAACCTTGATCTTGGGATGTGACGGTCAGGATTTTCGGCTCTTGCTTTTTGTTTGGGTTGACTGGATTTTGAAATATACTGCATTGACCTAATCATCATTAATGATGTTTGTTGTTTGTTACAATGCAGTGACACAGTTATGGTCATATTGACCAGCTACATGTAATTAGTTGAGGAGGAAGACCCCAGTCTAAGTAGAACCACTGGCACTTGGAAGCTGGAAGACCTCTCCACATGAAAGCCTGACAGTGACTCGAACCACACAATAAAGTTTAGGGTCTAAGGGGTTACAAGATGGCTACACTAACCACACAGCCATGGGTGCCCCCACATTATTCAGGTTGCTTTCAGCAACATCCAGGTATTATCACTTGAGAAAAATTCTAGTCAAATGCTCAGGTAGAACCACTGGCACAGGGTGGGTAAGCTATTTTCCAAATGATTTGCTGTGTGCTAGTGGTTCTGCCTAAATATTTATCTGTGGTCTCCATTAAACTATAATTGCCTGACTAGGCTAAAATGTCCATTACAACATCTATTTAAGAAGTTTTATGACAATCAAGACAAAAAGCAAACCTTATTGTTTATGAATTGCATTGTACTTGTTTCAGGGTTCAGTAATTAGTAAAACACTTTCACCATATTTTTTGTCACAAGTGCTTGTACAAGTGGTCTCTTTATCAGCATCACATTAGCTATGTTATAGTAACCACAATTGTAGTTTAATTGGGCTTTACATTGCTAAGCAGTCTTTGTGTCACCCTCTTGTTTTGCCTCGAAGACCTTTGGCCTATAATGTCTGTGCGTGAGTGGCTGAACAAAGTAGGTCATCATTGATACCAGCTGTGGAAAGAACAAAGACGTGAGCAATTTATTCTGCATCTATTCAGCATCATGGGTAATGGACATTGGGAACTGACACAATTTCTTTCTTTGTTTGATGAAAAAAGAGTTGCCTACATTTGTCTGTTAGGACAATATTTATAGTATATAAGCACATCAATACTTATTTTTACACTCAGACATGTTAGAGGTCTTAATGAATGGTGTATTCAATGGATTTCACTTTATAAGGTCTACTTTTTGTAAGTTTTGTCTTTATTGTTTGTACTTAAATAACTCTTGTTAGTACTATTATTTTTTTTGTTAAGTTTTTGTTGCTGCTACATCACAATTATGTTTATTTTGGCAACAACCAACTAACTGTTGGTGGAGGAGAAACATAAAATGTTACATTTTATCTATAAATTAAGAAGTACAAAACATAAAATGTATATGTATAAAACATGGATGAATGCCTAAAAAGAAATAAAATGTATATTTTTAAAGAATAATTAAGAAGACGTCTTGTCATTGGTATTTTTCAGTAACTACATAGAGTGATGGCTGGTGTCGAAGCCGCGCAGACGGCGCAGTCCCTGAGAGGGGATTGTATGCAAACTAGGGAAGATGAGGGGGAGGTGGAGGACAATTGTACTACGGTCAGCCCTGGCGTTAGTTGGCGGCCGAACCCTTCAGAACACAACAGTGATTCTAGTGACGAGAGCATCTCAGACTCTGAGTCCATCGGTCCAGAAACTCTCCTTATGCAAGGAAAACCTGTAGTGCCGAATTTCATACATCGGGTTCCGGAGTGTTATTCAGAAGCTTTTCGAGCAGGAACCTCTCTTCAACACTTTCCACTTGAAGTTAATCACCAAGAATTGATCTGGCTGGGCAGTTCCCTAGGAACTATGCATAAAGTGCCTATGTTTTGTGGCCGTGGTCGCATGTTGAACATGCCTATCGGAGGAATTGTACGTAATCCCAGTATTGTCTCAAAAGTGCAACTATCGAGTCGATTTGGTTCACAAACTGTATCTGAATGTGGCACAGACAATTTTTCATTCTGTCGAATTTGCCAGATGACTGGAGACGAACACAATCCTCTATTCTCTCCTTGCAGATGTGCTGGCAGTCTCAAATACATCCATGCCACTTGCCTAAAGGTAAGAATGCACAACATTTGCACCATTATATGAGTTAATATGGTTGTTATTTTATCATCCTGCCAACAATGTTTCATGTTTTCCAGAGACAGTGTTACCTCAAAGCTAATGTGTAGTTCTGCCTGCACTGTAAATAGAATGCTGTGAACTGACACTATACCACACCCAGTCATATCCTCACACCGGGCAGACCAGTTGTTAAAATGCCCTTATTTTTACTTGAATTTGAGCATAAGTGAGAAATCTGTATATACTTCAGTTTTTAAAGTTACGGTATTTAGCAGCCCTGGGTAGCCAAGCCCTTTAATTCTCGCTTACTCTTCATTGTATTTTCCTTCTCGGTTCATACTAAAGAGAGGATTCATATAACAATAATCAGAGAACGGGAAGCCCAGGGTTCGATCCTGGGCCATGACAAACCACATTCGTTAAAAATGGCGGTGGCATAGCTCCCCTGCTTATGATCAAGCAAAAATAAGGGTAGTTCCATTAATATGGAATATTAGGATAATGTGACTGGGTGTTGTATCATGCCATGTGTTCATGGCATGCTATACACAGTGTTGGCTATCTCTGCTTCAAGTGGACACGGTCTCACCATCTATAGATAACTGAAATACTGTTGATCGGACGATTAACCCACTAAACAAATGTCCTGAAGAGAGGATTTCTATAACTCTAACCAGAGATGGTTTTGTTTGAGAGTTTTGTGATATGGGAATACACAGAATCTGTAGTTGTTCACATTATCTAGAACTCCAACATTTATATTGAAGACTGTCAGAAAGGTTTGGTATTTTGGGTACTGAGCTATGTTAACAGATTTCCAGACTCGCTGAGCTAACCTTGTTGATAGACTTCCAAAATCACTAAGCTATGTTAGCAGACTTCCAGACTCACTGAGCTGACTTTGTTTACAGACTTCCAGACTCACTGAGCTTGTTCACAGACTTCCAAACTCACCGACCTTGTTAACAGACTTCCAGTCTTACTGAGCTAACCCTGTTTACAGACATCCAGACTTGCTGAGCTGACCTTGTTAACAGACTTCCAGACTTACTGAGCTGGCCTTGTTTACAGACTTCTAGACTCACTGACCTTGTTAACAGACGTCCAGACTCACTGACCTTGTTCACAGACTTCCAAACTCACTGACCTTGTTAACAGACTTCCAGACTCACTGACCTTGTTAACAGACTTCCAGACTCACTGACCTTGTAAACAGACTTCCAGACTCACTGATCTTGTTAACAGACTTCCAGACTTACTGACCTTGTTCACAGACTGCCAAACTCACTGACTTGTTCACAGATTTCCAAACTCACTGACCTTGTTAACATAATTCCAAACTTACTGAGCTAACCTTGTTAACAGACTTCCAAACTCACTGAGCTAACATTGTTAACAGACTTCCAGATTCACTGAGCTATGTTAACAGACTTCTAGACTCACTGAGCTTTGTTAACAGACTTCCAGACTCACTGGGCTGTGTTAACAGACTTCCAGACTAACTGAGCTATGTTAACAGACTTCCAAACTCACTAAACTATGTTCACAGACTTCCAAACTCACTGACTTGTTCACACACTTCCAAACTCACTGACCTTGTTAACAGACTTCCAGACTCACTGACCTTGTTTACAGACTTCTAGACTCACTGACCTTGTTAACAGAATTCCAAACTCACTGACTTGTTCAAAGACTTCCAAACTCACTGACCTTGTTAACAGACTTCCAGACTCACTGACCTTGTTAACAGATTTCCAAACTCACTGAGCTTACCTTGTTAACAGACTTCCAAACTCACTGAGCTAACCTTGTTAACAGGCTTCCAGACTCGCTGAGCTATGTTAGCAGACTTCCATACTCTCTGAGCTATGTTAACAGACTTCCAGACTTACTGAGCTATGTTAACAGACTTCCAGACTCACTGAGCTATGTTAACAGACTTCCACACTTACTGAGCTATGTTAACAGACTTCCAGACTTACTGAGCTATGTATACAGACTTCCAGACTTACTGAGCTTTGTTAACAGACTTCCAGACTTACTGAGCTATGTTAACAGAATTCCAGACTCACTGAGCTATGTTAACAGACTTCCAGACTCACTGAGCTATGTTAACAGACTTCCAGACTAACTGAGCTATGTTAACAGACTTCTAGACTCAGCTATGTTAACAGACTTCCAAACTCACTAGAAAGATTTTCAAACTCACTGAGCTGACAAAATCTATATCACTCAAGTGTATCATGCATGCATCAATAGCATCTAGAATGTTTATCCTTGCTAACATTTCTACCCATTTTTCTTTACATACTACACATTGTAACTGAAATCACCTCACTTATGTTTCATTTGATCTAAAAAAAAATATCTTGACCTAATTGTATGACCCTAGAGTCCTTAAACTGGGACAAACGGTAGTTTGCACATGTTAGTCAGGATAACACAAATAAGAATGCAAATTAAGTTGGCCAAGCGTGTATTCAATGAGTACAACTAGCTATATATAAACATGTGGGGAGCAAAGCGGACGCCTTAATCTGTATCAACCATGTATGAACTATAGCAAATATTAATAATTTGGTGTTTGTTTTCCAGAATATCATATACTTTATGCATAGCTAGCCTAGAATTGTGGTGTGCAGATAACAGAATAGGTGCAAGTGTAGATTGATTAGACAACCACTGTAAGTGGGGTAGAGTCATGATATTGATTTATCAAATGTTATCTTTAATACAAATATTTTGGCCTAGATTCTTTACTTTTTTGGCAGAACTATGAATTATACTTTGAATTAAACAACTGTATAAATTGGCCTCATTCATGGACATTATGTTTGGGATTTTAGATGTACAAAAACTACAGTTCTGTTACTTTGAAAAACAATAACTTATCTTACTGCTTAGCCTCTCACCACGTGGGTTTGAGTCCCGACTAAATGTAGGAAGGTCTTCCAGCAGTAGGTTCTACCCAGACATTTGTGTGGGATCTTCCACCACCAACACAGCTGAAAATCACTATAATGTTCATGATTGGTCACTGCACCAACACATCTGGACATCGCTATAATGTTCATGATTGGTCGCTGCACCAACACATCTGGACATTGCTATAATGTTCATGATTGGTCACTGCACCAACACATCTGGACATTGCTATAATGTTCATGATTGGTCACTGCACCAACACATCTGAACATCGCTATAATGTTCATGATTGGTCACTGCACCAACACATCTGGACATTGCTATAATGTTCATGATTGGTAGCTGCACCAACACATCTGGACATTGCTATAATGTTCATGATTGGTCGCTGCACCAACACATCTGGACATCGCTATAATGTTCATGATTGGTAGCTGCACCAACACATCTGGACATCGCTATAATGTTCATGATTGGTCGCTGCACCAACACATCTGAACATCGCTATAATGTTCATGATTGGTCGCTGCACCAACACATCTGGACATTGCTATAATGTTCATGATTGGTCACTGCACCAACACATCTGGACATTGCTATAATGTTCATGATTGGTCACTGCACCAACACATCTGGACATCGCTATAATGTTCATGATTGGTCGCTGCACCAACACATCTGAACATCGCTATAATGTTCATGATTGGTCACTGCACCAACACATCTGGACATTGCTATAATGTTCATGATTGGTCACTGCACCAACACATCTGGACATTGCTATAATGTTCATGATTGGTTGTTGCACCAACACATCTGGTGGACATCGCTATAATGTTCATGATTGGTTGCTGCACCAACACATCTGGACATCGCTATAATGTTCATGATTGGTCACTGCACCAACACATCTAGACATTGCTATAATGTTCATGATTGGTCACTGCACCAACACAACTGGACATTGCTATAATGTTCATGATTGGTTGTTGCACCAACACATCTGGTGGACATCGCTATAATGTTCATGATTGGTTGCTGCACCAACACATCTGGACATCGCTATAATGTTCATGATTGGTCACTGCACCAACACAGCTGAAAATCACTATAATGTTCATGATTGGTCACTGCACCAACACATCTGGACATCGCTATAATGTTCATGATTGGTCACTGCACCAACACATCTGGACATCGCTATAATGTTCATGATTGGTCACTGCACCAACACATCTGGTGGACATCGCTATAATGTTAATGATTGGTCACTGCACCAACACATCTGGACATCGCTATAATGTTCATGATTGGTCACTGCACCAACACATCTGGTGGACATTGCTATAATGTTCATGATTGGTCACTGCACCAACACATCTGGACATCGCTATAATGTTCATGATTGGTCACTGCACCAACACATCTGGTGGACATTGCTATAATGTTCATGATTGGTCACTGCACCAACACATCTGGACATCGTTTTAATGTTCATGATTGGTCACTGCACCAACACATCTGGTGGACATTGCTTTAATGTTCATGATTGGTCGCTGCAACAACCCATCTGGACATCGCTATAATGTTCATGATTGGTCGCTGCACCAACACATCTGGACATCACTATAATGTTCATGATTGGTCGCTGCACCAACACATCTGGACATCACTATAATGTTCATGATTGGTCGCTGCACCAATACATCTGGACATCGCTATAATGTTCATGATTGGTCGCTGCACCAATACATCTGGACATTGCTATAATGTTCATGATTGGTAGCTGCACCAACACATCTGGACATCACTATAATGTTCATGATTGGTCGCTGCACAAACCCATCTGGACATAGCTATAATGTTCATGATTGGTCACTGCACCAACACATCTGGACATTGCTATAATGTTCATGATTGGTCGCTGCACCAATACATCTGGACATTGCTATAATGTTCATGATTGGTCGCTGCACCAATACATCTGGACATTGCTATAATGTTCATGATTGGTCACTACACCAACACATCTGGACATCACTATAATGTTCATGATTGGTCGCTGCACCAACACATCTGGACATCGCTATAATGTTCATGATTGGTCACTGCACCAACACAGCTGAAAATCACTATAATGTTCATGATTGGTCACTGCACCAACACATCTGGACATCGCTATAATGTTCATGATTGGTCGCTGCACCAACACATCTGGACATCGCTATAATGTTCATGATTGGTCGCTGCACCAACCCATCTGGACATCGCTATAATGTTCATGTTTGGTCGCTGCACCAACACATCTGGACATCACTATAATGTTCATGATTGGTCGCTGCACCAACACATCTGGACATCGCTATAATGTTCATGTTCGGTCGCTGCACCAACACATCTGGACATCACTATAATGTTCATGATTGGTCGCTGCACCAACACATCTCGACAGTGCTATAATGTTCATGATGGGTTGCTGCACCAACACATCTGGCATCGCTATAATGTTCATGATTGGTTGCTGCACCAACACTGCTGGACATCGCTATAATGTTCATGATTGGTCGCTGCACCAACACATCTGAACATCACTATAATGTTCATGATTGGTTGCTGCACCAACACATCTGGACATCGCTATAATGTTCATGATTGGTCGCTGCAACAACACATCTGGACATTGCTATAATGTTCATGATTGGTCACTGCACCAACACATCTGAACATCACTTTAATGTTCATGATTGGTCGCTGCACCAACACATCTGGACATCGCTATAATGTTCATGATTGGTCGCTGCACCAACACATCTGAACATCACTATCATGTTCATGATTGGTTGCTGCACCAACACATCTGGACATCACTATAATGTTCATGATTGGTTGCTGCACCAACACATCTGAACATCACTATAATGTTCATGATTGGTTGCTGCACCAACACATCTGGACATCGCTATCATGTTCATGATTGGTCACTGCACCAACACATCTGGACATCGCTATAATGTTCATGATTGGTCGCTGCACCAACACATCTGGACATCGCTATAATGTTCATGATTGGTCACTGCACCAACACATCTGAACATCGCTATAATGTTTATGATTGGTCGCTGCACCAACACATCTGGACATCGCTATAATGTTCATGATTGGTCACTGCACCAACACATCTGGACATCACTATAATGTTCATGATTGGTCACTGCACCAACACATCTGGACATCGCTATAATGTTCATGATTGGTCACTGCTTCAACACATCTGGACATCACTATAATGTTCATGATTGGTCACTGCACCAACACATCTGGACATCGCTATAATGTTCATGATTGGTCACTGCACCAACACATCTGAACATCGCTATAATGTTCATGATTGGTCGCTGCACCAACACATCTGGACATCGCTATAATGTTCATGATTGGTCACTGCACCAACACATCTGGACATCGCTATAATGTTCATGATCGGTCACTGCACCAACACATCTGGACATCGCTATAATGTTCATGATTGGTCACTGCACCAACACATCTGGACATCGCTATAATGTTCATGATTGGTCACTGCTTCAACACATCTGGACATCACTATAATGTTCATGATTGGTCACTGCACCAACACATCTGGACATCGCTATAATGTTCATGATTGGTCACTGCACCAACACATCTGAACATCGCTATAATGTTCATGATTGGTCACTGCTTCAACACATCTGGACATCACTATAATGTTCATGATTGGTCACTGCACCAACACATCTGGACATCGCTATAATGTTCATGATTGGTCACTGCACCAACACATCTGAACATCGCTATAATGTTCATGATTGGTGGCTGCACCAACACATCTGGACATCGCTATAATGTTCATGATTGGTTGCTGCACCAACCCATCTGAAAATCACTATAATGTTATGATTGGTTGCTGCACCAACACATCTGGACATCGCTTTAATGTTTTGATTGGTCGCTGCACCAACCCATCTGGACATCACTATAATGTTCATAATTGGTTGCTGCATGATCTTGTGCCTTCTGTGTTAACTGTTGTTAGATTTTTATGACTGAGGTTTATTGTTTCTTATGAAACTCTTCTTGAAGATGCAGACAAATGTTTTAAGTGTCCAATATCCAGTGTTTGTTGATTTCTTGCACATTGTTTTTCTGCATGATTAATTGCAGCTGGCCTTGGTAAACACATCAAATTGTTAATGCACTTTAAATTCCTCTGCTTCACAGTTGCTAGCACGATAAATCAACATATGATAACAGTTTACATTTTAGACATGTTGGCCAGGTGTCAGCCTAATGATATTATGGCAGAATATACCAAGCATGATGGCATGCTAGCACTATGAAGGCAGTACTGTATATTCTTTAAGTGAACAATGTCTCTTAGTGGATATTTATGAGACTTTAAATCATGCAAACATACAAAGAATTGTTACATTTAAACATGATGCTAAAAATAACTGTGTGGAGGAATTCAGAGTGGGAAAAGTACAATAAAGAAATTTTCCACCACTGGTTATGTACAGGTGCTGAGTGTTGAATATTAATTTAGTGCATGGTCTTAGAAGCGTGTCAAACTGTCTTAGGTCATTAAGACTTGTCATGCTCCTGCTATTTATTAAAAGCAATACAAAAAACCCAAACCCA
Organism: Sinonovacula constricta; assembly: GCA_007844125.1. NCBI lineage: Eukaryota > Metazoa > Mollusca > Bivalvia > Cardiida > Solecurtidae > Sinonovacula > Sinonovacula constricta. The sequence continues at coordinate 18,056,782 of CM017562.1, forward strand.
ACACCCTAACAATACCCCTACCCACCCAAACCATACCACACCTCACCATCTGCCTACACTCTTCAACACCAAACTATACCCTGCTCCCTATCTAGCCCCAACCTCTTTCCACCTCATCCCTCCCTCCCTCTCCTCTTCACACCCACCCCTTCCTCCTGGCACAATTTCCACGGTACAAGTGATGCCTCGCATAATTAGCACAAGTCCTTGTCAGTTTGACACAGTTTTTGTAGGCAGGTTTTTCCCTGCTGTACGTGCCACTTATCAAGTCAAACAAAGTACTATGCATAACAATTATAGATATTCGGGGTTTCTTTAAAGTTGCAGAACAATCTTTGGAAATGCTAAGAATAATAATCAGTGTATGTATATGTGACAAATTAATTCAGTGAAATAAATAACAATAAACTTAAGTTTAAGTAAACATGTGATAATTTATTTGTATGATAATTAAGTGCTTAATATGTAATCTTGTGAATATTAATATATTGAGGTAAAAAACTAGACAAGCTATTTAAAACTAATTAAGTCATAAAATAATAAAATGGAAAATTTTACTTTTTTCAGAAATAGATTTAAGTAAACATTCCTTGTTCTGCCACAAAATTATTAGTTAAATATCAAAAAAGTTAACAAGCAGTTGCCACAAATCCAGAAAACTAATTTTCTATTGACGTACTTAGAGGATGATGTAATACGATGAAGTTCGCAGGTCACATCAGAACTTGTTCCTTATATTGTATAAAAAAAGATTCATTTGATTGAGGAACAATAGAACAAGGGATTCAATAAATTATTTAACTTCTATAGTCCCCAGAGCCAATCAATCTGTGATTGGGGACACACACTAGCGAGCAGCCCAGTGCTTTTCACATCTACTTATCTGTCATCAGTGTTGTGGGTATTAAGTCAATCAACACCTTTCTACATCGCTGTGTCCAATCATGTTTGTTTGGATGCTTTTAAGTGATTAAATGTCATATGTAGCCATCAGTATATAGATAGTTTCCACATCAGTGAAAATCCCTTATCTTGGCAGCCACCTTTGTTGGTAACTTCAAGGGATTTTCATATGAATTGTAGAGAAGGGTAAATTTTATTTACTTGTAATTTCTTCATTTGTGGTCCGAAAATTAAAAGCTATACACCATTGAAAAGCTTTTGAAATTCATATTTTTAGAATACATTTTTTTTTACAATTGATAAATGCACACAGAATTAATACACAGAAATAAATAAAACTATTGGCTAATACTTTAAACAAAATGTACAGTGTATCATTTTCAGTTGTATTTCTTTAACCTTTTAAACTATCAAAATATAGTTTTGATATTTAAAATACTTGATAAAAGCTGTTAAATTTGATATAAAATTCAGTAAAATAGATTGAAAAATAAAAACACAGTGAGTTTAATACAGCACATATTTTCCGATTTCGGCCTGCATTAGCTTTTGCCCACAAAGATGGCTGCCTTAAACTGGACTAACTGTGTCGATGACATCACATGGAATCTATCTATAGGTTCTGACAGAATTTCTGATTGACATCACTGTTTTGCCAGCTGAACATTACATATCGCATATGCTTGTATATGCTGCTGCAAATTGTCTTTTTTGTGTAACCCTTTGTACATCTCACTCACTTATGCATATAATATAGACAATAAGACCATCAATTGTTATGACAACACAAGTTCATGGCAATTAAGACTCTATTTAACAAGATTTTTTTTATTGTCTGATTAGATCTCTTCGATTGAGATTTGACTGTATATTTGTGTTGATCTATCTTTTTAACACCTTGAGCCTGTCAATTTGTTTTAAAAGTGTATATATAATTGAAGCAATATAATCCAGTTACAAATATTGCTCACAACTGCATTACTGGACAACGTCAATGACTTGGTTTGACTTAAATACAACTAAAATATGGTCATTGTAACCCATTTAATCTGGTTTTGTTTATTATTCTTTATATACATCTCAGTGAGACAACTCAGTATTAATTATAGCAATGTCCATCTATTATTGATAGAGGAAAGTATTAGACAAATGTCTGAGAAGAGACACAAGGTCATGATAGATGAAAATATTTGACAAATTGATGGGAAGAGCCACCAAGTCATGATAGATGAAAGCATTAGACAAATGTCTGAGAAGAGCCACCAGGTCATGATAGAGGGAAGCATTAGACAAATGTATGAGAAGAGCCACCAGGTCATGATAGAGGAAAGCATTAGACAAATGTATGAGAAGAGCCACCAGGTCATGATAGATAAATGCATTAGACAAATGTATGGGAAGAGCCACGAGGCCATGATAGAGGAAAGCATTAGACAAATGTATGGGAAGAGCCACCAGGCCATGATAGAGGAAAGCATTAGACAAATGTATGGGAAGAGCCACCAGGTCATGATAGAGGAAAGCATTAGACAAATGTATGGGAAGAGCCACCAGGCCATGATAGAGGGAAGCATTAGACAAATGTATGGGAAGAGCCACCAGGTCATGATAGAGGAAAGCATTAGACAAATGTATGGGAAGAGCCACCAGGCTATGATAGAGGAAAGCATTAGACAAATGTCTGAGAAGAGCCACCAGGCCATGATAGAGGAAAGCATTGGACAAATGTCTAAGAAGAGCCACCAGGCTATGATAGAGGAAAGCATTAGACAAATGTCTGAGAAGAGCCACCAGGGCAAGGCAACTCTTAGACCTCCTCCCATGAAAGTTTTTGCCATGACTAGGACTCAAACCTGCAAGGCATGGGACCTCAGTGTCAGAGGAGTTGCAAATAGGCGACTGTATACTCACTAGGCCCTGGGCTTCATTTCTGAATGACCCAATCTAATTGTTAACTATTTGATTAAATCTCCATGCTGTGGTTGCAAAAAGCAATGGTAGAGAATAATCAGCAGATATTGCTGGTCAAGACACCTTCCCAGCAGATTTACACTTTTTGCCTCAAGCCTGATAAGTTATGCGCAACAGGTGAAGAATTAAGACAATGTGTATACATAGCTTTGGTATTATGTCAGCTGTGGTATCCTGTCTAAATTTACCACTTCAAGAAATTCCTGTATCCAAATGCCTGAAAGATTTTTTGTTTAGTATTGAACTTCTAAAACATTTAAGACAAACCAAATCATTTGCCAACCTATTACTGTTTATTGTCTTGGAAACAAAAACCAGCTTCTCTTAGACACAAAGCTGGCCGGGTAAGAAACATATATAATGTTGTTTGTAGCCTTGATGAAGCAAACAAGCAAAAAACTTGTTTCTGCCACTGAGTACAGATGCATTAGGTTACATCTTGATAAAACTTCTCGGTCTTGTCACGTAACATTTTACTGCTAGGAGGATAGAAAACTACAATACAGTCTTCACAGTTTTTTTATTTTCCACTCAACAATTAGATTATATGTTGAACCAAACTTCCAAGATACTTGTTAGCCGGAAATATTTAGTGAATTTCTGTTTACTAGAATAGGAATATGGGCAGTTGTTCCAGACGTCCCTAGCAAAAATGGGATGGGATGTCTGTAAATTCCACTTTTTTCCTTATTTCTCTCTAAATTTTTATGAAATCGGGGATATCCATTGTAGTTCCTGAAATACATGCCTGGCTGCAGCTACTGGGGAAATTATACTACAAAATAACACAAAGCATGCATGGCACATAGGAATGTCTCTGTAATTAGATGATGTGCAGAAAGTCAGTGGCATTAGGTACAGTGTAACAATTAGAATATGTTTATGAAAAATTGCCTACCATATTGAATTATAAAGCCAGTGCAAAAGGAGTAGTAGTATATTAGCTTATGTTCAAAATATTATATCACATGGCACCTAGTATGACATATAACAAATGGCGGATGACATTTCTTCTGATAATAGAAAGCCTTAACAGACAAAGATGACAGCCTTTACTCACAGATGCTCAAAGGACTTTGTCATGTATTCTTATTTATCAAGGTATCATTGTACATGACAAATATATCGAAAACTCCCTACGACATTTTTGGAATAAGTAATGACAGGGAGAGTTGTCATTTGAAAGTGGAAGTGCCTATAGTTTAATAGTCCTGACTTAATATTTAATATATATTTAATACTGGACCTGGTAGAGTGTCGGCTCCAGATATGGGAGGCCCGGGGTTCGATCCAGGGCCCCGACATACCAAAGTCGTTAAAAATGGTAGTGGCATAGCTCCTTTGCTAATGCTCCAGCAAATATTAGGGTAGTTCCATGACTGGTTGGCCCTGTGTCAGGATAATGTGACTGGGTCTGGTATCATGCCAGGTGTTCATGGCATGCTATACATAGCGAAGGCAGCACTATATCTGCTTCAAGTGGACATATAACTGAAATGCTGTTGGTTGGACGATAAACCCAATAAACTATAAACAAACTACCATATATTTTATTTTTTGATTAATACGATCTTTTTCACCTTTAGTATGTGACCTAAAACAAACCTGCCATTAACCAGACTATTTCAGCAATCCAATAGAATCAACATAACAAAAGCATACAGTGTTCAGTGGAAATGTCTGGTTCATTCAACTTCATAAGTTCATTGTACACCTTTTAATTGTAAACATAATGTACTGGCTAAAAACTGGGTCATTTTTTTCAATGAGTAAGTTTAAGCCAAGAGGGTTGTTGATATTCTGTGTTCAGTGGCTTCACCAATATTATTATAGCGCATTATAGAAAACCTTATCTCCCCTCCCACCCTCTCCAAAAATATCATATCATTGTACACTGTCTTAAGAAAAGTTGTTTGTTTTTGAGATTGTGATTTAAATTTGTTACAGGTTTACATCAACATCAGATACAATTTGTTAAACACATTCACTGCTTTATATATTTGCATCCTATAGGCCAGGGAATATAAGCAGACAGCTTATTGCTTTGGTCCCATACTTTCTCAATTCTGAATACTCTGGGTGAGCTATTGTGATCGCCTGCCATCTGGCGTCATGCGACCATCAACATTTATAAGTGACATTTCCACTGAAACTGCTGGGCCAAATTCAGCCAAACTTTCTCAGAAGCTTAAGTAGGTAGGGGAAACGAAAAGTTCTTCAAATTGTTTTGACCGAAAAAAACGCGAGGTGCATTGCCATTTTCCATATATGTCTATATAGGAAAACTTAGAAATTTTTTTTGTCAGAAACTGCAAGATATAGAGCCTTGATATTTAGTACATGTTTTCCTTAGGTGACTCTGTGTGAAAATTGTTTACAAATTCTGGTCAATCTATAAACATGGGCGCCAGGGGTGTGGCCATTTCCCATATGTGGCTTTATAGAAAAACTTAGAAAATCGTCATGTCATGTCATCGTCAGAAACTGCAAGAGCTAGTGCCTTGATATTTGGTATACATGTTCTTTGGCTGGCCCTGTATCAAGGGTAAAAATGAGTCTGGTCTGTCAAAAAACATTGCTGCCAGGGCGTGGTCTTTTTCCATTAATGGCTATGTAGGAAAACTTAAAAAATGTTCCTGTCAGAAACTACAAGAGTTAGAGCCTTCATATTTGGTTTACACATTTCTTGGGTGGTCCTGTATCAATAATGTTCAAAACATTTTGATCCATCAAAAAACATGGCCGCAAAAGGTGTGTAGCCATTTTCCCTGTATCACTATATAGGAAAATTTGAAAAATCTTTTTGTCAGAAACCTCAAGAACTAGAGGTTTGATATTTGGTTAATGTATTCTTTTGGTGGTCGTGTATGAAGAGTGTTCAAAGAATTTTGATCTGTCTGAAAGCATAGCCACAAGGGCTACATGTATATGGCACTCTGGTGAGCAATATCATGAGCCCCCTTGTTGTTTTTTTAGTTGTCTGTAGCAGATAAAGAAATAGAAAGTCATGTCATTCCATATAAAGCAGAAATTATTGGTCCATTTTTCACATGATTTTAATGTAAAAATTGAGTGGGTCAACCCTACAAAATATTGGATTTGGGAGTTTTATTAACACTAAACAACTACACTGTTACTGAGTGACACTCATCGCAAGGCATAACGAATAAAAGTTATCAGTCTTTAAAAACCATACCAGTCCCACCATAGTAGACCAAGTCCTCTAGAGTGAACCTGACCCACTAGAGCGGACAAAACCCATTCCACCAAATTTTTGCAGAGATCTCTGATTTTGTTTGATGCAGTGCATTTTTGCTAACATAGTGGACCAAAGGTCCAGTTAATGAAAATTTCATTTTAGGTTGAAACGAGAGCCCAAATCTGGGTAGGGCTGTGACCGAGTTAAACAGCAGAGAGGACAGTTTTCTTAGAAGGCTACAAGTATGTGGAATACTTTATGGCCTGAAATACGTGTTACAATGTTGATAGATGTGTAAAGGTATATGCACTTTTCTTGTCAGATTTAATGAATAGTTTAATGTCATTCAGCATCAGACCATGCATAAATGAAACATATATATATATATAAACATAGATTTGTTTTTCATTACAGAAATGGATTCGCTACTCACAGCGGCGTGGAAAGAAACATCCACCAAGATGCGAGCTATGCCACTATCAATTTTTGAGGCATAAGCATTTTAAGGTGAGTTTACAAGTTTTTCCAAGGCAAAGCAGTCAGTTGCCATTTTGTCATCCAGTTGTCTTGTTCATTTTCTTTTTTATAAGGTCACCTGAGCACAACTTGCTCAGGTGTGCTTTTTTGATAACCTGTTGTGTGGCTTCAATAATTTGCTTGTGAACACTTTAAAGGCTACAATTTTGATCAAACCTTCTCCACATTTGGTCAGAATGATTGCATCCATAAATGTTCGATAAGTCCTTTAAAGAAAACAAAAAAACAAAACAACTTGTTTCTCAAATATAGGTTTTAAAGCATACTAATATCCAGGGCCCTTAGCTGAATGATTAAAGGCCATCATCACATTCTCATATTGTTAGGTTTTGCAAAATACATACTTGGGAATTATTGTTTCAAAATATAGAAACCATTGATTGTAATATCAAATATAGATGGCCAAAGTAGGGCAATACAAGTTTGTTTTTTATTTTTGATTGAAAACTTGGATTTTTTTGTTTTCTATTTTAAAAATGAAAAAGAATAAAACAGACCTAATACTAATCTAAAATGAATTTTCCAGTTTGGCCAATGGCGCTGGCCGCGTGTTCGCCCTAGGGATAAGTTCCTCCATGCCATTTTTCTGCTGAACCTGCTTATTATGGTGGGGTGTGCCATAGCAACGGTCATGTGCTTCCTGTCCGATCGTGGCAAGGCCGTCAAGAATCCGAAAGACAAGGTCAGTCTGACGTACGAGGAAGTGATCACACTCACCTGTGGTGTCACATTCTTTGTCGCCTTTTTCATCGCTATGACAGTTGAGATCAAAGCACGACACACACTTTACCGTCTTGTGCGACGCTTCATCACTCACAACACTGAATGGACTGTGGAACAGTATGATCCAAGCAAGGATCGTCTGCTGCAGAAGCGTCTGCCAACCAGTCAAGTTTGAGCGGATTTCTTCTGATTGAATTTATTTAAGTCCTATTTATGGAAACATAAGCCTCAAAGGAAAAACTTTACTTTAAGAGAAAAATCCAACTTTTTACTAAAGGTGGATATTTTCTTACCACCATTTAAAGAAATAAGATTATTATAAAAATAATATGCTGAAGATATACTTTTTTCTAGAATGTACAATATTTGAAATACTTATAATAACAGCAAATGACTTTGACAAAGGACAAGTTTATTTCATTTTTAAGGAAAATCCAATTCTGAAGGAAAATCCTCAACTTAGGTTGCTTTTTTGACGATGACAATTTGTGTTATTTTTTTTAAGGGAAGCGTTATTTTGCAATTTGCTTATAGCTTCTTGTTTTATAAGTGCTAATATTTGCTTGTGTTGGGGTTGTGCTTATACAGATTTTTGTCTTGTCAGTTACAATCATCTGTTACAAGTTTAGTGAAGGAAATAAAATAAATATTTTTACAGATATTACAAATTATCGCTGTTAATGAGAGTAATCTGCATGTAGTTCTATGTTAAATAGCATTTTTAAGATTTTCTCTTTAAAAGTATGGCAGACAGTTTTATTATGTTAAAATTCATTTCTTAAAAACTGTCCTATTCGCTTCAGACTTTGAAGGTGAAATGTATCTTAATGGGGCATGTGGTTTTGGCAAAGTAATGCTTTTTTTTTATTTACAGTTTTCTGTGTTTTTGTTAAGGTTGGTAACAACAAACATACTAGTATTCAGAAACGCTAAAAGTTGTGTGCGCCATCTATGGACAGCTCATGTTTACTGTGATGACATAATTCATTGCGAAATCATTGTACATATAAATCTCAGATGCTTAACATAACTGTAATTCTGTACACAATCATTGTTGTTGTATGACTGTTGTTTTTCCCCCATTTTGAAGGTATTTGGTCGTGGTCCCAATCGCAAAAAGTAACAAAAAATAATCTTAATATCCAGGAGAAAAGTCCCAACATTTTCTTTTTAATGCACACCCTGGTCAAATAATTGACATAATTGACTACTTTGTCATATGAGAAATAGGTAATGCTTTGTAAATGAGTGAAATATAAGGAATTAATCAATTTTTTTTTTCAATTGACATATTATAGGGCTTGTATTTTTCCATGTCTTGTCTTAAAAAAATAAAATAAATTCCCGTTCTGAGGGTTGGGTCATATTAAAAAAATAGTGAGAAAAAATGCTAGATACTATCCACCTGATCTTAGCTTGGAAGGGGTCATTTTTTGACATCATGCTCATGTGTTGTTGTTTTTTGCAATAGTATTCAAACCATACAACTTTCTTAACCTCCTCATACACAAGTGGCTAAGTTTGATCCATTGACATTCTGAGAAATACTTACTATAACTGTCCCATGTTCAGAATGGACGATAAACTTGATAGGAAGAAAAAAGAATGTTACTAAATTAAATATTATATGGAATAAAAAGGCTAACTTTTGATTACTTTTTAATATCTATAGTATCTACATTATATACTATATTAAAAGTTGAAATAAAAAAATGTGATTTATACAAAAGCAGCAGCACAGAAGCAGCTAGCATTATATATGTAAAGTGTAGTTACTGTGGAATCAAGATTTGTATCATTTTTTAAGATATCACTTTAGTAACTTTTTGTGGATGTTAGTAAAATTGTTAATTAGCTCAGCATAAGCATAGATTGGCTGAATATTTTATAATGTTAACTTCAGTGAATGATAATTGAAGTTTAAAGTCCTTGTATATATGTTAATACTGTTATCTGAGATCTTATGTAAATGTGTCTTGGATTAGTTTGTCATTCATACTGAGTGCAGCTTTTTCATTCTTGTATAAATTGTTCATTTTAAGAATGTGGTACCTTCTTGTGCATCATGTATTGAGATTATGTACAGGTATAAGGAATTTGTATAGTCTATGACCTGAAATTACTGTAATAATGGCATTCTTACATCAGAACTGGCTGTCTATGCTGTTAGGAATGTATTACCAAATCATTCTTAAAAAAAGAATGGCTGAAATCATGGAATTCAGGATACACCATCTCCAGAGTAGTTTTCAGAAAAAAAAAAATGGAACTTTTCTTGGGCCTTTAAATGTTTAAATGCTATACTTAAAGTGACAATCACATCTTATCTCACATCACTACTTAAACTTGCATGATTTTGTTGAGAATTGGAAAAGAAAATTGAGACTTGAGTTTGCCATACCCACCAAAATATTATGTGTAGTTTAGTTGTGATGTACATCTTAATGTAGCGTAATTAAATGGCCTTGCACAATTTGGAACATGTTTTGTAAAATACCCCAAAGATATTCGGTATATGTTTTAAATCCATGACTTGAGCAATTCTTACTTGAGAATGGTTGGTATCTGCCCTCTATGTATTGTACATATATGCTTAAAACAAACAAGTGATTATATTTGTCAGTTTGTTTGTTTTTTACTTTATTGGAGCATTTCAAGAAAGAATACGTTTCCCACCCACCACCCATAATTATTCAGATAATTATGATTGATTGGGTCACATGACATCTTTTGACCAATCAGGTGCTTTATTGTTTTCATATCATAATAACTGTAAGTATAATGGTAAAAAACAATAACAGTCTAGCATTCTTGCTTTGAATGTTTGCTGTGTAATTACAACCATAATATAGCCCTCATCTTGTCATTGATATAAAATATATATACAGAAAGGTCAACATTATGTATTCACATTTGTATCTGCTATTTCCTTCCTGTTTGCACTCATTTTTTAGTTTTGTCAAAGGGTTGAAAAAATCCTTTTAAATACTTGGATTTTGAGTTACGAAAACATTTAAGAAAATTAACACTAATTTCTTCATTTTGTTCTCATACATGTTGTTTATTTTGAGATGGAAACATCTTTTCTTTTCATTCTCCAATTTTGGAGCTATGAAATTTTCATATTTTTATCATTGTTTGTAATGCAGCCTCTCTTGTTTTGGGAGATGTTGCATTGGTTATGTATTTGCCCTTTAAAAGGGCATGTTTGAAGAACAAGGCCATTTCCAGTCTTTGAGTTGTTGTCGCATTAGCAGAAAAAAATCCATGTTAAAGTGCATTTTTTACCAATTGAAAAAAAAAGACTCCAACACAACCCTGTTTGAGTCATATAAATTTCTGGTTTCTTTTTAAAAAAAAATTGATAAAACCAAATAACATTTACTTCCCTTAGCTAGAAAACTTAAAAAAATGTTGATAAAAGCATCATCAGCAACTGCATTTTGCAAGATTTTGCCTAAAAATGTACTTTTTAAAAAAATCTGATACTTAATAGAGTGTGACTTTTGTCAGGGATCACAGAAGAATTTTATTTACTGTTGTATTTCTGTTGAAATATAAACGTTGACATGGATGTCTTTTTGTAACATCTCTCTGTAAAAGAAAATAAGTCATGCTTAGTTAGCAACTCAAAATGGTTTTCATGAAATTTTGACTTGTCTTTATTCAAAAACAGTTTTGACAAGTATTAAAACATTTTTCTTGTTTACATTAAAGGATTGTATTATGTATAAGTGCTATTTCAGTGTGCTATTTTAAACTAAATGTGTCATTGTTGCTGATTTTTAACAGCAAATGTGTGATTGTTTCGTTCTAGAAAAAAAACATTCACATTTCTATAGTAACCAACTGTTCCTTACTCTCAACTGACTGTACAAAAGGACAAAATCTATCCCCAAAGTGAAGAATCAGATCTGAAAGCATCATTGGCTCTGTTGCAGGCAGCATCTACCCAGTCTGCTGCTTGGTATCTAACAATATGTTTCGTTAAGTTACATTTGACTGTACTTCTTTAGGCAGTTGTATGTAACTGTGAAAATCTTAATTTTCCCTTGTTATTTGTTGAGTCCTGAAATTATTAATTTCATTTGAAGAATTTTTATTTAAGCTCAAATACCTTTAGAGTAAAATTAACTAATGAACAACAGTGAGCAAAGTTATGAACAACAGTGAGCAAAGTTGGTAACTGACAGACTAGTTATTTACCTGTGATAATAATAATGTTGAAAAATATTACTTAAGACACATTTACAGTCATTGAAGTTTGGAATTGTTGGTATTGTTTGTAGATACTCTCCAAGATCCTGACTTGTGACTTTCTAGTCATGTATATGACCTTTCACCTTTGCCTAAGTTAATCCCTTCAACTGAAAACAGAAATTAAAACAATACATGGTCCAGAATGTGAGTACACTAAGGAATATTGAAAAAAAAATGGCAGAAAAATTATGTTCTATTCCAAATAAATGTAAATCTGTATAGATTATTGCAATGTGTGATAAAAAGGCAGAGTGTTAGATAACTTTTGTAGATTTTCATGTGTGTGTTTTCATTAAATGAATCTATGCCATTCAAAGGCATTTAAAATTTGTTTTAAAAGGTATTTTTATACAGTTAAGCTTAGTACCAATCTGACTTTCCCTTTGGCCATTTTCAAAGAAATTTACCTTAAATGACTTCAAGGGAATGTCAGCTTAAGTAGGTGCAACGTGCATGACATCATCTGATGCATTCATAATGGTAAATAGGTTATGTTATTTCCTTTTGCCTTTCAATCAGATTTTTATTGGGTGCTTACAAGAATGGAAACATTAATTGTGAGTGTAGCCTGTGTTAATATCTCTTGGAAAGATGTGAAAAGTTGTAAAATTCATCTAAGAGTGCTATTTTGTTCAGTATGTAAAAAAATATCAGATTTGTGTCTTTTCACCATGTTCATTAAAAGAAAGTTTTGAAGGTAGATGTTTATGTGTAACATAGTATCTAAGGAAAACAGACATGCTAAAGGTAAAGCTCAAAGCTAATGATTGACATTTGGAGTTTTTTACAGCTACATGTTCATTTTTGTGTCCCTTGCTTAAGGATTATATTTGTCCTTAAATGTATATACATTATTAAGCTCAAGAAAATCTGAGTTTGAGCTATCTGTCAGACGGTCATTGTGTGAGGTACAAACAATCAGGTCAAGGAAAACTTAGATTTAGGTCATCTGGCTCCTGTGGACATCTGATCAGAATCTGCACTGTCCATCACCCTTCAAAAGTACTTGGTCGTAATCCAGCTCGCGATCTGATTTCAAAATAGATAACTGCATTTATATACGGACTTTCAGACTTACATTTCACTGGCATTTTAAAACTTAACTTTTACCATTTTTTTTAACAATTACTCTTTTGCTTTAGATAGTCTGTAAACCTCAAGGTTAAATATCTGTAATAGCTGGGGCCTGTTAATCTTAAATACTTAACCCTTTAGCTCATGCATATGACATTTTACACCTTTGAAAAGCATTCACAAGTATTCCTTTTATCTACAGCTGCATCAGCTCATCTAAAGGTTTATTTGTAGACTAGTTTAATCTAGCTTATATAATTATATGCCAAAAATGCATGTGTTTAAAATATTTAAAACAATTTCAAAGAAAATCAACAAAATCAAGTGAATTTTTAAAAACCTATACATTTGTTATCAATGTAAGGGTTAAATAATAGGTTTCAATGAAAATAGTAGGTCATGAATTAGCTTTAATATAACATACAAAATTAGATGCATTGTCAATCAGTCTTACCAGTAACAAAAAAAAAAGTTATGCCCTTACAATTATTATTGAACAGCCCCCAGAATAATGAGTCAACTTAACTTTGTGGAGATGTTTGAGAGTTTCAGTAAATAATTTGGCATTGACCAAAATTGCCTCAATACCCTACCTTTAGTCCATGCTGCAAAAAAGTAATAATTCTCATTCACATGCTACCTTACCACCCTCTACATGACTGTCAGAAGCTTATTTTCTTATAATGTGAATTTTCACATTGTTTTATTTTCTATGGATTGGCTAATGCCATCCATTAAAGGCATTTTTTTGCCTGTTATGTGTTTATATAAAATGTTCACTTATGTTGAACACTGCATGTTTGCTGTTGTGACTGTTTCATTTTATATAAAATGGAGAAATAGTCTAAAAAAATGTTGAAGGTACATTACTTGTGCTTACTATTGTAACAGTTTTTTTTCTTTCTTCTTTTCATTTTGGACATTGTATTGTTTGTATTTTGTTTGCATAGCTATCATGTGAGATAAATAGGCAATGTTCTACTAGGTGGATGGTTATACATGTAATAAAGGCATGTATTCTAAAAATATATCAAATTTTTTTTTATTTAATTGTAATTGTTTTGTATTTAATTGAAGCTTTTTTACTTGCTTCCATAATGTGAAAACGGAAAGAACAAAATTTTTAGAATTATTATCAATTTTAAACATGTTTTGAAATTTTTTTTGAAGAAAACATGCTGAAGTTTAAAAATACTCACATTCTTAAAGTCTTTCAGAAGTTACCATAAAATTTACCATAAAAGATTGTTATTCTTATTTATGTTTAATGAAGACAATTTGCTTTCTTATCTTTAAATTCTTTTTGGGTGAAAATGCTTAAAATGGAGCATAAAAATGTATTTTTCTTTTCAAATTGTCAGTAGTTTATAATTGGTCCAAAATGACAGGGTAATTAGGCTGTTGTTGTTGTGTTTTTGCATCTCACACCCTGTAAACAACTGATTTTCAGTGAACCTTGTAAATTTATAAACAAACTTTTTTCAAATTGTATATTGTTTTAGTCACTCTGTGGTCTTGACAGATTTATGCCCCTTGGATGCATTTGGTGTGATTTTTTTTTTCAGTAAAGAAGATTGCCCATTAGTTTGGATGTCACTTTTATTAAATAAATGTGAAGAGCAATAAGAACAGCTTAAACAGAAACAATTTTAGAATTTGAATTATAAATTATATTAATAACATGTTTTTTTTTTAACTTAATTCAGCCAATGATCACTAAGTTGCCATATCAAAGCTGTAAGTGCATAATGCCATTATAGTGTTACTTTTTGTATTCTCTGCGATAACATGGAATACAATGTTATACTGTGATACAATGTCATTAAAACACATATTATACTGGATGTCTGAGTCTGAGCTGTTACAAAAAACTGACCTATGTGTGTAAGAGTTACATTCAAGAGGAGAACTCAATGGGAGGTCAGTGGTTCTACCCATATATTGATCTAGGATTCTCCTCCACCAATATTACCTGGATATTGCTAATGTGACTGTGATTATGTCATGTGACAAATAAATAAAACACCACTGAGTACAAACTGTTTCATTATTCTGACATTAAGTCACTTATGTCCTAAAATAAGCGATACAAAGTAATCGCATCATCAGGTTTATTTATATGTTATACATGAAATAAATGATGAACATATAATATATGAATTGATGAAAGCTGTAATTTTATGGTCTTGGCAGCTTTATCACTACCACTTATAATAAATGTAACAAATATATTGCAATAAAGTTAAGTCCCTCTCTCTAATCCTAAAACCATTGCGATATTTTCATAAATTATTTATGGAGGATATAAAATAGTTCTGCACATATCTACCTTATCTATCTATAAACCTTGAAATATATCAAAAGGCACTTCTCTTGTATAAATGCATATTAAACTAATGCTAGAAATCTGATTAAATACAAAGACTGTTCATAAACCAGTTTGAAGCATGCCCACAATACCTCTATAAATGTGCTTGTAAATCATAGACGTGTATGAACATTTGATTCTACTTCAAATCTTTCTCAGTTTGGAACAAAAATGGTTGAATGCTTTTGCATTTGCCAAATGTACATAATTTGATTTTTTTTTTGTCATATAAACAAAGTGCTATTTTGTCTTGTTGTTATTCTTTCCCTCTTTATTGTTATTTTTTTAAGCTGTTAATCTGTTCTGATTTCTTGCTTTCTGTTTTAAAGAAAAAAGTGTTGTTTATCTATGAGAAATATCTGTTGTTTAGATGTTCTCTTTTTTCTATCTTGTTAAGACTTTGGTTTAAGTAATCTGTGCAATAAATAGACTGAAGATCTGACATAAATGTATATGATAGTTTTTTTCCCTTCTTTCAGCACAAGTATTATTCTTCATTGTAAATAGGCTTTTTTTCTGTACTTTTGTTTTACTTATCTAGCTATTTATTTCACAATATAGAGAACTGTACTCATGATTGATATTGTAACCCTATCCTTTTGTCTTTGTAATTTTTGTTTGACATTAGCTAAGATATACTCTTTGATTAAAATTTGAATAATGAAAAGACCTGCTTTTTTTTTGTCAAATTCACAAGATAAATTCTATCACCTGGTGCTGCATTTTGTCAAATTCACAAGATAAACACTATCACCTTGGAAGACATTTTGTCAAATTCACAAGATAAATACTATCACCTGGTGCTGCATTTTGTCAAATTCACAAGATAAATACTATCACCTGGTGCTGCATTTTGTCAAATTAACAAGTTAAATACTATCACCTGGGAAGACATTTTGTCAAATTCACAAGATAAATACTATCACATGGGGGCATCTTGTCAAATTCACAAGGTAAATACTATCAACTGGAGATTCATTTTGTCAAATTCATAAGATAAATACTATCACCTAGAGATACATTTTGTCAAATTCATAAGATAAATACTATCACCCAGAAATACATTTTGTCAAATCTACAAGATAAATTCTATCACCTAGAGATACATTTTGTCAAATCTACAAGATAAATACTATCACCCGGAAATACATTTTGTCAAATCTACAAAATAAATACTATCACCCGAAAATATATTTTGTCAAATCTACAAGATAAATACTATCACCCGGAAATACATTTTGTCAAAATGCTAAGATAAATACTGTACATTTTGTAATGATTGGTGTCCCACTTATATAAAAAGATCTTCCTCCAGTTAATGGTGAATAGAGAAATTTTCAATTATAGATTTTTATAAGTGTGACTTCCACATTCATTATTGAAATAATTAAATGATATTAACCTTCCTGCAAACTGGTGCTTGCCTAAATACAAAAAACTGCAAAGATGACAATAAATAAATTTAAAAATGTTGATGTAATAGCTAGATGCCACCAATAATAGTAAGATGTCATCAATAATAACAAGATGTCATCAATAATAGCAAGATGTCATCAATAATAGCAACATGTCACCAATAATAGCAAGATGTCATCAATAATAGCTAGATGTCATCAATAATAGCTAGATATCATCAATAATAGCAAGATGTCATCAGTAATAGCAAGATGTAAAAAAAAAAAAGAAGCTAGATGCCATCAATAATAGAAAGATGCCATCAGTAATAGCAAGATGTCATCAATAATAGCAAGATGTCATCACTAATAGCAAGATGTAACAAAAAAAACTAGATGCCATCAATAATAGAAAGATGCCATCAGTAATAGCAAGATGTTATCAATAATAGCAAGATGCCATTAGTAATAGCTAGGTGACATCAATAATAGCAAGATCACATCAATAATAGCAAGATGTCATCAGTAATAGCTAGATGTCATAAAAATAACAAGATACCATCAATAATAGTAAGATGTCATCAATAATAACAAGATGTCAACAATAATAGCAAGATGTCATCAATAATAGCTAGATGTCACCAGTAATAACACGATATCATCAATAATAGCAAGATGTCGCAAATAAAAGCTAGATGCCATCAATAATAGGTAGATGTTATCAATAATAGCAAGATGTAACTAATAATAGCAAGATGTCATCAAGAGTAGCAAGATGTCATCAATAATAGCTAGATGCCATCAATAATAGCAAGATATCATCAATAATAGCAAGATGTCAACAATAATAGCAAGATGTCACCAATAATAGCAAGATATCATCAATAATAGCTAGATGTCATCAATAATGTCAAGATGTCATCAAAATAGTAAGATGTCATCAATAATAGCAAGATGTCATCAATAAGATCTAGATGTCACCAATGATAGCAAGATGTCATAAAAATAGCTAGATGTCACCAATAATAACATGATATCATCAATAATAGATGTCACAAATAAAAGCTAGATGCCATCAATAATAGTAAGATGTTATCAATAATAGCAAGATGTCATCATTAATATCAAGATGTCGCAAAAGTAGAAAGATGTCATCAATAATAGCTAGATGTCATCACATCAATAATAGCTAGATGTCACCAATAATAGCAAGATGTCATCAATAATAGCAAGATGTAATCAATAGTAGCAAGATAACACCAATTATAGCAAGATATCATCAATAATAGCAAGATGTAATCAATAGTAGCAAGATGGCATCAATAATAGCTAGATGTCATCAATAATAGCAAGATGTCTCCAATAATAGAAAGATATAATCATTAATAGCTAGATGTCATAAATAAAAGCTAGATGTCACCAGTAATAACATGATATTATCACAAATAGCAAGATGTCACTAATAATAGTAAGATGTTATCAATAATAGCAAGATGTCACCAAAATAGCAAGATGTCATCAATTAAAGCTAGATGCCATCAATAATAACAAGATGCCATCAATAATAGCATGATATCATCAATAATAGCAAGATTTCATCAATAATGTCAAGATGTCACCAAAATGGTAAGATGTTATCAATAATAGCATGATGTCACCAATAATAGCAAGATGTCACCAATAATAGCATGATGTCACCAATAATAGCAAGATGTCGCAGAAGTAGGAAGATGTCATCAATAATAGCAAGATGTCATCAATAATAATAAGATGCCATCAGTAATAGCAAGATGTCACCAAAATGGTCAGATGTTATCAGTAATAACATTATGTAACCAATAATAGCAAGATGTCGCAAAAGTAGAAAGATGTCATCAATAATAGCAAGATGTAATCAATAATAGCTAGATGTCATCAATAATAGAAAGATATAATCATTTATAGCTAGATGTCATCAATAATAGCTAGATATTACAAGTGATAACAAGATATCATCAAAAATAGCAAGATGTCACAAATAGTAGCAAGATATCATCAATAATAGCAAGATGCCACCAATAATAGCAAGATGTCACTCAAAATAGTAAGATGTCATCAATGATTGCAAGATGTCATCAATAATAGCAAGATGTCACCAATAATTGTAAGATGTCATCAATAATAGGTAGATGTCTTCAATAATAGCATGATGACATCAGTAATAGCAAGATATCATCAGTAGTAGCAAGATGTTATCAATAATAACAAGATGCCATCAATAATAGCATGATATCATCAATAATAGCAAGATATCATCAATAATAGCAAGATGTAATCAATAGTAGCAAGATGGCATCAATAATAGCATGATGTCATCAATAATAGCTAGATGTCATCAGTAATAGCAAGATGTCACCAAAATGGTCAGATGTTATCAGTAATAACATTATGTAACCAATAATAGCAAGATGTCGCAAAAGTAGAAAGATGTCATCAATAATAGCAAGATGTAATCAATAATAGCTAGATGTCATCAGTAATAGCAAGATGTCACCAAAATGGTCAGATGTTATCAGTAATAACATTATGTCACCAATAATAGCAAGATGTCGCAAAAGTAGAAAGATATCATCAATAATAGCAAGATGTAATCAATAATAGCTAGATGTCATCAATAATAGAAAGATATAATCATTTATAGCTAGATGTCATCAATAATAGCTAGATATTACAAGTGATAACAAGATATCATCAAAAATAGCAAGATGTCACAAATAGTAGCAAGATATCATCAATAATAGCAAGATGCCACCAATAATAGCAAGATGTCACTCAAAATAGTAAGATGTCATCAATGATTGCAAGATGTCATCAATAATAGCAAGATGTCACCAATAATTGTAAGATGTCATCAATAATAGGTAGATGTCTTCAATAATAGCATGATGACATCAGTAATAGCAAGATATCATCAGTAGTAGCAAGATGTTATCAATAATAACAAGATGCCATCAATAATAGCATGATATCATCAATAATAGCAAGATATCATCAATAATAGCAAGATGTAATCAATAGTAGCAAGATGGCATCAATAATAGCATGATGTCATCAATAATAGCTAGATGTCATCAGTAATAGCAAGATGTCACCAAAATGGTCAGATGTTATCAGTAATAACATTATGTCACCAATAATAGCAAGATGTCGCAAAAGGAGAAAGATGTCATCAATAATAGCAAGATGTAATCAATAATAGCTAGATGTCATCAATAATAGAAAGATATAATCATTTATAGCTAGATGTCATCAATTATAGCTAGATATTACAAGTAATAACAAGATATCATCAAAAATAGCAAGATGTCACAAATAATAGCAAGATATCATGAATAATAGCAAGATGCCACCAATAATAGCAAGATGTCACTCAAAATAGTAAGATGTCATCAATGATTGCAAGATGTCATCAATAATAGCAAGATGTCACCAATAATTGTAAGATGTCATCAATAATAGGTAGATGTCTTCAATAATAGCATGATGACATCAGTAATAGCAAGATATCATCAGTAGTAGCAAGATGTTATCAATAATAGCAAGATGTCATTAATAATAGCTACATGTCATCAATAATAACAAGATGTCACCAATAATAGCAACATGTCATCAATGATAGCAAGATGTCACCAATAATAGCAAGATGTCACCAATAATTGTAAGATGTCATTAATAATAACTAGATGTCATCAATAATAGCAAGATGTCACCAATAAAAGCAATGTATCATCAATAATAGCAAGATGTCATCAATAATAGCAAGATGTCACCAATATAAGCAACATGTTATCAATAATAGCAGTATGTCATCAATAATAGCATGATGTCACCAATAATAGCAAGATGTCACCAATAATGGCTAGATGTCATCAATAATAGCAAGATGTCATCAATAGTGTTGTAGTTATTTGATGATGTAGTGCCGCCTTCACTGTGTTTAACATGCCATAACTATGTGGCATAACACACCCATTCATGCTATCCTGATAGGAATCCTGACACTGTTCCTACCTGTTGTTGAACTAACCTTATATTTTATTGGGCATCAGAAGAGGAGCTATACCACGACCATTCTTTGCCAGTTTCTCTGATGCTGTCTGTGTTTGAACACAGAGCCTACATACCAGGAGCCACCTGAACCCTGAGCCAACATACCTGGAGCCACCTGAACCCTGGGCACATATACCTGGAGTTACCTGAACCCTGGGCCTACATACCTAGAGCCACCTCAACCCTGAACCTCCATACATGGAGCCACCTGAACCTTAGGCCTACATACCTGGAGCCACCTGATTCCAGAGCCTCCATACCTGGAGCTGCCTGGACCCTGAGCCTAAATACCTGGAGCCATCTGAGACCTGGGCCTTTGTACCTGAAGCCACCTGAACTCTGGGCCTCTGTATCTAAGCCACCTGAACCCTTAGCCTCCATACCTGGAGCCATCTGAACCCTGGACCTCCATACCTGGAGCCACCTGAACTCTGGGCCCACATACCTGGAGCCACCTGAACCCTGGGCCTACATACCTGAAGCTACCTGAACTCTGGGCCTCCATACCTGGAGCCACCTGAAACCTGAGACGCCATACCTGGCGCCATCTGAACCCTGAGCCTACATACCTGGAGCCACCTTATTCCTGGGCCACCATACCAGGAGCAACCTGAACCCTGGGCCTCCATACCTGGAGCCACCTAAACCCTGGGCCTCCATACCTGGAGCAGCCTGAACCCTGGGCCTCCATACCTGGAGCCACCTGAACCCTAAGCCTCCATACCTGAGGCCACCTTAGCCCTGGGCCTCTGTACCTTGAGCCGCCTGAACAATAAGTCTATATACTTGGTGCCTATTGAACCCTGAGCCTACATGCCTTGAGCTGCCTGAACCCTTGGCCTCCATACCTGGAGCCACCTAAACAATAAGTCTATATTCTTGGCGTCATTTGAACCCTGAGCCTACATGCCTTGAGCTGCCTGAACCCTGGCCCTCCATACGTGTAGCCGCCTGAACCCTTGGCCTCCATACCTGGAGCCACCTGAACAATAAGTCTATATTCTTGCCGCCATTTGAACCCTGAGCCTACATGCCTTGAGCTGCCTGAACCCTTGGCCTCCATACCTGGAGCCACCTGAACAATAAGTCTATATTCTTGCCGCCATTTGAACCCTGAGCCTACATGCCTTGAGCTGCCTGAACCCTGGGCCTCCATTCGTGTAGCCGCCTGAACCCTGAGCCTACATACCTGGAGTCACCTGAACCCTGAGCCTACATGCCTTGAGCCGCCTGAACCCTGGACCTACATACCTGTAGCCGCCAGAACCCTGAGCCTACATACCTGGAGCCATCTGAACCCTGAGTCTCCATACCTGGAGCCACCTGAACCCTGGGCCTCCATATCTGGAGCCACCTTATTCCTGGACTTCCATACCTGGAGCCACCTGAACCCTGGGCCTCCATACCTGGAGCAGCCTGAACCCTGGGCCTCCATACCTGGAGCAACCTGAACCCTAAGCCTCCATAACTGAGGCCACCTGAGCCCTGGGCCTCTGTACCTTGAGCCGCCTGAACAATAAGTCTATATACTTGGTGCCTATTGAACCCTGAGCCTACATGCCTTGAGCTGCCTGAACCCTTGGCCTCCATACCTGGAGCCACCTGAACAATAAGTCTATATTCTTGGCGTCATTTGAACCCTGAGCCTACATGCCTTGAGCTGCCTGAACCCTGGGCCTCCATACCTGGAGCAGCCTGAACCCTGAGCCTACATACCTGGAGTCACCTGAACCCTGAGCCTACATGCCTTGAGCCGCCTGAACCCTGGACCTACATACCTGTAGCCGCCAGAACCCTGAGCCTACATACCTGGAGCCATCTGAACCCTGAGCCTACATACCTGTAGCCACCTGAACCCTGGGCCTAAAAACCTGGACCCACCTGAATCCGGAGCCTCCATACCTGGAGCCACCTGAACTCTGGGCCTCCATACCTAGAGCCGCCTGAACCCTGAGCCCCCATACCTGGACCCACCTGAACCCTGGGCCTCCATACCTGGAGCCACCTGAACCCTGAGCCTTTATACCTGGAGCCACCTAAACACTGAGCCTCCATACCTGGACCTGCCTCAATCCCGGGCCTACATACCTGGAGCCGCCTGATCACTGCGCCTCCACACCTGGAATTGCCTCAATCCTGGGCCTACATACCTGGAGCCGCCTGAACACTGAGCCTCCATACCTGGAACTGCCTCAATCCTGGGCCTCCATACCTGGAGCCACCTGAAACCTGAGCCTCCATACCTGGAGCCACCTGAACCCTGGGCCTCCATACCTGGAGGCACCTGAACCCTGAACCTTCATACCAGGAGCGACCTGAACCCTTAGCCTCCATACCTGGAGCCACCTGAACCCTGAGCCTACATACCTAGAGCCACCTGAACCCTTAGCCCACATACCTAGAGCCACCTGAATCCTGAGCCTCCATACCTGGAGCCACCTGAACTCTGGGCCCACATACCTGGAGCCACCTGAACCCTGGGCCTACATACCTGAAGCTACCTGAACTCTGGGCCTCCATACCTGGAGCCACCTGAATCCTGAGCCTCCATACCTGGAGCCACCTGAATCCTGAGCCTCCATACCTGGAGCCACCTGAACTCTGGGCCCACATACCTGGAGCCACCTGAACCCTGGGCCTACATACCAGAAGCTACCTGAACTCTGGGCCTCCATACCTGGAGCCACCTGAAACCATGAGTCTTCATACCTGGAGCCACCTGAACCCTGAGCCTCCATACCTGGAGCCACCTGAACCCTGGGCCTCCATACCTGGAGCCACCTGAACCCTGGGCCTACATACCTGAAGCTACCTGAACTCTGGGCCTCCATACCTGGAGCCACCTGAACCCTGGGCCTACATACCTGAAGCTACCTGAACTCTGGGCCTCCATACCTGGAGCCACCTGAATCCTGAGCCTCCATACCTGGAGCCACCTGAATCCTGAGTCTCCATACCTGGAGCCACATGAACCCTGAGCATATATACCTGAGGCTACCTGAATTCTGGGCCTTTGTACCTGGAGCCACCTGAATTCTGGGCCTTTGTACCTGGAGCCACCTGAACCCTGAGCCTCCATACCTGGAACGCCTGAAACCTGGGCCTCGTACTTTGAGACCCTGTCCATGTTTAGGGCCTCCGTACCTTGAGACTCCTGTCCATATTTAAATAAAATGTGGGATGTATTATTATAAATTAATACAGCTATCTTCAAGTAAACTATCCAATTTGACCCAGCACTCAATCATTTGTGAAGCATAGCAGATTAGAGGAAATACATTTGATTAGATTGAAAAACGAATGCAAACAGCCAGATTAATTTAGTTCTAATTTGAACCTTATAATAATAGTCTGCCATTTAAACACGAATTTAGTATTTTCTATACATTAAAAAATGGCATTTTTGTTTTCTGTTGTATAATGAAATTGGCTAAATTGTTGAAATTGAGTTTTCTTAACCCTAGTTGTTTAATTAATTGAAAAAATAATACTGCCTATTAGTTTTATGGACAGCTGTATGTCATTTGAAAGGAATGGGTTAAACTGACTCTCCGTTTACATTTGTGTACTAATCTATACTTTTCCAATAAACAGGAAATGCAGTGTTGGCGAATATTGAAAATCATGTTAAGATTTAGCATTTCATCAATGTATTATATATTTTGTAATTGTCTTACACTTTGTGCGATTTCCACACGCTTTGTACTTACCATTGCTGTTTGAATTTGGTAATGAATGGATAGTAAATAAAATGGTAGATTTTGACTGATTTTTAAAACATGATGGTCACAGTTCTGAGTTGGTGAAAATTTCATCCTGCTGTTGTTCAAAACAGCAAAACTTTGTGTATATTACTTAGTTTAAAAAATGTGCTGCCGCCATTCAAGTGTTAATATTTTTTATTGAATTGTGAATACTCTGATGATTTCAAACGCAAGTGATAATTGCCAAGTATTCAATGTTTGTTGGGGTATTAAAAGTGGTAACCGATCATTACAAAGATAAAACACTCAAAAATATCAATCGGAACTCCTCGGGTAATTCCGTCCTCGGGACAATCATCCCTCAGATGTATTTGGTGCAGTAATACCTAATGAAATCACGATCGTTTTGTTCGCCGAAAGTCGGAAGAAGAATATGCCTAAATAGTCCGCACAAAACATAAACACTGCCATCGTTTGACAGCTGCGTGTCTGCTGCGATGGGTAAATTAAAATCGGACGATTTAAATTTGAAGCCACCACAAATTGAAGTTTAACTGGCATCGTACTGTAGCGAGTTGTCACCCGAGCTGCCATCTTTGTTTTGACAAAGTCAAAATGACCTGTGTGAATGCACTCGGTGTATTGTGGGTAAAGTAGTTCTTCAACATGGCTGTCATGAATACGGAAGTGATTGCTAAAATGAATAAAACAAGTACGAAGAGGTATACAACAGATTATTTTGGCATTTTTTTAAATATTCTAATAGTTAAAATATGTTTCATGCAAACATTTTGAACTTAATTTTGTAAACGGTCAAGACTTTAACGTAGTGACGTCACACGCTATGTACAGAATGGACATATTACTGTTTAACGAAAGCAAAAGTAGCAAAACTTGCACATCGTATTTTTTCCATTTATCTATAAATATCAAGACTTTAAAAGTTTCTGGACATAGAATAAGGCCTTAGAATATGGTTGTTTAGTCATTTATCTTAATTCAATGAATATTATAATCGAACGTATTTCCTACGCGGAACTATTTTTTATGTAGGCACAAATCTCAAATTTTGGGTGAGTTACGAGTCGTAGTATAGAGATGACTTTAACGTAGTGACGTCACACGCTGTGTATGGAATGTGTTTTGACGTCTGTCTCGAAAAAAGTCCCATTTAGATAAATGACCGAGGTGATCCGACTACCTACATACATCCGAGCAATCGTACCTACTCGGCGATCTCCGGCAAGCTTCGGATATATCACCTCGTATGTAATTGTAGGAATACACCAGTTGGTGATTTGCCCCGGCGAATAACTTCTCATCGCATTATGTAAACAAAGATGGCTGACTTTTCAAAGTGCATGCAGTACGCTTTAAATATGATGAAGATTCAACACTCCTTGAAAGAAGAGCAGATTGCTTCGTTGAAGAATATTTTTAACTTAGTTGATACTGTATGTATATTACCAACAGGATTTGGTAAAAGTGTAATATACCATATTACTGTCTATATCCGAAACTTGCCGGAGATCGCCGAGTAGGTACGATTGCCATTTTGGATGTAGTTCGTCAATATGACGGCGACAGCATTATTTCCGAGGTGATTACGTAGAGGACGGAATTACCCGAGGAGTTCCGAGTGACATCCGAGAGATGATTCGTGAATTATCCGAGGTGTTCCGATTGTCAAAAATATATAACAAAACGGTATGGTTTGCTGGAAGGATCCTGCTTAACCGCTTATTGCTGTCAGATTTGTGTGAGAGTTGTCCTAGATCAAAACAAAAACATGTTTCCTGGGCGAACTTTTTCTACCTATATGCAGCATAGTTAGTTATTTTTAGAATTAACTGGCTGAGACTTGACACCAGTGAACACAAAGCAGGCGCGTATCTGGGCGGTTTTTGAAGTTACGCACAATTGCAATGGGAAATAACCTTTGCAGTAATACTTTTGAATATATCCAGTTTTTGAATACATCCAGTTCATTTTCTAATGAATAACATGTAAAATGCGGACATGCGAGGAACTTGACGAAAAATATGAACGACTAAAATCCTGACGTGTATAAGTTAAATCATTTTAAACCTTTTCAACTTGATTGGTGTGGCAATAAGATTTTATAACATAGGAACTACGCAAATAAAATATATTATTCCTAACCCGGGTCCGGCATCGACTTTCTAAGTGTTTTTGGTACTAAGTGTTTTTGGTACTTTTAGATTTTCGATTTTTCGAACGGAGGTTACGCACGTGCGTAAAGTGCGTAATGGCAGAAACGCGCCTGACACAAAGGCTTGGGTAAAGTTACATAAATCCTTGTTATTTCAATAAGGAACAGTGTCAGATGATAGTGGATCAGATACAACATTATCCACGTCAGATTTCACATCTTCGCTGAGCGGAAAAGTTCATAGGGTCTAAAAATGTTCTCAATTAATTAAAAGTTGTGTTGTTAATGTTTTACTCAGTTAAATGGAGTGACAAGCGTCGTCTTCAAATAAAAATGTGCAAATGACTAGAAAATATATACAAACACCCACAAAATACAGGTATTGATATCCGTTACTTGTATTTGATATAAACATCGTGTTAGATAGCACCATTTATACCAAAGTAATGTATAAAGAAATAAGTAGGGCCTATATATATGTTGGATTCATTTTTAAGGTGTGCAATAGTATCGGATTTCTGGTCAGATAGACATAACTTTTTATCCCGCTTTTATTTGCAACTAAAGAAAAGCAACCAGCCGCCCATTACTTGATCAATTGTAATAATATTTAAGCGATGTCAAATTATTCGAAATTTCAAATCGGCATCTAGTTTCGCAACATTTTGCTTTAAAGCACGACAATTTTACTCATCAGTACGTTTTCCTGAGCAAGATTTCAAGGTCAGCGATGGACGCGCCCTCAGAAAATTTAAATAACAGTGGAAGTGTTATTTCATTTCCTATACTAAATATGCAGATAAGCATAAGTTGCTAGGCGATTATTTGAACCATCTCTGGCATTAGAAATCAATGTGCAGAACCGTTTGACGGCACTATATATAGTCCGGCAGTTGGCATGGTTACGGGCCCCCTTACTTTTTTTCATGGGTACCAAAATGTTTGTTACTCAGTCATTGTTAGGGTGTCTAGAAACGTAATCACCAATTTACTAAAAAAAAACTCATTTGGACTATATGAAAACTAATGGTTTCCATGGCAACCATCACGAAATTTTGAAACGATATGTATGCTTAAACCAATGCTTATAACTTTTCCAAAAATAGTGATAGAAGTATGCAACTGGTACTCAATTAAAGATTTTTGAGTGGCCATTATGTTCATGTGTCAATTATGACAATAAGCACTTATAAATATTTATAAATTTTAATGAGAATCTAAAAATAGACTGTTGACTGTTCAGTCTAATTCAGTTTTGCTTTTAGATAAAAAGAATCTAATAAACTTTTCAAAAATAACGTCTTCATTACAAGTTTTGAAAAACGAGCTTTTATAATTATATTATTAATAATATTATTAATAATAATGATAATCGAGTTGCTGTAAAAAACAACAACTATATATATATATATATATATATATATATATATATATATATATATATATATATATATATATATATATATATATTTTTGTGAAAGGGCAATCATTATCAAGAAAAATCACGCTAAAAGGCAATTGTGCAGAAGGCCAATAATCATGCGGGGGCCTCACAATGCCATGGTTCGAGTCCATGCAGAACTGTATCACACCGGAAGGGGACTAGTACCAGATATTCTTCTGCAATCGGAACTCCTCAGATAATTCGGTTCTTGGAACAAAGTTGATTATGATTTTATAATCAAAAGATCTGCAGCTTTTGGAAGTACAATGTATAGCATTGTGCATTTTTCGTTGGCTCTAAAAAAGTTGCTGTTTCACACATTTATACACATCTAAAAAATGCTAACCGGAAAGTACACTTACTTGGAAATATTTAATGATATTTTGTGTTGCCCAAAGTATAAAGTAGATATGTATACTGGAAAAAAGGTTGCTTGTTTATTAATATATATCGAAGTTATATTTTCCTTCGCTAATACTCTCCTGGAACACGACGGTAGTTTGAAGATGTGTGCACAAACGCTTTGCTTGGTTGATGTGCCGAAAATGCACATAAAGTTTAGAGAAAAATATCTTGAAAACGCTTAGTTAAATTTGGTTTGATTTGCAATATTTACTGATAGTAGTATATTTCGTCTGGTGCAACATCTAGTAAAACCTTCTTAACAAGTCTATACTGTTTTGTTTGCAGAAGGCTCCTTTTGAAATTTGGGTATTATTTATAAGACGAGTTTTGGTTGTAACTTCCATAAATACTCTACATAGAAATTACGCATGGCACATTCTCAAACACCAAACTTTAATATCAATGCAGACAATAGATAGTTCCCATTTGATGTCATAGGCACTGAAACGACAGTTAAAGGTAGCCATCTTTGAAGGCAGAAGCTAATGCAGGCCGAAATTCGGAAATATGTGCTGTATTAAACTCACCACTGTCTTTTTATCTTCCAGTCTATTTTACTGAATTTTATATCAAATTAAACAGCTTTTAAGTACTTTAAATTAAAAACTATATTTCGATAGTTTAAAGGTAAAAAATACAACCAAAAAAGATACACTTTATTTCTTTCTATGTATTAATTCTTTGTGTATTTATCAATTTAAAAAAATGTATTTTAAAAATAACTAATTTCAAGAGCTTTCTAATGGTGTTAGCTTTTAATTTTTGGACCACAAATGAAGAAATTATAAGAAAATAAAATTTACGCTTCTATACACTTCATCTGAAAATCCATTGAAGTTGCCATCAAAGATGGCTGCCAAGTTAGCGATCTTCACTGATGTGGAAACAATCTATATTAATGTATATTTGTTAAGCATATGTAAGTGGGGTTTCAATAGAATCCGACGATACTGCAATGATTGTTAGCTGACCAACTAAGATAGCAATACTGTTACTATTATTATTATTATTATCATCATTATCGTTGCTATTATATGCAAACGACGATCGATGGGAAAACAGAGGTACAAATGTAATCTAGCTGCATAGTATAATCCAAATCGAATAGAAGTATGTGTTTGCCTGTTTCGGCATATTTTGAGAAGAATTTGAACCGGCTTTCAACAACAAAATTATACTGTTAAAGGTTTACGTCTTCGCATTTTTCAGACTTTCAGAGTCCGTTTAATAAAACCAATCAATTCGGTAACCTTTTGTCCAGAGACGCTTTAGAGCGCTGATCCGACCATCGAAGGTCAGCACTTAATTTTCCATTAGCTCCCTTGATAGAAAATAAAGTTAAATAGAGTTGTATCCCTTGCTTAAATCATCCGATTTGACGGAAAAGGAAGTGACGTTATGGGGAAAATGAAGTCATTTCAATAAATGGAAACCAAAAAAGGACGATAATAGGTTTCTTTCATTCCCATACACGCTGGCATGTTTACAACTTACTAGTCAATATCAATTCTATTTCGAGTGTGACAAGAAAGTACGATTCCCGAAGAACAGATCGAAATAATAATCACTTAGTTGTGAAAAAACGACGTCCGCCATTTTGCATTTAGATGGTTTAGAATGGCAAAAAAGACATATGATCTCTTGTTTAAGCTGTTATTAATCGGTGATTCGGGTGTTGGGAAAACGTGTTTATTGTTCAGGTTTTCAGATGACGCCTTCAATACTACGTTTATATCCACCATAGGTAAGTGACTCATCGACCCTTGAGTATCGTGTGAATTGTAATAATGGAGTCTGAATCATTTCCTGATGCTGACATGTCATATTGATTTAAAAAAAAAAAAATCTCATCAAGGATTAGAGATATTAAATGGTTACTGTAATAAAACATGATTTTGACACCATAAGTCCATCCTTGTTTGCTGTTACCTAAGTTGGCCTATTTTATTGTATTTATTGTATAATCTTTTTATGTGCTAAACTGCTTAAAATTTAACATCTCATGTGCCCTAGTAACAGTTATTAGTAATTTGAACATGATATTAAAGGAACAAAATTATTCAGATGAATAAACAAAATTCTTTTTTCTCTGATTTAGTTTTTGTATTCACCAAAAATACTGCCAGTGAATACAAACTTCAAGCTGGTAGCCGATCCAATAGTTTGGACCAAACATATTTTCAATAAAGATCAAAATAAACCATTGCTACCCAAACAGATCTCACAAAAGGCTGTTTATTTATGTCCTACACCTGTCTAAAACGTGAGCCATAACGTCATAATTGTCATTTAAACATGTATTTCCTATCTGAGCTACACTGCATAGTTAGCTATTTTTAATCTGTCAAATCCACGTTAACACTTATGTTTTAGCTCACCCACGTCATCCATTGTGATGTCATTGTCTATTTTTAGCAGAAATCCGAATTGTTCTTACTTATCGAATTGATAACAATGAACATTTAAAGGTTGATTAACGCAGTTTACTGCCCTAAAATTGAGATATTGTTGAAAATCATCAAAGCTTAGACTAATGTATGAATTTTTCCTGCAGAAATTATGTACAAACACCCCAAACAAAGGTCTGATATTGTTATATGTATAAGATACAGGCAAACTGTCGGATAACACCTTTAAGAGCCGAAGCTGCCTACGTAACAACTAAACTAAGTCTGAAACAGTTTCCAACTCAACAGAAATTATTCCTTTGTAGTTTATGATTCTATCTTATTGATAGGCAAATTAACACAGATCAAATCTTTTCTAGCACAATATTAATATATTTAGCTAACTTTGCTCGAGGAATAAGACATTAAATTCTCGTTTGCTTCAAATGTTTTGATTACAACCCATTTAGAAGATCAGCCGTATAAAATCCCATGAAAATCCCTTGTTTTCGATATTTCAGATACTTTAAACAATTACTTTCAGTGCTGTTGAGTTCCATTGTTGATTTTTTTTTTTAATATGTGACAGTAGCATTGTGAACTAATTACAAAGATGGCCACTATCAAGTAACAGCCATCATTTGTTTTAAAAGCTCTATCTAAACAAGATCTTAAAATCTTTTTAAGCAAGATTTTGATGCTTCTCACTGTATGTGTTCATGCTTAGTGAGGACCAGGACGAAAATATATACATGCAGAGTTATTATAACTGACCTTCAGTGCACTTGTTGTTCGACATTTGTCTGGGGTCCTTCACTACAAAAATGAGCTGATTGCAGCAATTATAGCTCTTATAATGGCTGCTATTCATAAACAAAAGACAAAGCTAAGGCGACATTTAGTTGTAATGTCACATGATTGGTTACTGTAAAGAATGATACAGGTCCTTTTGAAACATTTCTCTTTTCAGGTATCGATTTCAAAATAAAAACAGTTGAACTTGGAGGAAAGAAAATAAAGCTGCAAATATGGTAAGAAGTTTGCAATTTTAAGTAAAGATAGAAACAACAATATCAATTATTTTGTTAATGTCTTGCTACATACAAAATGATAAATACTTAAAGTAAATAATGCACATCAAGTCAAGAGACTCCTGCTTTCTCAAATCACAATTAGTAGTCAGGTAAATTTATGTGTTTCAGTCATTGAAATTAATACATGTCTGATTGCGCATTACAACTATATTTAAGAGCAGACAAGTGAATTTTAATATTTTGTTGCTCAGTGGGTATGTGCTTTTTTTGAATCTTGAAAGTAAGATTAGAAAGAGATTGGTTGGATTTTGCACAGATAGTGCCTCCAGTTGTAGAAACAAAAAGTAAACCTTGATAAGTATCTTATTGTTTCTGAAATAAAAATTTGGACTTGTCAAATGTGTTTCAGGTCATTGAATCTCCAGGTTTTACACTTCTGAATGGCATGTAATTAATGGATGTTAATTTCGAGGACTGGTGTTTGCATTATAGATGAATGGTTCAATGTGCAACTCATAGGATTGATTTCATTCATGAAAGATATATATAAATTGGATTTACATTACCAAGTTCAGTGCAAATAGTATGTCATATAGATTTTAAGGCATAAAGAATAACTGCCTGTCTATAGTTGTTAATATTATTTTATATGAGTCAACAAAAAGTATTAAACTTACAAAATCTTTTAGCACTGCTCAGCCTTAAAAAGATTTTTTTCTGGTTTTAATCAAGTCACATAAAGTGAATTATTTTATATGAGTCAACAAAAAGTATTAAACTTACAAAATCTTTTAGCACTGCTCAGCCTTAAAAGATTTTTTTCTGGTTTTAATCAAGTCACATAAAGTGAATTATAATTATGATAACAATCATATCCCATGACCTGAATTTACAACTTGGATCATCTCCAGATAACTGAAATACTGTTGGTGGGACGATAAAATAAACCAACCAACCAAACAATTTAATTCAGAATTTCCTGAAAATGGTACAATTTTGGCAGGTCACTACCAAATAATGATGTGATATACACATTACTAGGCGATGTCCAATGTCGAAGGATACATCAGCAGCTATATTTATACTTTATTTTGGCCCAATGATACCATAACTTCTGAATTGATCTTAAATGTGATTAGTCGCTAAAATTATCTTATTATCTTACTTTTTTTTCTGCTTTTGGTAGAGATTGAAGTTACTATGTAGTCTATATTGTCTTTTTAAATCTAAATGGTCCTATAAATACTACTTCACTTTGGTATTCCTTTGCCCCTAGGTCACAGTTGTAGCTGAAATATATTTTGTAAAGATTGCTTATAGAGTTCTGAGGGAGTATGAAGTAATGCGGCTTAAGTTTTAAAACAAACTTTATGAGGCTTCTGAATGGTCTCAGACTCAAGTGGACCTATCCTATGCTTCAGAGTGGTCTCAGACGCTTATTTTGACCAATCATATGCATGAGAATGGTCTCACTCAAATAAGATGACTAATCAGATGCCTAGAAGCATTGTCAGACTCAGTTTGACCAACCAGGTGATTGAGATTGGTTTCAGACACAAGTTGACCAATCAGATACTTGGGAGTGTTCTGAAAACTTGTGAAGAATCATATGTTTGGGAGAATTTCTCAGACTCATGTTGAGCAATCAGATACTTGGGAGTGGTCTGAAGACTTGTGAAGAATCATATGCTTGGGAGAATTTCTCAGACTTATGTTGACCAATCAGATACTTGGGAGTGGTCTGAAGACTTGTGAAGAATCATATGCTTGGGAGAATTTCTCAGACTTATGTTGACCAATCAGATACATAAGAATGTGTCATTATGACTCATACTTAAGCTTAAACTAAGTCTGTTGTTACTTGTGTCCTGATTCTATAACCTTGGGTCCTGTCTTTCATAGTTGTTGCCATGACAATGCTGTTTCTATATTGCCAGGGACACAGCTGGCCAGGAGAGGTTCCACACCATCACCACTTCCTACTACAGAGGTGCCATGGGCATCATGCTGGTGTACGACATCACCAACGGGAAAACCTTCGAGAACATCTCAAAGTGGTTGCGCAACATCGATGAGGTAACTTGAATTCCAAGCAAAATTTTGTGTATTTTTATTCTATGTGGCTTTTGACAAGTCAAGTTGCATAAAAAGAATTAACTCTTTCCTGAATGTATATGCCATTTTACGCCTTTAAAAACCATTCACAATCATATTCCATTTTACGCCTGTACAATTCACAATCTGCATGACTAAAGATTTATGTATGCATACATTCATAAAAATCCTTTTTTCTCTAAGAAAAACGACAAAGTCAATTGAATTTTCAACATTATAGATGAACTATGAATGAAAGGGCTAAAATCAGTCGGCCATTTTCTACTATTATTGTAACAACTTGCTACCAACAGGAAGCCAGCAGGCAAAACAGTAACCTCTTAAAAATATAAATGTCTTAATATACACTGAGCTAACTGTACATAGCTTAACATTGTTCTTTCATGATAAGTTCCTTCCTAGACATTATGCTGAACAAATTCGTTGTTAGAAAAGGAAGTTAAATACTAGACAAGTGAATTTTTTTGTTATTTAAGCTTGCCGTTGTGGTTTCCTATTCCTGTATCTACTGACAAGTGTTTGACAACACTTTTGTCGGTCTGGTATATTTAATAAGAAGTTGAAAGGTCATTAAGAGAAAATTGTTTTTTTTATAAGATTATATAAGATAAAAGCAAGATAAATAAATGCACAAATGAGAGCTTGTGCAAAGGTGTGTCAATTTGTTTAATTATTATCATCTGGACTAAGTTAAACTGGCACATATATTCAAACTTGTATTGAACAGCATTACAATCACTGAGGGATGGCATAAAATTGATGACTTTTAAAAAAAATCTTTTTAGCATGTTTTATAGTTTTAAATAAGTGTTACTTATAGATAGTAGGTTATGTTCAAACCTGATTATCTTGGTGCTGTTAAGAAGACATCATTCTTATGTGTGGTTAAATCTTTTAATAGTTACTTGACTCAAGGAAATATATTGCAACATAATTTGTAATCAAGCCATTTATGGTACAAAAATGTCAGTTTTGAATGATTCACGTAAAATCGATGCAGAAATTTAAAAAAGGTTATATCACATTATTGAAATTCGATGTGTATATTTATCAGTGTATATTTAAATAAACATCCAATGGTGCAAGGTTGTTTTTGTTTTCTTCAGGAAACCATGGTGAGTTATGCACAATTATAGAAAGACAATACTTATTCTTTTAATTTAAACAATAATTTGTATTCAAGAGAAGTGAAACTGCAGCACTGTGAACATGTATTTATGAAGTATTTCAGCATCAATTTAACCAATGATAGATTTACTCCTGTGATGGCTGATTCAGCAACATAGTGAGTGTATTGTATGAGTCAATTATAGGCAAGGAACTGTTTCTTGTTGGCAGATTGGTACAGTAAGGTATGTCAATGATGACATGGGTTGGGGTTGGGGGGCAGTGATTTATGGTCAAACATTCAGCTTGTGACCAGAATTTAAGGTTGGCACCTGCATATCAACTGCTAATTAGGATATGGTCAAAGAGCATTCTGCCCTTTCATAGAGACTGCAAGCTGCCAAAATATACTGATCTCTTGTTGGATGACAAAAAAAAAAAAAAAAATTCTAGGAAGGAACCAAACTGGCCTTAAAATTTTTTTATTGGGATTAATGGATTTAATTCATCTTTGCTAAATAGGTGTGTATGTAAAAAATCATATAAAATTTGAGTTTAGCTACTATCAGCTTGACACTGGAGTTATTGTCCTTCCATTTTGTATTCTATGGTCAATTTTTCATTGCCACTCAAAAACTTTTGAAAGCCTTGGGTAATTAAATTCATACTGTATTTGGCTTATAGATATATGCTATTGAAATATAGGCCAAGTTTTATTTTAGTTTCAATAAGCTGAATATTTGCAGAATTATGGCCTTTCCCTGCGAGGTTATAACCAAAAAGGTGGGGGGACATCTGTTCTCGGTAGACACATTATATACATGAAATACATACTTAAAGTAAATAGATCTAACAAAACAGCCTTACTAATAATAGAACAAAAAACAGCTTAAATGGTAAAACTAAAAGTCTTATACCATAAGAGAGCTAATTTAGTGATACTTCGTTCTTTTAGATGTTTATCGTTTAAGTCTCAGTTTCATCAGCATGAAAAACGGAGAAACAATACCAGGTCTTGTCTAAATTTTATTCACCATTATACAGTTATATTTTAAAAAACATTACAGAAACACTATAATGAAGGGTACATCAGCAGCATAGTGGTAAAGTCGCCGATTGTAACTCCTGACTGCTTAGCCTCTCACCGAGTCCTGTTCTGGGCGAAAGACTTAATGTGGGAAGGTCTTCCAGCTGATCTGTGGTGTGCCGATGGTTCTACCCAGACATTTGTCTGGAGTCTTCCTCAACCAAAACAGCAGAACGTTGCTATAATGATCATAATTGGTTGCTGCGATGTATCTCAAAAACAGAACAAAACACTATTATGATGATGAAAAAAGACCCAAGACAAATTTCTGGGTAAAACAACAACAGCTGACAGCAGGTCGGCTAGACCTTTCAATATAAAAGTCCTTGCCCAGACATGGACTTGACCCACATAGATTTGGGCCATGGAGTCAAATGAGTTTAAAGTTGGCTACTCTACTCAATTTACCTTGGGCGCCCCCTATAATATTGGGTTATTGAATTGTTTTTTTATAGTCATGTGACAGAAAGAGAAATGAGTGAAACTGGTCGAAGCTTGAACCCAAGAACTCTCAGTATCTATGTTTCCTTTACAAATTTAGCGAATAGAGCTGCTTTCACAGTTTTATCACAAAGCTGTATACCTATACTCTGATGGTATCTGTATGTGCAGTCCATATATCTTTAGAACTAGTATTACACATATTTCAAATTCTCAAATCTATCTTGTTTTGTTCTTTTCCTGCAGCATGCAAATGAGGATGTGGAGAAGATGATTCTTGGGAACAAATGTGATATGGAAGACAAGCGACAAGTGTCAAAAGAAAGAGGGGAAGCGGTAAGATTTTCAGTTATTGTATGACCATTAAGTGTGGAGTTTGAATGTTTGCCTATATCCAAAACATGTAACAATCTCTTACTCCTATAATAGTTCAAATCATGAAATAAATTGCTTTAAATGTTAATTCTTTCCAAATTAAAAACAAAATGTCCTGTTCCAGGGGTGGTCTTTTAAAGGTGGTATCCAACAGTTTGCCTGTATAAAATACGTGTTACAATGTCGAACCACAGCTTTGCTGAATTTGGCCATTATTTCTGTTTTAAATTTATATTTTAGTCTTAATAAATACAATTTTGAATTGTTAGGCAGAACTAATCGCAAAAACAAAAAAAATTCTGTATATTCTTTCCAACTGTATAAAAAGCTTGATAGTGGTATCTGCTAAAAATAGATATTGACGTCAAAGCAGATTACCTGGATGACCATATAATGAGATCTCAAAAGTAAGTGGTCATATGGTTCTCTTAGTTTAAAAAATAGCTATCTCTGCAGCCTGGATCTGATAGGAAATACCTGTTTGCAATGACAGCTGCTGATTTATGCTTGACTATTCACAAAGATCTATGACATCAATGACCATTATTTTGCAGGAACTTTTCAGATAATGATGACTTATTTAGTTATTTGAGAAAATGACTTTTATTCTAAACTGTCGGATACCATCTTTCATACAGGTTTGACTGTACAATAGATTCTGATGGCTTACATCAACAATGAAGTAAACCAAACATTGCTGTTAAAGGTGGTCTAAAAATATTTTCCTCAAACAACCAAATAAATTATTGTTACTTGAACAGATCCTGTGAACTACTGTCAGTTGATGTCCTACGTCTGCGTGAAAAGTGCAGCATAACATCCTAATCATCATAACAAACATATTCTG
The DNA here is from genome assembly GCA_007844125.1 of Sinonovacula constricta. Taxonomy (NCBI): domain Eukaryota; kingdom Metazoa; phylum Mollusca; class Bivalvia; order Cardiida; family Solecurtidae; genus Sinonovacula; species Sinonovacula constricta. Next base: position 18,094,419 of record CM017562.1, read on the forward strand.
TGACATCGTTTTCACACCTTGCCAAGCCACTGAGTGGCTGCCTTTGATCTTTTTGCTTCAAGTTATGGGATTGATAAAAAATGTGGAAACACTAGACATTGGTATCAAATAGTTCTGCAAAGAGTATCCTTATATTTGGTTATCCAAGAATCCTATCAGAAAATCGGGTACAAATATTCGTCATTGCAAAGATCGTTGAATCGCAGTCTGTTTTTTAAAACATTTGCATAAAGAAATTATTTACGGAATGAAAACAAAATATTATGTGATATGTGATTTTTAAATGACCTTTTAAATGACCTTTTGCAAAGGCTACAACCACTTGAACCGAATGTTAAACAAAAATGTCATTACACTAAGTGCATTAGATAATATAAATACAGTGTTAATGCGATGTAAAAGCAATGGTTGCTTAATATTGGTATTATTTATGAACTCTCTAAGAGAACCATTGTGGAATACTTTAAAAAAAAAACAAGTGGTCCTCTTAGCGAGGTTTTACAGTATGTACAAAATATAAGGAAGAAACAAGACTTGAAAGTGAATTAATCTCAAGCAGAATATTGTGTCTAGTGTTTGCAATAACAAAGTTTAACTATATTTCCTATCTGAGGCACATGGCATATTTGGCTATTTTTATACTAAAAAACATTTGATCAATTACTTTAAATATCATGTTAGTGTTCAATATTGTTTGCTTAGACAAAAATGTAAGTTCTGTAAAAATTCTGCAGAATGGGGTAAAATCTTGCTACATATACCTGATATATGCAATCTGTTGGCTACCAACTTTTAAGATTTTATTTCTCTTAGAGTATATAACAATACAAATATGAATTTGTTACTCAACCATTTGCTTGTTATTATACTTAGATTGTACATCAGGCTAAAGATAAGTTTAAAACTAAAGTCAAGCAAACAAAATGGAATAACCAAGAAAACTGAAAACAATCAACTTCCAACAATCTACCTTTGTACTACCAGGGCACTATTCAATGATTCAAGGTACATTCCAAACATACTGTAATTGTGCAATTTGCTATGCCATTATTACTACACAATATACTTGATAAATCTCTTGTCTATTTTATTATTACAATCTTTTATTTATTTCAGATCGCCAAGGAACATGGAATTCCATTTTTAGAAACTAGTGCTAAAGCAAATATTAATGTAGAAAATGCTTTTATGGATTTAGCACAAGCCATACTGAATAAGGTATGTACACAAAGTGGTACTATTATAGTAAAGTAAATATTTTTTAAACTGTTTATTATGCTAACGTTATACATTTTAACTGTTTAATATGTTAACCTGTTTTCACTCATCATTCACATTTTTAACCTGATAGATTTTTATTTCTACTCACGTATTTTAGTTTTAACCTGATTAAATTCTATTGTCGTTAAACCTTAATGTATTTGGCGCCGTATGACCTATCAAGTGTCGGTGTGCGGTAAAACCCAAAATACAAATACAAAGTAAAATATTTGTTTTTGTGATTCCTTTCCACATTTAACATGATTTTTTTATAAGCCTGCCCTGCTTAGCTTCTAAAACTAGTAAGGTAGTTTGAAGAATTTGTTGTGTCTAGGTATCCAGAACACTTTCAATGGGGTATGCTGTCCTGTTTAATATTTCTAGAAAGGTTTCATGGTGAAGGTACACAATATCTGCATCAAATGGACACAACTTCTGGTGTCATTATCCTTTGAGGGGATAAAACTTGGTATTTGTATTAAGTTTCTACATCACACAGACACATTTATGGTCATCATAGTAACTGACATGAGGGGAAAAAAACTCCCAGACTAAATTCCAGGTAGAACCAGGGCACCTCAGTTTGCTGTGAAGAACGTACACCTAACATGAAAGTTGTCACCTTAACTGAGGTCCACAAATATAAGGGACTAACAAAACTATTGGTGGTGATCTCTCCTTGGACCCCACTTAAATTCAAACAGATAAATAAATGCCAATTAAAACGTAATGATTATGTTAAGAATAGTTTGTAAACCTTATGTTTGTTGCAATGTGTGATTCATAATTCATGGACTATATTTAGAACCATCTTGGACCCCACTTGAATTCAAACAGATAAATAAATGCCAATTAAAACATAACAATGATCATGTTAAGAAAAGTTTGTAAACCTTATGTTTGTTGCAATGTGTGATTCATAATTAATGGGCTATATCTAGAACCATTGGCATAGTAGCAAAACAATAGATTGCTGTACATGAAGTCCTGAGTTGAATCAAACAAAAAACAGACAGTTTAATTTTATTTCTTTTAAAGTTTACTATTTTTCTTCATTTTTCGCTGGCTGGCTATTCACTAGCGCCTAAATTTATTGACAAGTTTTCTAGCAATTTTTAAACCACAGATGGTTATTTAAAACTGTCATGGAGAAGGTATGACAGCATATCTGAAGGTTATTATGGCTTGAATAATTTTTTAGTTTCAGAAATGGTAATTTTTTTTTGAAAATATAGACTTTATATTTTATGATTTCAGACACCAGGAAGAGATTCTCAACAAGCAAGTGGTGTTGACATGAACCGAGAACAAGCTTCCTCGGGCAGCAAATGCTGTTGATACTTAATACTTAGTCTGAACTGAAAGCTTTTGATAATTTTGTCGTAAAATTTTCTTTATTTTATTTGTCTCTTTTCTTTTCTTTTTTTCAAGAAAAAAAATAGAAAATTCAGCTTTTTCAATTACAAGACCCTTCCTCACAGACATCATCTTCAGATGTTTTTTGTATAGTGACATGCAATGATGCTGCTTTGGAAATCATTGTGCCACTTGACATTATCAAGCTTCTGTGAGATGTAGATTTTTCCCCTTTCAGTCATCTGTGTTGCTAAAATGCTTGATAGGAAGAGTGGCTGCGAACGTATGTTTATGGAATAGATGATGGGTGTACAGTGTTTCTATAGAAACAGAATGAGATTATGATCAAGTTTGGCTAAGGTCCGTCCATTTTCACCAACTAACCTTAAGTAAAAGATGTGACGAAAGTTGTATACTAAAAATACTAGCTTTTACCAACATTTGCTTGACAATAAAGCAGATAACTTAACGTATTGCGAGTGAATACAAGAAAAAAAAGCTTCTTGGTGATTTGCCTAATGCTAAAAAGAATTAAATCTACAAATGAGTTGGTGGGGTACAAAATGATTGGACACATAGCTGGAGCATGCTTTATCTTACCTAAGTTAATAAGGGATAGATATGTGTCAGAACTAATATACTACAAGTTAGGTTTTTTTTAATAATAAATACTAAAAAATACAAAAGTAATACACAACCAAATAATAAGCAACATGCTTATTAAACTTGAGGCTTTAAAAATGAACAGGAACAGCCTTTGACAATTGATTTTAATGAAATGCTCTTAGACTTTTTATGAAAAGAAGATGAACAGTCCTTTAACTCTTTCTAAGAAAATGACAAATTATTTTCAAAGAAAATGAAAAAATCATTAATTTATTCTCTTAAAAACAAACAACTTTTGTTTTTGAAGAAACGACTGAAGCATTTTTTACTATGGAGTGGTTAGTGAATATGGACGTGAAACTGCTTGCTTCAGTGCGACTTACTCATACACACACACCACACCACACCACACCACACCACACCACACCACACCACACACACACCACACACACACACACACACACACACACACACACACATAAAAAAATTTAATGATCAGCCATCTTTTGCCTTTCACAAATGAACTTAAAAGTTGTTAGTTTACCAAATTTGTAAATGAGAACAACAAAGTAATTAAAAAAATTACTTGATATAAAAGGATGTTAAAAGCATTCATATAAAAATAGATGTTTGTTTTAATTTTTTTTCAGAATAAAAACTAAACAAAGCTATCTAGGTACCAATTTTATTTCATGAAAATAATTATTGTCGGCAATATATAGTGGTAGTTGTTATATATATGTATATTAATCAGTTGTCAATGTGGCCATAGCCATTGAAATGAAAGGAAGAATGGTGCTGAAATATAATGATCTATTAAATGGTATAATGGTTATGGTATTTGTTTTTGAGGGTGATTACCCAGTTTCCTGTTATGATCATAAAATATGTCTGATTTATGTGATTTTCAATTAACTTTGTGTAGTTGTTTTTTTTGCATAATTTGTTTTTTGTTTTGGAAGGAAAGACATTCTCGACTGTCTAAAAAATGGTTAGGATTCAACTATTGGTATTTAAAATTAACAACAAAAAATACACTTGATTCTTATAATAAATAACTAAATTATAAGTTTCTAAAAAAAAATAATCATTTTTTGCGGGAGTCAAAAAGCAAGACTTTAATACTATAAATGATGACAACATTTAAAATGGAGTGACAATGTATCATTCAGTCCATTTCAGTTTCCCTTTCTTGTAATTAAACAGATTTAAATCATAAACAGAGCAACATTCTTTCCATTTTTTATAATTTCATTCCTGTTGATTCTTCAATATCTGATTAAAAATGATGTTTGTTTCACGTGTAGTTTTTTTTTTTTTTGAAGTCTATGTTTTTTTGAAGTATTAATAATGCTTTGAAGCATCTTTCATCTTATTAAATAGATTTGGTTGGGTAACTGAAGGTTAAAATTGAAGATTTTTTTTTCAGCAGGCTCGCCACATTTCTTTCAAAAGCACATAATTTAATGCATTTGAAATTAATAAATGCAAAAACAGTAAAAAGTAAATGTAATGCTTGATATTAAAATATTCCTTTAAAAGAATTATTACAGCTTCATAATAAATTAAAATGCAGGACATGAATATAGTTGTATGTAATTTTTGAGGAACCTTTCTGAACAATTTGTCAAATAGCAATAAGTTATTACCACATCTGATGTTTAATAAAATGGCCTGCTTAACAAGTCTATTTTTGTAAACAATCTTTTTAACCTGTGACACCTATAAGCAGCTCAGTGACTATTGCTTTTATCTACAGCATAATATGTTCAAGTGTTTAAGGTGTTTAAATTCACAAGTTTTACTTTAAAATCCCAAAAAACATTTTGTTGATTTTACCAATGACTGAAAGCATACCGTTCTTGAATTTCCTTAGATCTGTTTGAACTTGGAACAATCACTGAATGAGATCTTCAGAATGTTTTGCATTGAATATTTTACAGACACTAAAGGTAAGAGTTAGTTCCCTTACCATGTTTATATATAAATTGATAGAAAATTACCCAGACAAGGCATAGAATTACCTTGTTTTTCTGTAACAATAATGTAATTATTGAACATTACTCTTTTCACTGTAAAATGATACAAAGCATTTCATTGGTCAGAATTAAAAAACAAGTTTTTACCAAATAAGACATAATTACCAAAAGCATCAGGTTGGTCAGACTGTGTAGTAATGATCCTGTTCAGTTATGTCTTGAAATACACTGACTTGGACTCGTCATTTTTGTAGAAGAAGGTACCATTGACTGTTAAGGTATGCTCCATGTACTTGGGTGTTAATTGTTTGACAAAAGAATATGTCTGGTCACTAGTTATTGTAATATGTATAAATGACCAAATCACTGTTCGTTTTTCCCCAGAATCATAGTTGTACATATTTATTTGACATTTTAGATTTTTTTTTCTTGCAAATTTTTGTTCGTAACAATAATGCTGTCACTATTTCTATTGATATACCTTGGTCTGGGATCAGCCTTGTCCAGTACTTAATGTAAACTATAATTTAAAACAAGACTATATAGTCTACTTTGCAGTACAAATGAAACTAACACAAATGTTGTTAAGTGTTATATGAAAAATGTGAATATTCTCAGATATTCATTTAAATGGAATTAAGTATACATTTAAACCAAAAATAGTAACAAAGGACTATTTAGTATACAGTTGTTTAATATGCTTAGATATTGCTATGATTTTTTTTTTTCTTTATGTGCAATTTCAGAAGAATAATATAAAACAATGATTAAAATGAAGATGTCTATAACATTTTGTGCTCCACCTTTCAAAGAAAAAAATATGAGAGCTATTGTTGAAACCTTCAGGTCTGCAGTGGTGATGGCCAACTTTTTTTTTTATTAAGGTCCATTTCTCAAAAACCAGAAATTCTCTTCAGACAAGTGAATGTTATATGTTCCACCTTTTTTCTCACCCAAGATATTAAACTTGGGGAATTATTGAATTTATTGCTTGATATACTACATTTTGTATTGCTTGGGTTTTAAGTTTATGTTATTGATGTTCACATCTTGTAAATTGCAGTTTTCAGAGGAAAAAAAAATTGGTCGCTATTATCATTACACCCACATTGGCTTTTGCTTAGGTCCATTTCTCAAATAACCATCTAAAGATATATTTTACAAACTATTGATACTTGATTACTATCAATAATGAAACCTCTCTCAATACAGCAGGTAAACCTGCAATTCATTTTTGTACAGCTGGCCATTTTTAAGTTTTATTTTAAGGTCTGTAACAGCCCTCATCAACTACCCAGCAATAAGAAAAGAAGGGCGTGCTGTCTACTGAAGTTCTTGTTCAAATATACAATGAACAAAATTTAAGTGCTGCTGTAATTTATTTTGTATTTATCATAAATTAGGCAACATTAAGAAATAATTTCATGCAAGCTTTTTCTGAAAATATTATTTTCAAATTATTGTATTTTTTGTATATATTTTACACAGTTATTCACAGACATTTTACAAGACAAGAAAAAGTTCAAATAAGAAAAAAATATTAAATTTTTGTGCAAACAATTATGTATTGTAACATACATGTTATGATATTTATGTGAATATATTTAGTCACAATATTTATTTTGTTCTGTATGTGAATGATAATATATGTAACAAAAACAATAACCTGTAGATATAACAAACAAGTATGTCATTTACCTTCTACAGTATACATCAAATTATATTTATGATTAACTTAACTTTTAGACTTAGTTTTAACACAAGCTGTAAACAACATAAAATTTTCAACTGAAATGCTGTTTATTGATATCCTACATCTACGTGGAAAGTGAAAGACAACACATGACTTACTTCAAACATGAATATTTCCTATCTAAGCCACATGGCTATATAATATTTAATATAGAAAGAACAACATTAAGAAGGATTTAATTCACAACTTGTACTGTAGAACAAATAAGTGTTTTTCAAATCGTCTGGGGAAAATATTGTTATAAGCATTTCAAATTATTCGATAGCACCTTTAAAGTTTTGCCTGTGGACTTATACTCCCAATTTTTATTTTGAAAACTCAAAAATATCTAATTAAATATTTATTTTCCAACACATGGTACATATTTCTGAAATAATGATCCAATATTGATATTTACCTCGCAGTGGCAGATTGTCCCAATGTTCATTGGGGAACATTTTCACCCCAATATTGATGCATTGTGTAGAATACAAAAAGTCAGTTTTAGTCCCCGAGCTGGGCACTTATTTTGTACATGCTGCTTATATTGTACAATTTTATTTGTACAAGTTTTGCTAAATATGGTGTCGCTTTGTACAATGTTAAAAATATTGTACAATGATGGCTTATATTGTGCTGTTGTGCTGTCAAGTTGTATTGTTTCGATTGAAAATTTTGTTATGACAAGTTAATTTACCATTCACTAAGATCACTCTATTATGTCTTTGCAGTTTACAACCTTATTCTCCTATTGGTTATTATATTTTTGTGAGAGGATTGCATTTAGTTTGTTTCTTTTAGTTTGTGTGTTTCAGAAAAATGCAAATACTGTTACACTAATATAATTTTATATATATATTGTAATTTTTGAAAAAATATATATAAAAGACAATCCCCCATTAGCACCAGTGATTAATGAAAATTTAAATAGATTTTTGATAGTTTTAATCTTTCTTTTTGTTTTTTTCAAAATCACGTTCTAAAAAGTGGTTAATATTTTTTTTGCCAATCTCAGTATGATTGTAATGTGTTTATTTAATGGCCTGACCGACAACTATATTGAATTCAACTGTATTGAAACTAATGTCAGTGGTTTCTTGTACTAAGTTATAATTTTGCTCCGAGTAATTACTCATAATTGACTCATGTCACATGGCGTTGGATGTACTAGTTTTGGCATTTGTTGCATCATTTTTGCTGAAAGACCGGAAGTTCATGTCACATGTGCACCATTTAAAACACTTGTGTTATTTAAAAGGGTAAACTAATTGCTTCATTCTCAACCTGTTCCATATGTTAAGCTTTATTTCGTTTTGGAAAATTTAAATTTAAATTATAGCGTACTTTTTAAAGAAATTAGATTGTAACTTAACATATATGTTAGTAAATTGCTCAAATAATTTTGTTTAAATCAATTAAGTAAAAGAAAAATATGAAAATCACCACACGTTGATTATTGTTTAACATAAAAAAATTCGTCTGATTTAGAACAGGTACAAAAGGTTACCAAAATATTGAATTGTCTATAAAAAGATATGTTTTCAGAGGAGACTTTTCTGGAAATAAACGGAGTGTTTGCCTAATTTTTCTGTGGGGTCACATTTTTCACATTCTTACACTGTCTGTCCATTACATTTTTTTCTGGCGCTTCTGTACAATATGAACTACTAAGGGGTATAACTCCATTAGTTTGCGAACATTCACAGTATTTTGGCTTTTTGTAAGTTTCGTTCGATTTGCTCGTGCTTTCTTTTTAGTGTTTAGGTCTTTCTTTATGTTCTTTTTGTCAACTGTTAACATTTCTATGTACAGTTGTATTTTTATTATTCTGTTGCATGAACGTTTAATCGATGTATACGTCATTATAGACAAATAAACTAAAATGGAATTTCAGTATGTGTTTCTCTTCTGTTGATTTCTTAAATTAAAAAATATTTTGAAGAAAAAATAATTTTGTGAAATTCTTTTTCTTTGCACAAGGAAGTTGTTTACAGTTCCTCATATTTAAGGTGGTATCCAGCAGTTTGCCTCCATAAAAAATGTAATAATAATTATATGATGCATGTTTGGAGGAATATGTGCAGTATTCCTATATAAACTCATAATATAATCTAAGCAAAGAAGATATTTGATTCTACCTTGAATGTTAGACTACAAATCACGAAAGAAATCGATTTAAATCTCCATTCTTTTCAAATCTATAAATAAGCACGATGGGGATTTATGCTTAAAATAGATATTGACGTCACAGCGAATTATCCGGATTGTCATATAACGTGATTGCAAAACCAAGTGGTCACATGGTTGAAAAATAGCTAACTGTGCAGCTTTGCTCAGATAGAAAATTCCTTTTTGTAATGTACAGTGGAGTGTTATGCTTCGCACGCAACTCAATATAACACGCAGCTATTTACTACACGTAACTGAATATAACAGGCAAATATATACTACACGCAACTGAATATAACACGCAAATATATACTACACGCAACTGAATATAACACAACTATATACTACACGCAACTGAATATAACACGCAGCTATTTACTACACGTAACTGAATACAACACAACTATATACTACACGCAACTGAATTTAACACGCAAATATATACTACACGCAACTGAATATAACACGCAAATATATACTACACGCAGCTGGGTATAATACGCAAAAATATTACACGAGACTAAATATAACATGCAACTACTACACGTAACTGAATACAACACGCAAATTTATGCTACACGCAACTGAATATAACACGCAACTATATAATACAAGCAACATTTCTTAGCCTTAACCTTACAAACTTAACTATCACCACTTTCTACGAAAATTTCGACCAGTACGAAAATCTGTGATACTACGCAAGGTATCAGCATTCGGAACACCTCTGCTATTTTACTTTCATAAAGAAAACTTGTACAGAAAAGGGGGCGGAGATAATGCGATTGTGGGATCAAATTAGCAACAGACTTGCGATGATGAACGAGATCAACCGAACTTTGCAATTTTGGATGACATGTATAAGATATTGTCTCAGTTACGATATCAAAGTGACTTCAGATATTTATTTTGATAAAGGTTAAGATAATTACTGTAAGATGAATCACGCCGTATAGATTCAGGTATATCTGGCTTGCTGGTCATACATAAATTACCAAATTACATGTAAGTATACGAGAGGTGTTCAGAAAGATACAATAAACACCAATACATATTCTTTTTCAGATACATAATTTTGTGAATATAGGGTATTTCCATCGAAAATATTGTTTCCATAGTAACATACGTTAACAACGCTGCCTTTTTAGTGACGGTTGCAACAAGTCGGTGATTCAAAAATCAACCAAAGTTGCCTTAATTGTACCACATAACAGCAGGGAATTTCAGCGCTACTAATCATTATGGATACCAAAATGTAAAGTCTGAAGTGAATTTAAAGGAGGTATCCAACAGTTTGCCTGTATCAAACGTATATAACAAAATCTGAATCGTGTTTAGAGGAATTTTGGCTAAATATCTGCAGACACTTAAACTTAAGTTGAAAAGGCCGAATTTGGACATAACCTGATGGGCTAGAGAGTACAAGACGTGACATAAATCGTTCTAAATGTTCAGTCCTTCCAATCTATAAATAATCACGATCTGGATTTCTGCTAAAAATAAACATATTCATCAGCGCAGATTACCCGGATGATGATATGACGTTATCAAGAAAGTGGCCACATGGTTTAAAAGTTGCAAACTGTGCAGCGTGGCTCGGATAGGAAATACTTTTCTTTTCAAATGACAAGTGGGGTGTTGTGCTTTATTTTTCACATAGATGTAGGGCATCAATAACCAGTCTGTCACGGGATCTTTTTAGGTAACAATAATTTATTTGGCTGTATGAGAGAAAAAAATGAATAGACGGTCAGTAAAATTAAATTAAGGAAGATAACTGAGAATTAAACCTTTATAGAGTTATGATTCTTGTGAAATGCACTTTTAATCAAGAACTAGTCATTGAGGTTATTATATCAAGCAGTTTCGGAGATATGCTACGAACAAAACTATGACAGATGAAAGGACAAAGGACAGCTCTGTGACTCCTCCTATGGGTGGAGCATAAAAATCGGGTGTTACCCTTGATTCGTCAGTGGTAAGGAAATCATCACCCAGGATGTTCCGATTTTGGACGGAAGAATCCGAGGATAAATATAATTTTCCGAAATGCTCCGAAGATTTCCGATTGAATATTCGTTCCAATCGCTGTTTCGTCACATGGATCGTTTTCTCTAGACTACACGTGGGGCCACCTACATGCCGGGTCACATTACCCATGTTCGACTAAGACTCTCTATCTACCTGATAACGGCGTATATCGCGGACACATACGGACAGATAAACGCCAAGCAGCCTCAATTACAATTCTGGTCAGAGTCCAAATTCACATGGCGGATCTCTAACACGCACACCTTTCTACGGTCTCTCGAAATACATCAATGTAAGTTTTTATTTCATATTTTCATTAAATCTGTCATTTCGTGTTGATGCGTTTGCGAAGTATTTGCTGTGAATACTGCTTACACATCTTTGCATTAACCTTACAAATTCACGTTTATTTGTCATTTATCTTTGTGCCGAAACCTCCCCCAATGAAAAGACAAAAATTAATTACTTGTGGTTTTGTTTTTCATCACATACCCACATATTATGTATCATAAATATGTTGACATGTATCATTATATAATTTAAAAAATGAGATTTTCCAAATCAAGGTCTTTAAAATAAAGTTCAATGTTGGCGATACTTGCACTCGATTGGTCCGATGTCTTCTCTATTACTCTTTCAAGTGCCCTTTATTGTATTAGTATATTTATTAAGCAAATAATTAATTACCAATATCACTGTGATAACATGTTTCGAATACGTTTCCCCAATGTAACATTACAATTTGTTACAAAATAGGACACAGGCAATTTCACTTAAATGCATTTGTTTAATTTTTTTCTGTGTTGTTTAATACATTTTATAATTTACTGACATGTAGGCCACCAATTCTTATTCCGGCCTTGTGGTGTTTATATAACAGTTTAATAGTTATGTACGCGCATCAGTGTAGTTTAAAAATAACATTTTTCTTCTTCACATCGTTTTGTTTTACCATATTTTCATTGCTACCCTAATGTAAGTGATCTTTTCCCATTCTTCGTCATCGTTTTTGTATTTTGTATTGTGTTTTTTTTTTTTTGGCACACCGACATCATCATTCTTGCTGTTAGTGTTCTTTCTACTGAGAAATTGTTGTCTCTTCTGCTCCTAAGTCTTGATGTTGTTGTTTAATCACTCTCCTTGTCCTATTTTTCTTCTTTAGAATTAACTCTAGACGTTTTACTTCACTAATAATAGTCATATGTCACCATGTTGATCATAGCATTACCAGTGGTCCAAATGAGCATATAAAGCAATAAACGAAAACAATGATTTAATTTCCAATAATCAAAATGTGCGATGTTATCGGGTGCCGGCAGGCCTCATTGGTAACAACTCTAGGGTATCTGGACCAAAAGTTCGGAATGAGAGCTGTTGAAAAGGACCGAGGAGTGCCAAGTGGAGTATGGCGGTCCCTTTAAATGAGATATCCGACAGTTGCCTATAGTAACTACATGTTACAAGATCTTACCATTGCTTTGAGGAATTGTTGGGGATTGTTTTTGCATAAACTAAAACTTTAGTATTAGTACCGATGATTTTTAATTTTAACATTCACTATAGTGTTAGACAGTTCATATTGTGAAAAAAAATACCCTAAAAATTCATTCGATGTCAAAGCGGACTACCCGGATGACGATATAACTCGATTCAAAAGTCAGTTGTCACGTAGGTTTCTTTGTTTAAAAGTAGCTATCTACACAGCGTGACTCAGATAGAAAATACCTGTATAGAATCGCCGGTGGGGATTTATGCTTCACTGTTCATAAAGGTGCAGTGCATCAATGAACAGCATTTTGCAGGGCCTTTTTAGGTAGCAATGACTAAATTGATTATTTGAGAAAACAACTTTGGTCCAAACTGTCGCATACCACCTTAAAGAAGGGGAAAATGTAACTGAAAGTTTTTATGAAGAGCATTTATTATTATTATTATTATTATTATTATTATTATTATTATTATTATTGTAACGACCGCAGGGGTAGAAATATAAGCGCTTCAAACCAGCCTCGCTGCTGGGTTAACTCTTTAGCGACGTGGTTTAAGCGGCTTCCCGATGTGCGCGGTTAAGCAACGGTTACCGTGGCCGGTGTACGGATGGGTGACCGTTGGGGAGCGCCGGCCTGCGTTACATTGGTTGCAGCGGTGGGATAGTCAACTGCCGGACTGGAGTTGCGTGCCCACGGAACTTCCCAGGCCAAGTCTCGGGACGAGACTTCTCGGAGGGGGGAGTAATGTAACGACCGCAGGGGTAGAAATATAAGCGCTTCAAACCAGCCTCGCTGCTGGGTTAACTCTTTAGCGACGTGGTTTAAGCGGCTTCCCGATTTGCGCGGTTAAGCAACGGTGCCGTGGCCGGTGTACGGATGGGTGACCGTTGGGAAGCGCCGGCCTGCGTTACATTATTATTATTATTATTGTCATTATTATTATTATTATTATTGATAAATTAAAATTTTACGCAAATCTTAATTGTTCATATTGCAATATAATTAATGTGTGTGTGGTGGTGTTTTTCGTTTATTACGTAAATTCTTAATTTCATTGTCAAAAATGTCCCACAAATCTGTCCCGCGAAAATTCATGTGAATAAAATCTACGAAATATAATTACCATTATCATTTTTGCATTTTTGCACGCTTCTTTCCTTGCCGCCTTTACAATTACAGTACATTTTACTACGGCTTAATCACTAAAAATATCTGTCATTTATTGTATAGAAATTCGGACTAAAAACTTTCGTATGTAATAATGAACGTGAACTATGAGTGGTAATTTTCTAGACAAACTAGTCCATTACTCTGAACTGTTTATCAATGCGCCCTCTATTATCTGAGCGTATCTATGTGTAGATATAACACCGTTAACCATGTACAAAATCTCATTTTATTTGAAGATACCAAGTTTAATTCACAAGCATTGATAGATATCTTTCTGGACCTATCTTATTATCTGTAACATTCTAAAGGTGGTACCCGCCTTATTGTCTATGTCAAATACATGCTCACCAAACGATAGCATACCTCTGCTTGTGGGGGTTTGACGTTGTTTTCTAGCCAGGGGATGAGATTCCATATATTCCACAGAGGAACTGAAGCGGAGTGACAGCGGCAACCTGAAAATCGCGCAATAACGAATCCAAAATATTAAATTCATTACTGCAGAACGGCAGCAATACAGATGCGGCAGGTGTGCAGATTTTTGTTTATTCGCAGCACGTAGTTAATTTCCAGCTGCTGGAGAGGTACAGCACACTAATGCGAAAGAAAAATATAATTATTTAAAAACGATTGAATGTCACAACAAAGTGTGTTGTTGAAGTAGAAACAAAACAGCAGGTTGACATTTTTAACTGTATGTTTGCGCCACTGAATACTTTGTGGTGGTACTTTGTAATATAATATGATTTCATATTAGAATATCGAAATTACTGCTATATTTAATTTTAAACGCAACGTATGTGTACACACGCATGTAACCAGGAAAACGCAATATTTCGACTAGAATATGCGGCCTCAAATTCCTGATAATTTCTCTGATTTAAGGGTTGTAATGATTCTTATTTAAAACTGGCATTTAAAGTGAAAAATATTTTACATTTGATTTGACAGAATATTATGCGTTTTATACTTGAACTCCGACTTCTGGGGCCATTTTTTAAAATTGTATGTAACTCGTTAACATCAATACAGTTTTTTAATTTACCTGAAAAGAAGTATAATGCATAAGAAATTTAATTTTAAATTATCTTACTTATCATTATTCTGTGATCGTTTGTTTGGTGTGTTTATATATAATAGTCATATATCACCATATATATATATAAACACACCAAACAAACGATCACAGAATAATGATAAGTAAGATAATTTAAAATTAAATTTATATATATATATATATATATATATATATATATATATATATATATATATATATATATATATATATATATATATATATATATAAATATATATGGTGACTGTTCTTTTATGAATGATTTTGGTTTTAAAATGCGTCTCAGCAACATAATTATGATCACTATAACGACCTCCAACAATTTTGGTGGAGAAATGTCTATTCAGAACCACCGAACTACCGCAGGACAGCTGGAATACTTTTCCATGTAAGGTACATCCCCACCCCTTACCGTCCCACCTTTACCGGACATACATCGACACATGAGTCTAAGCAGCCAGAGGAGTTGTCATCATCGAATGGTTTTCTTTCTCCCTCGCCTTTGACCCATACGCATACTGCGAGCACAGAGGAGAAGTCGACTATGCTAAAAGCCCACTGGCGCACTGGACAAGGCTGAACTTGAATGTGGCAGTATCGAGTATCACATCAGGACCATGATTGCGTTTCACGTATCACAGCAAGAACATTATTGCGTGTGCGAGTACCACAGAATGAACATTATTGCGTGTGTATCGAGTACCACAGAATGAACATTATTGCGTGTGTATCGAGTATCACAGTACGGACATTATTACGTGTGTATCGAGTATCAAAGTACGGACATGATTGCGCATGTTCGAGTATTACATCAGGAACATGATTCATCGTGTATTGAGTATAATATCAGGAAGGTGATTCCACGTGTATCGAGAATCACATCATGAACTTAACTGCGCTTGTTCGAGTATTACATCAGGAACCTGATTCATCGTGTATAATATCAGGAAGGTGATTCCACGTGTATCGAGAATCACATCATGAACTTAACTGCGCGTGTTACGAGTATAACAGCAAGTACATTAGGTGGAATAAAACAACCCGAACAATTTGCACATCGATTTCATACCTTATACGGTTGCGTTGTTTGTGTTACTTTCCCTGCTTAAATATCACTTTATTTATTTATTCTTAGCCCGTATTTGTGCTACACACATGTTTTGCTCTCTTTATGCTCTATTGGCCACATTTGTGCTACATTTAAGACATATCAGCATGTGAAAAATCCGCTATAGCTTATACCAGTAACTTTAAGGCATTTTAACAAAATTCGAATCTTTTTTAAGGTACAGCAAATATAATCCTGCACCTCCAATTGAAGAGTATCAAAGTAGGGATAAAATGCTTCAAAACTAGGGATTAAGGGTTCGAATCCCGGTATGGGCATACTGGGTCAACTTTTTTTCTTCCTACTTTTTTACGTTGACATTCTTTTCTGCATCACTCAAATCAGATGCAAAATAAAACGTGTAGTTTTTCATTGTTATTTTGTAAATGAACTTTAATTGAATGCTTTGTGCCAAACTTATAACCTGATTTATTTAATGTCTAAATAGTCAAAAAGTTGTGGTGAAATTTTTTGATATTTTGCAGCATCAACCAAAATACTTTATAGAACATTTTGGGCAACTCTGTAATGAATCGTTTCGCTATCAAGAGCTCGGTGATTTTTAAATATAGCACAGTCAGCAGAAAAAATGGGAAAATCAGCTGAAAACGTGCTGAGTTTGTGAACAATTTATTACATATTTGGGATAGTTTGAGTCAAACAAATCAAGTAACATGTTTAGTTGGTTTGTCTTATGCTATACTTTGTTTCCAAACGATACCCAATAGCAAAACACTTCTCCTAAGGAGGATATAACATAATATTTAGAGTTTTCTTATTTTTTTAAATTTCATTTTTAGAAGATATATATATCCATAAATTCAAAACTGGATGGAGAATTTCCTTAAAATTTGGCATATACGTCAACATTAAAGTATACAACACATTAGTTGTGTTAATTTACAAATTCTATATATTGTCTGTTACACTTGCTTTACAGTAATTCAAGTACGTTTTCGCTATAGCTATTTTAACATAGGACATTCTCTCTGTAAACTTTTTGCGAATGTAAATGAATTTCGGTGGTGAGTTAATTCGGCTTTTTGTTTAGTATACCAGCTTTGAAAAAACAAAAACAATTAGCGAGGCGCAACGCGCCTAAGAAAAGTATTCGGCTTCACAAGTTCAAAGGAACGTTAGTTCAAGTGTATGTCTACAAGTTTATGTCATTTCAGCATGTAATTCTGGAATAGTCCCTCGTACATTTACTTCATGTGTGCTTGACATTTTGCATGTTTAGCATTTCTTGCTCAGTTGAAAGTTGCAGTTTCGACTGCATTTGTCATTCGTGTGTGCTATTGCCCTTCTGTGCATTATATTTGGTACATATTTGCTACCGTTGTGCGATTTTTGCAGCATGAAGGTGGCAGTTCGATTCCTGGTTTCCATGGCATGTCTCATATATACGGCCTACGCTCAACAACCATTTAGCTATGGACATTGTGCTCAGCCCAACACAACTGAAAATGCCGGTAAGAGAAATTTCACACTGAATTTTGTTTGACTGGGCATGGGGGTAGTGGTGGGTGGTGGGTGGTGTGTGGTGGGTGGGAGTATCGAACATGCTTCCATTAGTTAACGATGTCCGGTATCGGACAAAAGATAACATTCTAACATTAACATTATTAATTAGCTGTGCTCTTTTAAAAATATCCCTCCCCCACCTCGTTGAATAACGTTTTTGAATTTTATTCTATAACATTCTTTGCACAGGAAATCAAACAAAAATTTGCACTTTAGTTACTATAGATTCCATTTTACTTATTAAACACAAATTGAAATCATACATATTGATAATATAGTCACTGAGTCACTGTTGGATGTTAAAAGAAATCCACAAAATTTCAAAATGATTTATTACACTCTGCAGACATATGTAAAAACAATTAAGACAAAAAGAAGTCCGCGTCAGTCAATCTAATTGAAAGAATGGTTAAATGGGCTATATAAGTTGCTAAACATTAAATGTCGCGGATTTATAAGAAGTGACTATTTTATTGCCATAGAAAATTCCCGTTTCGAAACCCCCAAAGTTATCTCCCTTGTCAGTGTTTTTTATTTAAATAATATATTCTTTTGTGTTACTTTTAATATGCTTATTTTCAAAATAATGTTCAATGCTTTCACACATTTTTATATCAATCAATTTGAAACGACTTTATGTTCATATTGCGGTCTAAAGTTTTATCAAAATCCTCAAAAGTTTTAAAATCAGAAAAATATGTTTTCTACTTATTAAACATATAGCAAGTGCCTACCCAAAAGGGAGGTAAGGAAGTAGTTTTTGAATTGTCAGAGCAACGTCCCTTTAGAATAAAAAAAGAGAGACTATTTTGCTACTGCAAGTTACAATTTTTACTTCTCCATAGACTGGTCAGAGGGGCGTCATTAAAATCGAGATATTTAGGTAAAACATCAAGGACAGTCTGACTTTCCTAAACGGTCTTTAGACAAGTCGTAATTGTGAGGACAGAAGCAATGTTTTTTTTTTTTTTTATTTTTTTTTTTAAATAAGGAAGTGACTTTGATCGGGTATATTTCCTTATATAATAATTTAAAATGATATTTGTTTCAGCTGGCCCTGCAACTTCGATGCCCCCATTGCCACAGTTTCCTTCGCAGTTCCAGACCCGAGTCGAAGGTAACATTATTGACAAGAATTACACGATGGTGATCGAGGAGTACTATGACTATCTCAACAACAGGGCCGCTATTCGCGTGGTTCAAAACGACACTCTCAACTACATGATCTTCGACTACGCAAATGACCAAGTTCTGAACGTTGTCAGTAAGTTGTCATTTATCTTGGTATTTTTTTCCAGTGTGGTTTCACCCTATTTTCGCTGTTAGTAGATGCTATTTATTTTGGTCCGTTTTCGGTGCTATAGGCCTAGATATGTCATTTATTTTATATTTAATTTTGGTTTTAGAAATCTGCCGTTTATTTTGTATCCATATTCCGTGTTTGTACGTTGTCATTTACTTTGTCCATGTTTATCTTTCTACATTTTAATACTAAACGAAACCAGTCAGAAACAGGCGAGGAAATGATGAAGCGCATTGAAATAATACAAGTAATCAGTTCACAAGCCCGTGGTTTATCTCTTAGACTCGCCCAATCGGAACACCTCGGGTAATTCTGTCATCGGGACATTCATCCCCCGGATGTATCTGGTGCAATGATACTTACTGAAATCACGATCGTTTTATTCGCCGGAAGTCGAAAGAAGAATATGCCTAAAATGTAGTACGCACAAAACATAAATAATGCCATCGTTTGACAGCTGCCTGTCTGCTGCGCTGGGTAAATTAAAATTGGATGATTTAAATTTGAAGCCGCCGCAAGCTGAAATTTTACAGGCATCGTACTGTAGTGAGCTGCCGTCCGAGCTGCCATATTTGTTTTGACGTCTGTCACAAAAGTAGTCCCATTTCGGGTAATGGCCGAGGTGATTCGACTACCTACATATATCCGAGAGATGATTCGTGAATCATCCGAGGTGTTCCGATTGAGACTCACCGTCTTATAACCGCTCTGTGCCCTACTGTATAGTTTATACGTTCCAGTCAGAACACTTTCATGCGATGTTTGTTCTGACTGCTAGTCCGGAGTCTTCCAGAAGGAATATCGGGTGGACTGGGTCAATAGGATATATGCATTAAATCAATTCAATATTTTAATATTCTTTCCTTCTTAGACGGGGTATGCACTGCAGACATTCTAGTTTTGGATCCTAACAACGACTTATTTGGAATGAAAGTATCCATCGGAAAACTGCACGTTTTCTCCTCCACAGGCGCTCTCCATTTTGCAAAGTCGAACGGTCTTGTAAGTTTTAATATATTTTGACACAATTGTTGTTTTTCATTGACATCTTTCATCTGGCTGGTTCTTTCATAGTGAGATAATTTCCATTCCCAAAATTTAAAAGTCGTTAATTTGTCGTTGTTAATGTAAATTATTAAGTTAATAGCTTAGAACAGGATTGAATTACATGAAGTTTGCATCGTCTATGTCGTTCAAATAACCGGAATAAGACAAATCGTTAAAATTTGACTTCAGTAACACACACAAATAGATTTACATCGGCAACGTCAATATACTTAATCTGAAGTCACTGACATAATTGGCTCAGGTAACGTCAAGCAAAAACTTGACATCGGTAAAGTCATTGCAGTTACTGACATCGGTAACATTGCAGTTGTTGACATCGGCAACGTCATTGCAGTTGTTGACATCGGCAACGTCATTGCAGTTACTGACATCGGTAACATTGCAGTTGTTGACATCGGCAACGTCATTGCAGTTACTGACATCGGTAACATTGCAGTTGTTGACATCGGCAACGTCATTGCAGTTGTTGACATCGGCAACGTCATTGCAGTTATTGACATCGGCAACGTCACTGCAGTTGTTGACATCGGCAACGTCACTGCAGTTATTGACATCGGCAACGTCATTGCAGTTATTGACATCGGCAACGTCATTGCAGTTGTTGACATCGGCAACGTCATTGCAGTTATTGACATCGGCAACGTCATTTAAAAGTACACGTTGGTAATGTTATTAGACAGTTGACACCAGTAACGCCATTTCACTACTTGACATTGGTAACGTCATTAACGTTAATGACAATCGTAAAGGACATGGTCGACGGAACATACAATACAAACATAAGGATTGTACTGTGTATTATTTCCAGATATCTGGTTGACCTATTAACATATTTTAATGTCATATAATTAACTTATTAAGTTATTGCCATCGGTAATGTCTTTTAAAAATTCGACATCGGTAATCTCATAGAAGTGTTTGACATCGGTAACGTCACTGAAATAGTTGACATCGGTAACTTCATTGAAATTATTGACATCGGTAACCTCATTGCAGTTATTGACATCGGTAACCTCATTGCGGTTATTGACATCGGTAACCTCATTGAAGTTATTGACATCGGTAACCTCATTGCGGTTATTGACATCGGTAACGTCACTGAAATAGTGAACATCGGTAACCTCATTGAAGTTATTGACATCGGTAACCTGATTGCAGTTATTGACATCGGTAACGTCACGGAAATAGTGAACATCGGTAACCTCATTGAAGTTATTGACATCGGTAACCTGATTGCGGTTATTGACATCGGTAACGTCACTGAAATAGTTGACAACAGTAACCTTATTGAAGTTATTGACATCGGTAACGTCACGGAAATAGTGAACATCGGTAGCCTCATTGAAGTTATTGACATCGGTAACGTCACTGAAATAGTTGACATCGATAACCTCATTGAAGTTATTGACATCGGTAACCTCATTGCAGTTAATGACATCGGTAACATCACTGAAATAGTTGACATCGATAACCTCATTGAAGTTATTGACATCGGTAACCTCACTGCAGTTACTGACACCGGTAACGTCACTGAAATAGTTGACATCGATAACCTCATTGAAGTTATTGACATCGGTAACCTCATTGCAGTTATTGACATCGGCAATGTCACTGAAATAGTTGACATCGGTAACCTCATTGAAGTTATTGACATCGGGAACCTCATTGCAGTTATTGACATCGGCAATGTCACTGAAATAGTTGACATCGGTAACCTCATTGAAGTTAGTGACATTGGTAACTCAAAAGTCGCATGTTTAAGGCTCCTTATTAAGATTAGACACAGCCAAATTTATAAGCATGACTATCGAAGCATGTGTTCGAAACTAATGGAAGCCTGGGTTTAAATGTAAATAAGTGACAGTTCACAGTACAAACTAGGACTATTTACGGTGTCTGCCATGTAAGTGACTGAAGTTTTAAAATTGTCACGTTTTATAGTATGCTTATTCTTTTTTGCAATTGGCTTACTTTAAATTCATGTTTTCAGTGTGAATTACAGTCCATAATGTCGGCCATGTTACTGGAAAACTGAACTTTATTTCACCCTGCAATACTATGAACAAAGTATAACGGTATTTCATATGTCCCTACTTAATAACATTCACATTTTAAATACTTTTAGTAATTTAAATTAAGTCACGTTACCAAATATTGATTTTGTGGTATTTTATTTGAAAAGAAGTTGAAAAATTGTAAAAAAAGCAGATTTCAGAACTATGGTTTCAATGTGAATGGATTGTAATTAAACTTTGAGTGCAGCTTGCAGAGAATTTGTTACAAAAAAGGAAAATTCGAAAATGGAAAAATGGAAATAGTTCGTACACAGTTCTTTTAAACCTAAATGTAAATTATATGAATAACAGATATTTTTTGTTCTAGGATACGTTTTCAGCAAAGAGAAACCAGCAGTAGGTACAAGCAATTAAATCGATGTTATGATGACACCTTCTAACATAGTATCTGTTTTCTATATATTGCGCTCACTGTTTTCTGTATTGAAAATAAAAGTATATAGTACTAGTTACTTGCATCTGCATCATGCTTGCTGTTCGCCTCACCTTGATGTTCACATTTTGTCTGTTCGTTATTTAACAACAAGAGCAAGAACAACAACAACAACAACAACAACAACAAACAAACAAACAAACAAAAAGGCACGATTCTCTTCATGCAAGAAAGTTTTCTTTTCTCTACAAACATTACTGGTAGATCATGATAATTTTTAAAGTGTGATTACTTTTGCAGACGTACAAAGGTTATACAAAAATTCGGGAAATCCCTGTTGATCACTGGCAATCGTGCATGTACTGGGAAAATTTGTATTCCAACTTCACCTTAGACTATTATTTCACAAGTAAGTGAACATATTTAAATAAATTAAGAATGTCAACAGTTTGCAAAGTGGAGTCTTGAAAACAGATATTAATCAGACAATACACATTAGGTTATCGCAATCTGACAAAGCTTTGACAAATTAAGTGTTTCCGATAATTTCCTTAAAAGCATAATTGATACTGTTTTTGCTTTTTTTCCTTGATAAGTATCGCCAGTGTACTATGCAGATTTAACGATTGTTCTGGATTTATATGTGGTATCCGACAGTTTGGATCAAAATTCTTTACTTAAAGTATGAGTTTCTGCAGACATTATGCACAAAGGCAGTGATAAGGTATTGTTACATGAATTTGATATGTGCAAACTGTCGAATACCGCCTTTAAAGAAGATATTTAAGATTTTGATATTTCTTGATTTTGAACAATATTCCATCTTAATATAGTTATATTTTAAAAAATGTATTCATCTGCTGTGGGTGCTGACTTTCAAATGACATTATAACCGTACACATCAGTTGGTTGGAAAAAAAGTTCACTTCCGGTTTAGGAGACGGATGGACGACGCCTGACAATAGTTCCCAGGTGCCCGTCATGGCGGAGGTGAATGGTGTCCAGAACATGCCAGGTAAACCGTCAGTAACGTTCCGTCATCAGTACGATTATTTCGACTTCAGGAAAGGCATTTGGGGAGACGACTCGTTGTTTGAGGTATGTATATTGCGATCATTAAGCCTTCATACTTCATTGGCGACGCGCCAGAGTTGGGTCGCTTTTTATGTTTTCATCAATGTTTTTCTTGTCTTTTTCTTAAATGAAACAGAACACTTTGAAGTGAGTATCATCACGAACTATAAGAAATAGGCGCTCGTAAGTGAATGGATTGAAAGGGGCGCTCGTGACAGTGTATTGAAAGGGGCGTTCGTGACTAAGTAGATTAAAAGGGGATCTCGTGACACAGCGGATTGAATGGGGCGCTCGTTGATGTGCGGCTTGAGTCGTCCAGTTGTTACCTTGTAAGTCATCTGCCTCTAAATGAGGCCGTAGCAAAAGCGTTTATGTGGGGAGGTTTTCCGGTGGATATGCTGGTCATCTCTTTTATGGCCTTTGTGTCGCTGCGGCGTATTTTACAGTCGGTATCCGATAGGGATTTCTGCTAAAAACAGATATTTCCTGGATGATAATATTATGTGATCTCAAAAGTAAGTGGTCACGTGGTTTTCTCAGTTTAAAAATACCTAACTGCAGCGTCGCTCAGATAGGAAATACATGTTTGTAATGACGAGGGGAGTGCTGTACTTGCTATTGTGCATAAATGACGAGGGGAGTGCTGTACTTGCTATTGTACATAAATGACGAGGGGAGTGCTGTACTTGCTATTTTACATAAATGACGAGGGGAGTGCTGTACTTGCCATTGTACATAAATGACGAGGGGAGTGATGTACTTGCTATTGTACATAAATGACGAGGGAAGTGCTGAACTTGCCATTGTACATAAATGACGAGGGGAGTGCTGTACTTGCCATTGTACATAAATGACGAGGGGAATGCTGTACTTGCTATTGTACATAAATGACGAGGGGAGTGCTGTACTTGCTATTTTACATAAATGACGAGGGGAGTGCTGTACTTGCTATTGTACATAAATGACGAGGGGAGTGCTGTACTTGCTATTGTACATAAATGACGAGGGGAGTGCTGTACTTGTCATTGTACATAAATGACGAGGGGAGTGCTGTACTTGCCATTGTACATAAATGACGAGGGGAGTGCTGTACTTGATATTGTGCATAAATATAGGACACCAATTAGCAGCATTTCGTGACATCGTCTCATGTAACTATTATTTATTTGAGAAATGGTTTCGAAACTGTCGGGTTCCACCTTTACAAGAAAAAAAAGCCAATAAAAATCGATTTATTGCAAGAGTAAAGATACGACAGTTTTGTAAAAAGTCGCATGAAAGCGATGGATTGTGGTCATTTTGATATTAAACATTTATTTCATCACATGAACCTCTTTTCTGTCAATATTTCGTGCTTGTTGTTTTTAAGACTCCACCAGGGACCACATGCTCTGGCCGAATCCAAACTCGGACAGTTCCGCAACTTTCTGGAAGGTATTCATATCGAGAAGAAATCGTCGACACGCAGAACAGTGACTCCACACAAGCTGATGTATGTACCACTTTGTATTACTATTAGTAAACATTACAAAACACACGAGGCTTTACTCATGATACCTTTGCTATTTTGTATAGTATATTATTTATATTAGTGTATATTATGTACGCAGAGAATATTGAAAACAATCAAGCCAGAGTACGTTGTCTAACGGTCACCCATCCATACACCATCTACGGTAACAGTTCCTTAACCGCGCAACTTTGGCCGCTTAAACCACGTCGCTAAAGAGTTAACCCAGTAGCGAGGCTGTGGTCGTTACATTATCAACACAACCCTGCGCAGATGGAAGATGATAGACGATTCCTCTTGCACACTGCGAAGAGATATGGGACCCATGGTCCCGATGGTCAAGTCACACAGTTTTTGCTCCATGTAGATATAGACACAGGACGCTCTCACATAGTATTAACTAACAAAGGAGGAGTGACATGCCATTGAGCAAGGTCGATCAAACCCACATTATCCTTTTGAAAGTAGGCGAGCTACAGACGGCTGTCATATCCTACCTTTAAATCTTCAATCAGGGAAAGAACTGGGAGATGCTTGTCGATCTAGAGAAATAACTGAAACCCAAGGAAGAGGTGGTCCACACAACACATGGACCAGACGTAGTGTTTTGGTCAGGAATCTTAAGGCGAGTCATCATCGTTGAAATGACCTTCCCTTGGCAAGAACGAATTGAGAAGGCCTATGAACTCAAGAGGGCAAAATAGCAAGACCCAGCTTATTAATGCAAAAAAGAATTGCTTGAAGACATCAGTATTCCCTGTTGAAGACTTCACGTTGGCTGCCATGGTTTCCAATCATAAACAACAATGGCGAATGTTATGTGCAGGGATATTTTCTGTCCAGATACAAGAAATAAGCGCCGAAAGAGCATTCTGTTGGTTCTTGCTGAGCCGTAAGAATGGAACCCGTCAGAAACAGAGGCTGATCACCGTTCCATCCCCGCAATCTCAAGGGTGTACCGCATCATCCTCTTGATCCATCCCTGAAGATCTGTTACCATGGTGAATGTAGCACTTCGTCGCTTAAAATGAACAATAATCCTGTCTTCATATAACTTCACGATTGTTTGGAGCGTTATATCAACCCCATAATATCCGGATAATAAACACGGAAAAACAGCCTCAGAGGCAGAAACAGTGGCGGCAGCAGCAAGAACAATAACACAATTTGACAGTTAGCCAAATAAAAACAGAAATCTTTATTAACCAATTTGTCGAAATGCCAAAACTCAAATATCCCTCAATTATAATCATACATGTATGCGTATTAACGTACCAACCAATTTAATACGGTTTGTTAACCATACTTATAACAAATTTGCTTTCCAGGTATGGTATGACTACGGGTACAAACTTATTCGGATGGATTACCGCAACCCGTATCCCAAATACCCGTACTATAACACCAACCCTGTTATGGAGATTCACGACTATTCGACCGGTATGTATCACTTGGTTATAAAATAATGAACTACATGTAAACAGTTTTTCAGCAGTTTGACGGTGGCATGTTTTCGCCACATTGTAGTAAATAGTTTTTTTTTAAAAAAAAGGCTTAATAAAACGGGGTAAAAGTTTGATTGTTATCGTAACTCATGAAACAAGATATAGTAAAGGTGTTGGTGAAGATGGTTGTAATAGTGGTGTTTGTAAAGATAGTTGTAGACTATTGGAAACAGTGGAGGAGATGATGGTTGTGGTGATATAATTAGTGGTGGTAGAGGTGGTGGTGGTAGAGGTGGTGGTGGTAGTGGTGGTGGTGGTGATGTGTGTGTTTGTGTGTGTGTGTGTGTGGGGGGGGGGGGGGTGGTCATGGTTGTGTTCATGGAGGTGAAAGTACTGATAATACTTTTGTTGCTGCTGGTCCTGTTGATCGTGATGATAATAATGAATAAAATGTTATTCATGTTACTGATTGTGATAAGGACAGTGACAATTTTAATACAGCTTTTACAATATATAATGATGCCAATATTCATTATTTTTTTTAGATACTCGTTCCATTTTTTGACAACCTTTTACCTTTTTTAGGCATTGCGTATGGTATTGACAAGATTACAAACAACTGTACAATATATCCTATCACCAACGTTACTATTGATGCGAGGGTAAATCTGACCATTAATGTTAATAACAGCCAGGAGTTCTACCTTAAAATGAGTTCTCCATCACAGATGTTCTATCTGGACAATAGCTCGTATACTTATGAAGGCAAGGTAAGGATAATGTGTTCATATTTTAGCTTGCTGATATGGAAATATACTTTTTAAAATTAAACTCAATGCAAAAAAATTTCAGCATACCTTTCTTGTGTTTGTGTTTCTATACAGACATTTGTCTGCATTTGTCCTCCATAAGAGCTGGATGTAATCATAATACCATTGTCTTTCTCGGTGAAACAAGTACCACAACACAACAGCAACAACGACGCCGACGCCGACGATGACAGTGACTCAAAAAAATTGATTGGGAACTCTTAAAAACAACCATTATAACATTAAAACATTAGTAATATATGCATGCCTAATGTTTTGTTTTGCGGACAGCTTTATTTAAATAAGGAAAGTTTAATTTCAGCGCACCATTCGCAATATGTTATGCGATATATTCATTGGCCAACGCACAGATTTCAAAGTCAGCGATACAACTGTGATCAATGCCACCTTGGAATTTGCGTTCCTGGACGTAAGTAAAGTTTCGGTCAATATGACGTTTAAATACCTCTTGGCCTTTGAAACAAGTTTGTAATTTCCCTTGTTTGCATAATTTATATGAGTATTTTGGTTTGTTTAATTGTTTGATATAAAAAAGATAGTGATTATGCAAATTATACCAACTAGATATTTCATTTGCATCCTACTCATGGTATGTTTTAGTTTATCACAATCCACATTATGTTTATACCAACTATAACTACAACTTTTAATTTTATGTTAATGCTAAACTTTAGCGGGATTGTGTATTGTTAAATTGTTACCCGAATTATATCTATATATTGTTCTATGAATAAATTTGTTAAAACTAACGACCAGCCATAGGTCCATCAAATGCATATCATCCATACTTAAATGAAATGAACAGGATTTCTGTATTTTAAATCCGGTAAAATCTATTAACGTCTATTTCGCTTATCATTCAAAGACATTTTGTTAACCGTTTTCTTCTTTTCATAGAAAATCGCAATAATTTAATCAAATCAATAGCAGTCATGTATAATAAATAAATGTTTATTTCCAGACGAACTGGGCCATTTATAACAACGTTGGAGCGGTTTCGAGCGCTACCAGTGTTCCTATTCAGCTAACAATAAATGCACCAGCGGTAAATACAACCTTTTTTGTTTGCTCGGTATTTCGCCACACCAACGATCCTTTAACCATATAAGAGAAGTAGATAATAGTGCTGCTTTCACTGTGTATATCATGTCGTGAACACCTGGCATAAAACAACAAACAATCACTTTATTTTGACACCCGGCCGACCCCGCTACTTTACCTTACACTAGTTAAATGAGGGTCAGCACATCCTCTCGGATTTCATCGTGAATCCACTATGCTGCCCCATTCATAGCTTGAAGATAATAACCAAAGGTACATCTAAATCAGGCCTCTAACAGGTTCTGTTTAGCTACTTAAAAGACAACCAGTTGTGGATCCTCTTATATTTACGTGGAGCTATATCTCCACCTTGCTGCCCGGGTTTGAACCAGGTGGCCTCCTACTCTTGGAGCCGCCAACACATGGAGCCGAAGCTCCATTTCGTTTCCATGGTAATTTTAATAATTTCAAGATTGCATCCGACAATTTATCTATATCAGTTACATGTTACTATATTTTACCACTGCTCTAGGGATTTTGAGCATACTTTCGGCATAAGCTCACATTTCAGTATAAGTAAGACGATTTTAAACACTAGCAATATTGTAAGACAGAACTCATCGCAAAAAAAATAAACTTTAAGCGTTCATTCTTTCTAAATCTATAAATAAACACGACAGTAATCCCTGCTAAGTAGATGTCGACATCAGGATAAATTTACAACTAAATAAACGCTTAAAAAGATAAGTCGTCACGTGGGTTTTTTAGTTGAAAAATGTGGCTCAGACACCAAATACCTGGTTGTAATGACATGTGGCGATTTATGCTTCACTGTTCACTCAGAACTAGGGCATTAATGGATAGCATTTTGCAAGAACTTTAGAAATCAATGACTTATTTCAGTTATTTGGTTACTAAGTTTTTAGGTCCAAATGTTCAGATACCAACTTTTTTGTTCAGTCAACCCCAGTCTCATGTAAAGACGCATATTAGTGTTTAAATGTAAGTATATGTATATTCATTTAAAAGATATGAAAACACTTTTAAAATTAAAACAAATAAAAACTAGGCGTCATTTATAGTTTTTAATTAACCAAAAACACAATATAAATGTTTTAACTTTTAACTAAAAGAAACAAGCAGTATAATTCGCACCGTTATTGCTGTCAGAGGTGTATTTTATTATAAAACATATAGTTGTATAGTATACCTTTTACAAGAGACGTAGTACTTACTGTGCATTTATTAACTTAAAAAAGGTCACCATAGCCACAAGAAATAAAAACAAAAACAACAACATGTTTTACCGGAAGTGGCATGTGTATTAATTTTTTAGGCTGGTTACTACGCCATCTACAATATTTACAACTTCGACGCGGAGGATCCCAACCGAAACACCTTTGATGTGTCCGCGTGTTTCCAAGAAAGCGCAAAGAAACATTTCATCATTGAATTTCCAGGTAAATTCTACCAATCACAGACTTTGTATCCCTGCAATCTCAGCTGTTAGTCCTTTGTTTAAACTGCTGGTGACAAGAAAAAAGATCACCGTCACAAACAATACGATCTAAGAAACAATATATGTCAATAATTTGCTATTATTCTATAAACCCGTAATGATTGTTATAATTACTTTTTATATTACTATATTATTATTTTTATTCTCATTCTTCTTTTTCTTCTTCTTCTTGTTCTTATTATTAATATTTATCCTTATTTATATTATTATTATTATAATTATTGTAATCATTATAAAAATTATAATTATAAAAATAATGATTATTAATATTATTATAATTATAATATTATTATTGTTATAATAAGTATTATTGTAATCATTATAATAATAATAATAATAATAATAATAATAATAATAATAATAATAATAATAATAATAATAATCATTATTTTTATAATTATATTTTTTATAATGATTACAATAATTACCTGCTGCTGCTGCTGCCGATGATGATGCTGCCGATGATGATCCTGAAGATGATACCACTTCAACTGCTTCTCATGGTGTTGATTTATTCCAGGCGTGTACGATCCCACTCAGCTGGTTACTGCTCCATTCCAACAGGCCGTCGTTGATCAAATAGTCCGGATTGGTCACGTGTCGTACATTCGGGTTCAGAATGGGCAGTTCTCCATCAATCCTACCAACGCTTTCTTCGTCGGCACACTGCTCGATCTGCCACCACCCCTTGGTATGTTTTCAGGTTTCTAGACTTCATGAAGTGAAAAGTCCTAGATAGGTACCAGAAATTAATAAATTTAAATGTCCAGCCAGCCAGTTATACAATATGCAAAATGTAAAAAAACCACCTTAATGTTTAGTTAACGTTGAGTTATGTTAGGTTAACTTTTAGCGATGTTAAGTTTACCTTGACTTGTGTTAACCTTGAGTAACAATGTATGTTAAGTTGACTTTGAGTTATGTTTATATAACCTTGACGTATGTTTAGATAACCCTGAACAACGTTTATTTAACCTTGAGTTATGTTTAGATAACCTTGAGTTACGTTTATTTAACCTTGAGTTACGTTGAGTTACGTTTAGTTAACCTTGAGTTATTTTAGTTAACCATGAGTTACGTTGAGTTACGATGAGTTACGTTTAGTTGGCCTTGATTTACGTTAAGCTGACCTTGAGTTACGCTGAGTTACGTTTAGTTGACCTTGAGTTACGTTTAGTTGACCTTGAGTTATGTTAAGTTAACCTTGAGTTATGTTTAGTTAACCTTGAGTTACATTTAGTTAACCTTGAGTTATGTTTAGTTGACCTTGAGTTATGTTTAGTTAACCTTGAGTTACGTTTAGTTGACCTTGAGTTATGTTATGTTTACATTGAGTTATGTTTAGTTGACCTTGAGTTACGTTTACTTGACCTTGAGTAACGTTTAGTTAAGCTTGCGTTATGTCAAGTTAACATTTACGCCTGAAGCACTGGTTAGCTTCCTAAATCTTGGTCTCATGTACTTTGTCATCGTTTTTACGACGAAATCTGCAGTGTTTAACAAAGAGTAAAGTTGAAAAGTGACTATTTCAAGAGTTCTGTCAAGATTTTCTGATACAGTCAAGTAAAATAAGCATTATTTATGAATGACCAAAATAACCTCTGTCCGAATGGTCGAGTGGTTACTAGCCCGCCTATCATACTCAAGGCCAAAGATTCAAAATATACAGGCATTTTGAACTCGCTTTTGTATTTTTGAAGTGCAATACTTACAATCGCATGTCTTAAAGTTTAACCAAACTTTGGAGGAATTCATCCCCTGCCTATGAAACATTGGGCTAGTAGATACTGCTACTTACTACAACTAAGTCCTGTGACGAAAGTCAGAATTAAGTGCTGTGGTTGTGTTGTTCCCCTTTCCCCTTTGTAAAAGCAGTGATTTCCTCTGCTTTCATTTGCAGGTAAAGTTCATATGACGGTATGCTTTATTAAATGATAATTATTTATGTTATATCAATTTTTAAAGTAAGCCATTTTAATTTTATGGGCGTATAGTTTTCGCTGAAGCTAACAATGTATTTACTCAATAAAATCACTAAATAAAATTGTTTTCAATTGGACGAGCTGTTTTGCAGATTTAAGATGTTTAAATAAATAGGACCTAACGTTAAAAACAAATCAGCATAATATGTGGATCAAGGCACTAATGAAAACATTAACTACTGCATATTTACCCAGCAGTTAAAATATTTTCCCTAGACAGTAGTAAATCATGATACATGTATCAGTCATTTATAAACATCTAAAATAATACGTAAAATCACGGTCGTTAAATATCTGCATATTTTCCACGACCGAATACTACGTTTCAGCTTACTTCCGGTTGGATGCCGGCAAGAGGGCGAAGTTTTCTAATGACGCCACCGTTGTCGGAAGCGGCCCCGATGATTGTGCACGCTCATGTAATGACGCCGGCACGCTCGATAACTGTAACAGCTTCGACTGGTGCCCTGGAAGCAACCTTTGCAGTCTCAGCAGGACGCAAACACAGGACGGGAGCAAGATTGTTAGCTCACAGGGAACGTGTGATCACTACTCGCGTATGTGTTGTTTGTTCTTTTGTAGATTTAGGTTAAGTTATAGGTAAATTTATTCATATTTTTAAAAACCTAAGTAAAACACATTTGAACTTATACCTGTTAGAACCGCTTTTCTATAATATACTTCCCTGAGCCTGATCTAAAACGTACCTTGCATTTAAACGCTAGTATGTAAAACCCAGAGTAGATATATTTAAACATTTCCTTTTGAAGACGGACCGCTAAAATGCGGTAACTGTTTTTTGTGCCGCTTTGAGAGCGCTACCTAATATGGAATAGCTCAATGAATAGAGAAAACGTAGCCAACAGTAACAGAAATTCGCAACTGTTTCTGCTAGTGCTGTTTCTAAGAAAAAGAACCATGTATGCCGACAACGTAGAGTATTTGTCAAGAAAACATTTTGATGAAAATTATAAAAGATTGAAGACATCGAAATATCTTTCAACATCGTGTTCGGCTCTTTGTGGACACATTCGGAGAAAGCCAATTTTCTGAAAGTACATGTAAAATAGCTGAGGTGATCCGAATGGTTCTGTGGCTGTAAAAAAACCCCCAAAACTTGCCATTCATTTCATTGCTTAAAGGGCATGATGTTGTTGTCGCGCTATAATAACTTTCTTTTGTCGCACTTCGTCAATTTGTGTCATGTATCATGTTTGTATTTCTTGACATTCTTACTTATAACTTGCATTTTTGTACTGTATTCTTGTGCTTGAGCATGTGAATGCTGCAAGTCCTCTATGACTTACGTTTCCGTATCTGTATACTTTCCAATTTTGGTTCGCCCGTGGCGTAAAGGTAGAATCCTATTATCGCTTAACCCCTAGCTTCGTTGGTTCGAGTCCCGTTTGGGGTGATAGAGTTTATATGGGAAAGGTCTTCCAGCTGTCTGACGGCGCGCCGGTAGTTCTACCGAAACATTTGTTTGGTATCTAACTTCACCAACATAGCTTGACGTCGTAATAATGACCACAATTCGTCGTTGTGATGTATAAAAGAACAACAACAACAACAACGAAAACACACGTTCCCATTTACAGGTACTTTGTCTGGTCAGAACTTTGAACTGTCAACAGACAAGGCTTGGGTCCAACTAAAGAACATGGTGTTGACTGGGGACTTCACCATTAACGTTAACGGAAACGTATGTAGAAGTTGTTAGGTTATGACGTTGTCTTTAAATTATAAGTTGTTTTTTGTTTATCACGTGCGTGCAATAATCATAAGCCATCCAGGGACGGTGCTCACTTTAAGCCTGTACTGCTGAAGCAAATTCAGTTGACGAAATGCAACAACTGCCAGCAATATTTTTATTATACTATGCAGCCGAGCCAGAGGGAAAATATCATTATAAGCAAACCGACCAAATAAGTATCACTTTTAGACTGTGCTAGGTTTTGGTATGAGATTTGTCCCTTTCCACTCAAAGGACTGTTTTATATTTACGACTACTATATTAACGAGAAGTGATGATGTTGATGATGATGATGATGATGATGATGATGATGATGATGATGATGATGTAATGATGGGGATGATGATGATGATGATGATGATGATGATGATGATGATGATGATGATGATGATGACAATAGTAATTATAATGATGATGATGATGAAAATGCCGATGCTGCTACTGCTACTGTTACTGATGACGTAGATCTATGTTTATTTCAGAAATACACCGCTGCTTCAATAGACGAAAACGTTCTCCGAAGTTCAGGAAGACAGTCCACAATGCGTAAGGATAAAGATATTACAGCAAAACCATTGAAAGAATAAAAATGAATGTGGGCAGACTTAATTTAAACTTGACTGAAAATTATAGAGTTCTTGCACACAAAGCTTTTAGTTTGTTTTTCTAGAATATCAGGCGATAAAACATCATCTATATCAGCAGGCGGGACTGGTCACATGACCGACGAGGGTCACGTGACACTTAAATACACTTTGTATCGCTACACCTGTCGTATGTTGAACCGCATATCACAAGACACAGTAGCCTGGAATCGTTGTCACCTACGTTTTTACGGTGACCTTTTGAAAGAGGGTTTGCTGTTGTTGCTTTCAAAGCTCTAGCCTGATATTTTAAGTGGCATTTACATTAAAAGTTGAGTCACGAAACTTTGGGTAAAATATTTCATTTGTTACAAACAAAATCGTATAGTTCGATCGCCATTTTGTTTGCTAGTTAAGCTTTGCATGAGAAAAGAAGTTTTATCATATTCACGATGTCCCCTTACATACATAATTTCCGTTCAAAATCACCCACTCATTGCAGTATATCAGTATTGTTGCTTTAATAGATTTCTCAAACTTTCTGTAAAGACCAAAGCACGAGTTGAGTTACTTGTCGCATTCGTATTATGTATTTTTAAAAAAGCAATTGTTTGTTTCAGAATCCTTGATGTCCCGGTACAACGTCCAAATCAACAAGAACATTCACGGCTACGACGATCTGATTCTGACTGGTATCGCTATTGATGACTGCGCCTATCAGTGCCTTCATCAGCAAAGCTGGGTCTGCAACAGCTTTTCATTCTGTTTCTCCACTGGCTACTGCGTCCTTAGGAAGATTCATCCAGACGAGAGACCTGGCATTGTTATTAATGAAGACCTTTGCGACTTATACACCCGTAAGTGTTAATCTTGAACGCAACAAGATGTATCGGGATACTCCGTCATTTTGCGGAAATTTCCGAAACCAATGCACAAGTTTTGTAATTAGTCGGTTCTTTTCGGAACATTCGAGATATTCCAAAATCCCCCTACGAACCTAACAGTCCTAGCAGGTTCTCTCTGAATATATTCTGAAAGCACAGAATTGTAAAATCAAGATTATTTTTGTGTTTTAACGCTGTTCACTATTTGTACTTCTTAGGATTTTGGCATTTCACTAAATTTAACTAAACTACCTTGTCGACATCAAAACAAAAAAAGGTGATAAAATCAAACTATAATCGTTTACGTTCTAGATTCAACCTCTAATATAGATAGGCGACATTTGTCAGCTACATTTTGTTACCAATACCAACCGGCCGCAATAGCTCAGGTGGTAGAGCGTTGGCTTGCGGATCGGGAGGTCGTGGGTTCAAATCCCGGCCGGGTCAAACCAAAGACTTTAAAGTTGATAGTAGTGGCTTCCCCTTTAACGCTCGGGGCAAAAGGGACACCATTACGCCTGACTCGTCGGTGTCAGTATAATGGACCGGCCGGGTTCAGTCCCTGGGCACCTCATAAGTGCCCCTGTGCTATAATGATAGAAATGTCGCTGTACAGTATCGGCAAAAATGCCGGCTAATCCCATCCCTGTTACCAACACCTGCTAATCTTTACAGCTTTATCAGCAACCCTATATACGTTTAATTAAGACTTGATGGTAAATGGTGTAAATGCAGACTCTTGTCTGACACATTCTAGTGCCTTCTTTGCATGTGTCCTATCTATTCGTTTTAATCAAAATTATAGCATTTGATTTAATTTTTTTGTTAAAAAGGAAGATAATTATGTATTTTTTTCAGTGAAGTACACATCTGCTTATCATAAGACTCGTGGAACGACGATTTTGTCAAACTCTGACACAATTTACCAAAACATCTACACGGCTGACGAGTGCGGTAAACTCTGCAGTAACTACAACGGCTTCAACTGCTTGTCTTTTGACTACTGTGACGACATCAGCACGTGCTATCTTGGGAAGACCCATTTCTATGACACCCCCGCTTCTGACCAAGTAGATTCGCCAATGTGTGATCATTATTCTCGTATGTGCTTTATTGAAAATGATTTTCTTGAGAAGATTTTACCTAGGTTTTTTTTTGTTATGAGTTTCTGCGATTGATATCTTTATGATGACATTTTGTATAAACTGCTTATGTGTATTCGAATATCTAAAGATAATCTCGAAAGGTCGATTTTGCAAAATGTGTTAGGTAAACATTTATCAACACAATGTGACTGTTATTTTACTCAGAAGACATATACACAGATTTCTTTGGTACCATAGCTAATACAATAATTGATATATATGTGCTGATAGTGTGGGTATAATAATTTAATATGAATTCGATTTTAATTCGATACATTCAGGCAAACTGGTTGTCCTTCTGTAATTTATTTCCGTAATGTGACCCTCGGCACTATGTTTAGCTTTGAATTGTACAGATCTTACTATGCGATATAAGTACAAAAAGAATCCATTTTCCCTAGCACTCCCTAGAACTTTCTGTAAGTTTATTATAACAGGTCTGTCAAAGCGAATTTTTAGAACGTCACCATTCCTATTATACTTTAGTTGCTTTGATTATTTCTGGTGCGTCAATAATACATGTTCTGTTTCCCCTCCGTACAATACTTATATCCCATATTATCACAGGGGACTATCTAGCCGACTTCTTGCAGCAACCTCGAACGGCTTTGAAAAACGTCGATGACCGTATCGTGTCAGCTGTTGACGTACAACATTGTGCACGACTGTGTGTTCAGATGGAAGCCTCGGCCTGTGCTACGTTCGGTTACTGTGGAAACACGTCTGAATGTCGTCTGAGCACCCAGGCCATGAGGAATATTGGCCAGACCAGCTCAGAGGTGAACCTGTGGTGTGACGTCTACACGAGTAAGTCGAAGCACAATGGCGGAGGTTAAAAGGATCATTAAAAATATAGACAGATTTATGGTGGTAGGAAGCATAGTGGTGTGATGATAAGGATTTGGATATAAATAATGATGGCAGCGATGATAATGTTGGTGGTGATGATGTTGTTGTTGCTGTATTGAAAGATGGTGATACTTTTAGTGCAGATACTGCTGCTGCTGATGATGATAAGTATGATGATGATGATGATGATGATGATGATGATGATGATGATGATGATGACAGTTATGTTGTGTTTCTGCTTGAATTGATCATTTTAATGTTTTTGCAGGACAAACATTCCCCGATGGAACCCCGTACACACCAAACGCCCAGAAATATTACAGCAACCTAAACCAGTCTACTGGATACACGGGAGGTAACCATTCGCTTAATTTATATCAATATTTCACGCAGTGATCTCCCTTAATTGCTTATCCAGATAAATGTAGCAGTATTAATTTATTGCCGCCACTCTACTGTGTATGGGTTTGCTTTACTAATCTACATGTTTTTATTTGCCACACTGATTAACTGCAGTTATGCTTACTAAAATGGGATTGACTTCGTAAATTGTAGAAACTACAAGCAGTTATAATTTTCTAAAAACGACTGAAACAAGCATTTTGTGTTAAATTTTGTTAAGAGAAAACTACATAAAAACCCGTTTAAGACGTTGCTGTCGGTGATCGAACCCATGACATTGTTGCACGTTAAGCAACTATTAACCAACAAGTTTTAAAAAACTTGATTTTTTTTCAGGTGCAATGGCGGGTCTTGCGTTTGCCATGATAATTGTTGGAGTCATCATAGCCCTGGGTGTTTACTTCGGTGTCAATAAATTTCGCGGGAGGCAGCCGGACAATATGGCGGTTTCGTTCGTAAAGGAAGAAGACGCGTAGTTCGGATTTAGAAATAATTAGATGATAAATTGGTAGACAGTGTTTGTTGGTGTGATGAGGCGCGAGTAGAACCAGGGTGATAATAAACAACTGTGATAGAAAATGTACATGTAAAGAAAAACCGCATTTGTTTGAGTGTATACATCACTTTCAGCATGTTCAGCTCTGATTTGGTAGGCTTATTTTCAGTTTTGACAAGTTCCATAGTTTGTAATGCTATACATTGTGAAAATAACCCTTAATGTTTGTGTTTTGCGAGTTCATATGTCATATTTAAAATATCAAAATTGATCATATTACCGTGAAATTGTTCAAAGTACATGTTCACACGAATAATTGTTAATAAAGTGTTTGAATGGCATTATGTTATGCTGTGAGTTTATTTTTTTTATTCAGTATTCACTATATGTTTTTATTTTATTTTTTAATTTCACCTCATAGAATGTTGTCTCCTTTAAAAGATTTGAATTAAGTGAAAAATACACTTTAATACTAAGATTAATGAATTAATTATTTTACTGGGAAGCATCACACTTTTAAGACAAAGATATGGTACGTATATTGCTTAGTATATCTTCGTGACCGTCAGTCGCATTCCTCCAAACCTTTAAACCATACATCTCCGAGTAAACGAGCAAACTCTCGAGCAACGTATTTCAATATTTGTACATAATCATTTCATTTGCATAACATTTCTTAATTATAAAGGAAAAATATGTATACCGGCATTGTTACAAGTTTGTTTTCCTTGGTTGTTTTATTTATTTCAAACTTTATTTTTTGTATGCTGGTCAGTTAATGAAATACTTTGTTCCATTACAAGTGCAGTTCATTTGTCGCCTGTATTAAGGCAATGTCGAGGTCTTATATTAAAGCGATTTTTCTTACATGTTGCACATTTTTTCCTCTTTTTTTGGTGTTACAAATTAACAAAGGATTTTTGTTTCGTTTTAAACATCGATAAAAGTTCACTCTGGAACTAATTCGAGCTCAGTCAAATTTTTAATTTCTTGAAAATATCGATCAACAACGCTTACCAATAACTAAACGCATGCTAATGGGTCGAAGGGACCGAAACATTAACGAATTTCTTAAATGACTAATAGCTGCTACAAAAATTAATATACTATATTGGTTTTGTAAATCATCACGTCGTTTTATCTGTCAAATAAAACTTTGTACCCGTAAAGTTGACTTCTTCTGTTGATCACTAAGCACACACGAAATTATGATCGCGTGCATTTATTGTTTCTGGCTTTGTCTGATTAAATATCATCTAATTATCTGCAACGTCTCAAAACTTTGCTATGCCACAATAAATAATGGTAATAAATATTACCTCTGATCATAAGATAATACGCAAACACGATGTCCATAGTAAGATAATATTGTCTCAAGGATTTTAGGATAAAAAACCCTAGCGACTCTTTTTATTGATTTTTGTTGTTATTCGGACTGCGCATGCGCTATGTGTATATGGCGTCCATTAACATGACGTTGAGTGGCTCGATAGTGATCCGATATTTAATTACATTTATAGTATATATTCTATATGTCACGTACCCACGTTACACTGCCACTAAGTCCCTGTAAGATAACACAGCTCGTATAGTTGGGAGAAGACCCCCGCCTACAAGAACATGTTTTAGAAGACTAAAGTTAAAGGGGATATCCGACAATTTAGAATAATTTTGTCCTCGTGTCATCAAATAAATGATTGTCACCTGAACAGATTCCGTGGAATGCCGTTACAAGCCTCTATTTTATATCCGAGCCACGCTGCAA
The DNA here is from genome assembly GCA_007844125.1 of Sinonovacula constricta. Classification (NCBI taxonomy): domain Eukaryota; kingdom Metazoa; phylum Mollusca; class Bivalvia; order Cardiida; family Solecurtidae; genus Sinonovacula; species Sinonovacula constricta. The sequence continues at coordinate 18,134,017 of CM017562.1, forward strand.
AAAAGGCTATTTTTAAACTAAGAAAACCACGCGGCTATTTACTGTTTTAATCATATTATATGATCATCCAGGTAAACAGCTTTCAGGGCGATATCTTTTTTTTTAGCTGAAATCCTCATAGTGTTTATTTATAGTTCTTGAAATAACAAACATTAAATACCATATATTTTACGATTTGTACTATCTAACAATTCATGTAATGTTCATAATCTACTTTTTAGACTAAAGCATAAGTTTTCAATTATTAAAGGTATCAGACAGTTTTTCTTTATCAAATGTATGTAACAATATTTACCACTAGTTTCTGCATGATTTTCTAATTTAGTCTAAGAAAAAAAAACTACCTTTTTTGTTAGATAGTTCAAATTGCGAAAGAAAAATCACTAAACGTTAATTCTTTCCAAATCTATAAATTAGCACGAAAGTGATCTCTGCTCAAGATATATATCGACGCAAGAGCGAGCTACCCGGATGACGATATTACATGACCTCAAAAGGAAGTTGTCACATGGTTTTCTAACTTAAAAATAGCTAGCTCTGCAGCGTGGCTCAGATATGAAATACCTGTGTGGAGATTTATACTTCACTGTTCACACAAATCTAGTGTATCAATGAAAATCATTTTGGGGGATCTTTTTCAGGTAACAATGACTTTTTGACTATTTGAGAAAAATATTTGGTCCAAACTGTCGGATACGATCTTTAAGCTTAAACTTCCCGAAACAGGGGTAAGCTATTATTGCACACATTTTATATCGGCAAACTGTCGGATGTCACCGTTCAGAACTATATTCTACTCTACAGACGTATCAGTGATTGCACGTTGAATGATGGTTTATTGTCCATATTTTGAATGAGGGCAACCACTTGATAGAACCTTTGAATTTGGTAAACATTACAGGCCCTGTAATAGGGACTTCAACCCGGTTTAATTAAGACATAAATCAACACGTATAAATAAGGTTAAGCCTTCCATACTAAAGAAACCCAGATAACAAAAATATATGGTGAGGTGCCTTCCTCCATTTTCGTCTGCAGTTTCTTATTTTCTTTCGTTCTTCTATCTTTTACACCTTCATTCCATCTCTTTGATTTTCACTCCTCTTTTCCCCACATTTTCTTCTTTTCTTATTATTCTTCAAAGAAAATACAGACACATATTGAACGTCCATAGCAAGAACATTGTATAAATACGGCACACTTTGCCATCCGTATAGTTTGATTGTAAGCTCCGTTGAGCCGCTAACATAACCTACTATCGATATGATTTTATCTGAAAGGCCATATATATCTACTTTAGGAGGAATTCTTCTTGTCAATTTCAATCCAAGGGCCACTTGACTTCAGAAATTGATTTTTTTTTTGGCAGGGAAATATTTTTTTGTTTCTGAAGTATGCTGAATTGGATTTTTTAAAAGAACTTGGCAGATGCTTGTCCGAAAAAGAACTAAGCAAGTCCATTTAAAAATGCTGTGTGTTCGAATGTGCATTTGAAACGCAAGTGTGTGAGTCTGGGTGTAAATGCGTGTGTTCGCGCGTGCTCGGGCCTCTGTGTGTATGCGATTTCCCGCTTGCATGTATATCTGTGTTAATGTGTCCGAGCATGCATGGTCCCTTGTGTGTATGTGTGTAATTGTATGTGCATGATGGTGCTCTTGTATTGTGTGTTCGTATGTATGTGTGCACGTACATATATTTATATGTATGTGCATGTGTGTATGTATTTGTGACTATTATACTTTGTTGACAAAACAGAAGCTATCAGATTGATCTTAATAAAATATTATTCTGTTGTCGTTCTGAAACCAATTTACGATCAGATTTAAGTTCTGACGTTGTTGTTTTTAACATTTGAAATCAACAGAAAAATCAATTTTAAACGTGTCAACACAAACAAATGCACTTTGGTACAATACATTTATAGTTTCATTGATTTATTATGAAAATATAAAAGTTTATCTAACATCATTGGTCTCATAGTTCTATTGACTAATGTTTATGACAGTCGGCAAACATTAAACAGTATGAAAAGAAACTTAATGTCAATATAAACATGCTTAAATAAAAAATATAATTTTATTTTCGTAGTTTTATTTTAATCCTACACAAGTTTAAAAGTGTAGCAAATCTTTCATACACATTCAAACACACATTCCAATTAACAGTAAACGTAACTGCTGAATAAATTAACAAAAAACAACAACAAAACAAACATAATCAAGAACAATAATATCAAAATCCATTTAAATCTATCCATTCAGAGGGCTGAACCTCAATCCAAATTTAAGGTAAAAAATCTCAAGCCTGACATTGCCAGCATTATGTTCAACACAGTAGAGTTAGGATTGTACGTAGTTTTATGAAAATATTAAAATTATTGTACACAAATGGTTAAATTATGGCTTTAAAAAAATAAAACGCACCCAGTACCAATACCATATCGGTGGGACAATCGATTTTTATATTTACAAAGTGTGCAGGTTCGACAGATCACATACAAACTCGTAATAAAGCTCTTATGTAAACAAATGCAGTAATTGACAATTCATGTTTTGTCAAGCGAACATGTATCGAATTAATGTTATCGACAAATTTGTGGATCTTTGACACTGCAATCAACAGAGGTATAATGGATCTCTTTCAAGTAGTTTGTTATGATTGAACTGCATGTGGTATAATGTGTCCCGGTGATACAGCACTCGCAACAAGATTCCTCGGTCTCAAGACGATTATTTGCTCGCCCAGACACGTCAAGCATTTTAAAACTGGTTTACATTATTTAATTATGTTCAGATAAAAACTGTTTCGGTAAATAAAAATGATTCAAACTGCGTTTATGTAACCAAGACGGTTAAGTACAGTTGGGTAAAGTTGGGTAAAGTAGAGTAAAGTTGGGTAAAGTTGGGTAAAGTTGGGTAAAGTAGCTGTAAAGCATTTAACCGGTTAACTACATTTCGGTAAAATACAAAAACGGTTAACTGCAAGCTGTTAAGTTCATTTATATCTGATAAGAAATTCTCATCGCCAACTGCATTTACTTCGAATAAGGAAAGTAAAAAAAAATATTGTAAATTGCTTTTATTACAAGTAAGTAACCAAGTCGTTCACTGAATTAATTTTGCGTTCAATGAATTTATTTTGGGTAAGAAATTAGCCATTTAAAATGAAGAAATGGATAATATCTTTGATACAACTAGACCTGCATGTTACAGTATTATGATCAGGCGTCATACACAAAAATAGTCCTATTACACACACGATTCCTAAACACAGTGTAGTTTCACGCACATAATATGTTTGGAAATATAGAGCTTTATCTCGCATAAAAAATTTATAAAAAGGATCCATTTATAATTCGTAAGATCCTAACAAAAAGTAAGCATGTTCTTTAGATCTTTTAAACATAAACTGTAACATGTATAAATTGACTTTGGATCCAAATCCAAAGCGAAACATTTTTCAGGAAATGCCACGATTTCGTAAAAACAAAATCTTGTCAACATTTAAAAGAACGACGCCTTTCTCCAGTAATATGCATTTAAATGAATCATTTTGTATGTTTTTTTTCCTATCAAAATTGATAAATTGATATTAAAAAGATATATCACATGTAAATCAAACACACAGAGACAAGGCAAGATGCTCAAAATGAAATATTCTCTCACATGCACAAAAAAGATCCCTGAACATAACTGAAAACGTTATTCATACACTCGAGAACTCGAGAACCTAGAAGACGGAAGACTTCTACCGTACCGAAGTTGTCAAGTTTGTAGTATTTGATACTTTTGCTGATTCATGCAAATAAGTATTTCTGCATGTAAAATTAAAAATGGGAAAAACCTGGGTAACTCACTGGATTTCATATATTTCTGGCAGAATATCAGAAACTTATCCAATTATATATCTTATACATTGATGGCATAACGTTCTGACGCAACACTAACGTCACATTGACGTCAGACCCCTTGGTCTTTTAAATACTCCCCGAGCTTCATCATGAGGTTATGGCATCCGCCTGGGTGCGCCCCTTCCTCGTGCACTGCTACCAGTAAACATTTATTACACTTATATATCACACAACCTGAGCCATCCGCGCTGTCTCGGCCCACCACTACCGAACAGTCTGTCCGTGTGCATGTGTACATCTTCCCACAAACGCATACACCCTTTGTCCACAACTTGCTCGGGTCTGTAAATCCATTCACTATGACCTTGACCTCTTCACTGCTGACGTCAAAGCCTTTAGACGCCGCCCAGCGTCGACCGTCTAATCCATAGATTGCACCCTTAGTGACGTAACCGCTGTCCGTCATCACCATGGTGACGTAATCGTTCCATGACGACGGAAGCTTTAACGAAACAACACGAGACTGCATTAGTACGGAGACTGTGGAGGCAAATGATAAACATGTACCTGACTAACAATATGTTTCTGGTTATTCCATGGAAGCGTATAAATATATCTCGCAAAGAATGTTTTTGTAATATGTTTAAAACATAGTCTGTTTAGCCACACACGACCTTCTCGTCCTCTCCCGGTAATAAGGCAGATACAGTCTATTGAATTGTAAGTAAGCTATGGTATTCTGTTAATTGACAGCAAGCAACAATGACGATACCACAACAGCCTTGTTACAGTTTTCTGTAACAGTTCATCGCGTGTCACGTGACAATGGCTATATTGTACATATGATGATGACTGTTATCTATTTTACATATATTCAGAAATGTTAATGATGTCCCTTATTTACTGTATCCCTAAAAAAGCAGATCACTGAACCAACGTTTTAAAACAAATTATCAACGTGAAAGTATTTTTCATATTGTACCTGTCACAAGGTCTATCTGCAAGATAGAAATAACGGAGCTATTTCTTAATAAAATATAAAATTAGAACTATCGAAATGAGTCACCAATCGTTTTATATTTTATCATTTAAACCTTTTATTACGAACACAAAGACCGAATACACGTATACACATAATACATCCATGGCATTTGATGTTGACGCACCGAAACATAGAAATGTTAATATTCGCTTGTGAAAACTCCACCTAAATCACATGCTTTTCCTATCATCATATTTGCCTCATGGTAAATATAATACGTCGTTTGATAAATATCCTGTTAGGTAAAACAAAGCGTTCGATACATTCACAACATATGCTTTTAGCACTTAGATTTATCAATACTGGATCCGTTTGTCCCGTGACAGATCCATGTCAATCAAGTCACATTTTCAATTATCAAATAAATCTCATGCCAGATAATGTCGTTTGGGGAAAATATCCCAATTGGTATATCTACGGGCTCCCGCTGCTTGACACTTTAAATGTCAATAGTATAATGTTTACTAGGAACAAATCCATACAATTTACCTTAAAGGGATTGTACCTCTCTTTTTCGAAGATAGTCAGCTACATAATAAAATAATTATTAGTACACAAAATCAGTTTCAAGTCATTAAAAGCTGCTGCCGTGATAAACATTCCTAACTGAAGCTAAATGACATATATTTAACTTTCACAAATTCAAGATTTTTGATCATCAAAGTGTAAGTTTGTTCAAAGCTTTGTCCAATAATTTAAAACATTTTAAAGCCCGCAGAATGCCTGTGTGCAGATTTATCACATATCCTTGCTTTCTCACAGAGGAATTGTCCCGTTTTAACACGACACGCCGTGACAAATCGACGAGGAAGCGTTTTACGTCTGATTTCGTTCTAAAGAGAAAGTATATCCCATGGTAAACATCGCCCATGACTGATAAGATAAAGGGCGATCAAATATTATTGTCGCTTCTTCATTTTTCATACCAATTGATCTGCCCTCTTAGAGACGCATTGATCACAAACAGTATGGGGTAGACTGGAGGATAGACCGGAGAACGGTCCACACAGCAAATAGTCTTAACCAGTGCTGGTTATCACAATACTACATTTTATATTTCTCTGTCGAACATAGTTTACCTGCTTATTTTTTGTTTATTGGGTTAATGGTAAATCCGTTAAAGGTGGTATAAGACCAAAAATATTTTCATTATATATCTTAGTAAACCATTGTTATCTGAACAGATCTCGTAAAATGCTGTGTTTTGGTGTCCTACACCTGTCAAAAAAGTGAACCATAACCGTCATTACAAACATGTATTTCCTATCTGAGCCACGCTGCACAGTTTACTATTTTTAAACCAAAAAAATCATGTGACCACTAATGTTTCAGTTCATCCACGTCATCCGCTGTGACGTCGATGTCTATTTTTAGCAGGAACTCCAATCGTTCTTTTTTACAGATATTGTTATATATATATAAGATGTAGGCAAGCTGTCGGATACCACTTTTAATCGTTTAATTTACCAGACACGGTGTCCTCTTTTAGCTGATATACTGTGTATAGCGTGCCGTGAAAACATAGCATAAAACTACGCCAAGTTACATCATCCTGATAGCAGACTGATAAACTGATATTTTTTGCTTAAGCGTAAGCAATGATGCGATGCCACTCCCATTTTACGACTTTGGTAAGTCGCGGCCCGGGTTTGAATCTAAAGCCACTTGTACCGGGAACTGATGTTCTGTCGATTGTGTCTTCAGGTCCGGTTTAATCTATCTTGAAGCGTTTGCAGTAGGTAAAGAGTCGACCCCAGGAATTTGAACGGATACATCCCTAGATCGAGATTTAATAAAGGCTTATATAGTCGATAAGGTTTCCTTAGATTTTTTATTTGGTCATGGCAATATTTACAGGCTATCTCTTAAGTGGATTCCCGGGGTATAATATAAATTGATATAACAAAGCTTAATATTCTGCGTACTAAAAGGTCCATGTCACAGGCTTTACTTGCTGTTGCAGGTTTTGACAGTAAAGACACCATTTTAATGGCCATGGCGGAAACTCTTTCAGGTAAAAATGTGGTTGCAATGAAGTAACAACTTAATATCTTGAAGGCAAAATAAGTAAATAAATAAATAAAATAAATAAATAAATAAATAAAATATTTGTCATTTCTGGCATTTTTGGCATTTTTTGGCATTTTTGGCAACTACTTGCCGTTATCAGGTGGAAGATTGGTAAGGATTTGTAGATTTACCCTGTATTCAGATATACCAGTAAATATTCAAGTACACACGTTAGCTGTGTTTAATTGTTTATAACGATTATTGAGTTTTTTTATGATCAAAGCCCGACGGAAAGCGATCTATGTCCTTTATAGTTTTTTGATCACTTTCTTGTCATGTTCAAAGCAACGTAATAGGCCGACACCTAATTTGCGGCTTATTTGATCTTATCTTGTCATTTAAATGTCCAATAGCTTGCGAAATGGTCCGAAATTATCTTCTTCACCTTGCTTTGTTACGGTGCTATAACTTTTGGCTTTGCAGTTTGAGTGCTTGTTTGAGAATTGTTTTGTAGGTTATACAAATACTTCCTACTGTTGTTAAATGCTGAAGCAGTTTAAATAGGGGTATTCAACACTCCGAGTGAGAAGAAAATGCACACAAGATATAGTTAACTTATTATTATTTTTAATTAAAGCTGCTTGCTACTCTCCCAGATTTGTGCTGGATTTAACTTTGTATCGCAAAGAACAGGATTTCTTTGGCGGGAAGTCTGTCTCTGCTTACACAGCGTAGTTACGAGTTACCTGTATCTATATTTAGAACGAGCGGGAGCCATGAACAAATGATTGTGTGACGCGGTATTATCACGGTTTTTATAAAGTGTTACAAAAAATCGGTCGCGAAATTCTGTCATTGAAAACATTTTTTTCCCGAATCAAATTCAATCTCTACACCGTTTGAAAAAAAGAAAATAATTAGAAATAATAAGATAATTAGATTCTTTTTATCACATGATTTTAATCGCTATTATACGATTTAACGAAATTTTAACAACAATACTTGGTAAAATATTGGTATGAGACGATCTGCATTCATAAAAGCTTCCATTTTTTAAAATTCTTATAACGAATCGTTGTTATTTCTTTTAAATTGAGTAAACCTAAAACTATTTATATGTTTTAAATGATACATATGCGCATTTTGTGTCTCTTGTTTCTCTTATATCAACTTTGATTCAATCACATATAAAACATTCAATTAAAAAACTTAAGATTTATTACTATTTAGGACAGCCTCAAAGATTCCGCCTTTAAACTGCTGTACAGTACTTTAGTTACGGCATGACTGCTGGAGAGATATTAAAACTTGTCGCGTTTTGTTATATAATTTTCGTCGAATTCTTATTCTGATTTAATATTTAAAAAAAAACAGGACTGATTGTATCTTAAGTTTAAAAATTCCAAACAACATTTAACTTACTTTTGACAATGGAAGAAAGAATGATAAAAACGTTGCTCATGCTTTTTTATCGCTTAGTTTTATGAACACCTATTTAAGCCACTTTTGGACAAATTTAGTATATATAACTCGAATATTTTTCTGTACAATACAAACGAACTATTTTAAAACATTTCATAAAAATTCAGGTTTTTGACTAATCGGATAATGCCGTTTTAACCAACAAGCAATTAAAACACCAAAAAATGTTTGGATGTACCTGAAACTACGACTGCGTATTCAAGACAAACGCAAAGTCAGCGTATTGATATAACAAATAAGGGTAAAGCTATCTTCCAAAACTAGTTAGTGCAGAAGAACCAATTATAATATACTGCACAACACCGTCTCAACATAAAACATGTGCGTGCCGATATAAACTTCATCAAAAACATTGCCATTTTTCCTTTGATCGATCGGGTCGACCAAGACAAATATTTATATACCAATAAAGCTAATGTTCATTCGATACATGTGCCTATTATATTCAGATAAACACACAAAGAGGCACGGTAATGAGCCGGATACCTCGGATTATTCTGCAGTGTTAGTTCAACTATTTTCCTGTTCTGTAACAGATCTTCGGCCCTTCGACAAACATGTCCCCAAATGAAGAAAAAAGAACTCTTATAAACGAATATCCAATAGTGTAAGACTTAAAGAAAACCGTAGTTTTTGTTAAAAGGGCTATTCTCTGAAACGATTTTAATTAAATATGCTTTAATGTATTTATTTACCAGCGCTATTACGGATCTTGTGTCCTTTTAAGGTTTATGTACATATTTAAGGGCCCAAATTTACACAAATCCTAGTGTGAAGAAAATTAAATTGTATATTTTAAAAAGGCTTTACCCGCCAATGATATTTTGAGATATACTTTACCTCATTTTCCACGTTTATTTATAATTATTGCAATCGGAGGAACATGACCTTTAATGCGATTTAAACAGTCCTTGGATTATTGAAATTTGGATGACAGTGTAAGAATAAATATTTATGTTGAAGGGTCTTGTCTCGTTAATGATTTTTTTCATTATTTTATATTTGTAAAATGATTCTTTTATGTATCTGCTCTGTAACGAAACTTGTGTCCTTAAACTCTCGAGTACGAAGAATAAAAATTAACAAACTTTTGAGAATTTGTAGATAATTGTACATTTTTACACCTGTTTTTTTTCTGTCTTTACATAATAATTGAAAATATGCTACCTTTGAATGCTCTGAAATGGCCCTCGGGTCATTGGATAGACATAAACGTGTTTCTCGAAGTTAAAATTACACTATCTCTGAAAAATCGTTCATTTATTTACCTGCTCTGTAACCGATATTGGGTCTTTGCCACACATGTACATAGGACCCAAAACGCGCATCAACAACAACAACAAAAAATTGTCAGGGATAAAAGTGATAGATTTTAAAGGTGCCATCCGATAGTTTAGAGCAATTTTGTTCTCTTATGCAACCAAATAATTTATTGTTACCTGAAAGGAACTCACAAAATGCTGTTTATTGGTGTCCTACATCCATGTAAAAATTAAATCATAACACCCTACTTGTCATTACAATAATGTTCTTCCTATCCGAGCCACGCTGCACAGTTAGCTATAAGATTACATACATTATCATCCAGGTAATCAACTCTATCCATTATAGCTAAAATCCACATCGTGCTTATTGTTAGATTAGAAAATAAATGACATTTCTGTTACGATTTGTACAATCTAACAACTAAGATAATGTAATAAATAGCTTTTACTTAAACAAAAGTAAAAGTATATGCAGCAGCTATACGCACATTCCTGAGAACAGGGGAAAGATGCTGTTACATGCATGCGATGTACGCAAAACTTTTGGATACTCATACCTTTAAAGGGCTTTCGTCCCAAATGATATTCTGTTATACATTTCCCTTTTAAAAATCAAGGAACCTGTCCTTTATTGTGCTGTCTTTGGACAAAAAGGGAGGCAATATATCAACAAGCAGACAAACGAAAAACTAAGCAGTTTGTGTTTGATACCATACAATAAGTACTGCGTATTAATAAATGTTATCAAAAGTAATATATCTTCATAAAATATATTCAGTTCAGAAATACGACCAAGTGTAAACCCCACAAATCGTCTAAAAGGTGGTATCCGGCAGTGACCAAAATGAATTTTCTTAAATAACCAAATAAATCATTGTTACATAAAAACTTCAAAATGCTGTGTTCATTGATGTCCTAAATCTATGTAGAGAGTCAAGAAAAACATCGCCACTCGTCATTGCAAACATGTATTTCCTATCCGAGCCACGCTGCAGAGATAAACTTAAAAAACAATAACAACAACACGTGACCATATACTTTTGAGATCACTTTATATAGTCATCCGGGTAATCTGCTCTGACATCGATATCTACTTTAAGCAGAGACCGCTATCTCGAGCTTTTTATACAGCTGGAAAGAATACACATTAAGAATGATTTTTCCGAGATTAGTTCTGTCTAACAATTCAATTAGAGTTCAAAATCGTATTTTTAAAGACTAAAGAATAAGTTCATACAAAAATTAAGCCCAAATTCCCCAAAGCAGTATCTCGATATTTTTATATATATATTTGATATCGGCAACCTGTCGGATACCACCTTTAACACAACATAAAAGGCGTGCGTGCCGACATAAATTTTTATTAAAAACATTACCATTTTTCCTTTGATCGAACAGGTCGACCTAGACAAATATTTATATATCAATGGACCTAATTTTCATTCGATACTTCTGTGTATTGTATACATATGAACACAGAAAAGACGTCTCATAATGAGTTGTGTACCCAAGGTTGCTGTTCAATGTTTGTCCATTTATTTACCTGCGCTGCAAGGGATGAGGGCCCTTTAATGTGGTATCCAAATGTTTACCTATACCAATAGCACGTATCAATATTTTCCCACGGTTTCTAGGAATTAAAGCATTATCTCTGCATAAGCTCATACTTAAGTTCCGAGAAAATACGATTTGGAATACTACCTCTTTGTGAGACAGTGCACATTGCAAAAAACATCAATCTAAATGCTTATTCTTTCCAAGCATACAAGTAAGCCAGGGGCGTGCCTATGCGACTTTTGAGTTTACGCATTATTCCTAGGGGAGTCAGGGAGCATGCCCTCTCCACCTCTTTCCCCTCATCTCCCACCCCCGAAATTTCTTTTTTCCATAGATGCATTTTGTGTGGGTGAAGGACTCTCATTGTCTCAGTACAAAGAATTGTCTAAGTGCAGGAAGAGGGATGGGATTAGGCGGCATTTTTGCCGATACTGTGCAGCGACATTTCTATCATTATAGCACAGGGGCACTTATGAGGTGCCCAGGGACAGAGCCCGTCCGGTCCATTTTACTGACACCGACGAGACAGGCGTAACGATGTCCCCTAAGCCCCGAGCGTTAGGAAGGAAGCCACTACTACCAACTTTGAAGTCTTTGGTTTGACCCGGCCGGGGTTTGAACCCACGACCCCCGATCCACAAGCCGACGCTCTACCACCTGCGCTAAGTGCAGGACAAGACAAAAATACGTCAAACAGGATTGCAGCAGAATGTTTAGAATTTGGAAAAATGCTTAAATTACATTTTAAATAATGAACACAATAGTGTCTAACCCGGACTAGACGATTATTTTTATGCGCTTTAGGACGTTTTTATTGTTTCAATTTTTGGAAGCAACTGTACGCACGTGCGTAAGTGCGTATGACCAGACACGCCCCTGTAAGCACGAAAGTGATCTCCGCTAAAAATAGATACAGACGTCTGCGCAGACTACCCGGATGAAGTTTTAACGCGATTTCAAAAGTAAATTGCCACATGGTGTTCTTAGTTTAAATAGATAAATAAATAGTTAAATAAATCCAGCAATGTGGCTTAGATAGGAAATATTCTAATGTAATGTAATGTTATTGGTAATGCCGAATGGGGTATAATACATCACACATATCTAGGGCATACACGGACAGCTTTTTGCAGGATATTGTCAGGTAACAATGTATTTTTTTATTATTTAAAAAAAAGTTTCGCCCAAACTGTCAGATACCACCTGTGACATACAGGTAAATGTACGTGTAGATTATTGAGATTTGTACAATCCGTAAGAAAACGAAATTATCACCAAACTTTGTGGAAGAAAATTCGTAATCAGGGGGAATAACTATTTCGATATTAAACTTAATCTGTGCACAGTTATCGATAATTTGTCATATAAATAACATTTCTGAAAGTTGATTAATTTTGTTAAAAAGATACTGATCAGTTAGTCAATCTTAAACTTTCACTATTTTAAATCATTTTAAAACAACATAATTAACTTGTTGCTTTACATTTTAAATAACTTCAGATGTTTGGTAAATTGTATTAATACAAAATACATGTACACCTTTAATGTCAATTGTCTTGCATAATAAAACTAAAAATCTTCAAAATTAAACAAAGTTAAACAGAAAAGTACAATTAAAACATGCGCGCCACGGCATTAAAACGACCACAAATAAAAATAATATCCGCATACGAGATAAATAAACAAACACAACAGGAAGTACTCAACAAATAACCTTTAAAGCGCTAACTGACCGTTCAAAGCAGTTAATGTCTGGTTCTAAAGATATTTGTGTAATGTCTTGTTTAGTAACCTGTTATTTTTACTTGCATGTTTTTTTCTCCTTTTAGCGTTATTTCAAATTTATTATATGTTTTAATTCTCACAGAACATTGTTATGAAGGAAATTCTGTCAAGGCGTGAAAAGTATTGTTGATGTTTATTTCGAAAGTTTGACGACTCTAGTGCAGTTTTTCGATTATAAGTCATTATATCAGTTTCCACATATGAGCAATAATCTGCATATTAACGTATCGGTATTTACACGTATTATTAGATTCCCAGCAGCAGAAACACATAAATCCTGATCCAACAGCTACAAGCTGGGGAAGTCTGTTTCAGATCTACATTTTTACCTTAAGTCTGGGTAATTCGTGCTGTTCGAAACTAAACGTAAATATGCACTGTTGTAAATATGAATGATCCGTTCCCAATCGAGAGAATGAGAGTCGTAGAAAAAACTATGAACAAATTAAAAAAAATAATTTTACATAGAAAGATGAATTAAGAGCAAATGAATGAATGAATGAATGACTGAATGAATGAATGAATAATAAATAAATAATTAAATAAATAAATAAAATAAATAAATGAATAAATAAATAAATAAATAAATAATTTATGCACTGTTGTAAATATGAATGTTCCATGCGTATTTGAGAGGATGAGAGTCTTTGGAAAAACATAACCAAACTCAAGAACAATGTCAAATAGAAAAAAAAAAGATTTAGAGCAAACAAATCTTAAAAACATGTTCAAAATAAATAAAATACTATAACAAATCGGTAAACTACCTTAGCCTCATTTGTTTGGACTGATAACTGCCTTGTCTTGGGAAAATCCATGTTAGTTTTTCGTCTGCTTTATTTCCTTTTATTATTTTCAAACTAATTTTATTCCTTACAACGTGCCCAACTTCTCGAACAAGTGGTTCCTTAGCAACAACCTTCTCGAATGTGTTGATACAAGAAAAAAATGGTAAAAAGTAACATTCAGTTGTTTTTATTTAATTTGTAAACTATGTGTAACGATATTGCAAGGGCTCTTTTGGCAAATCATTCTTAGTCATGGCACATTTTGAAAATTACGTTTTTCACACGCGCTATTTTTTATATTTTTAATTCAATAAGATTCCAGTCTAGTCGTCAGTATAAACTGACACAACATTCCGTATCTGCCATTACCGTGTTTTAATTACGCAAACACAAGAACAAGGTCATTTTGAACAAAATATCTGCTAGTCTAAAAAATCCACAATGTACACATGTTAGACGTACAGTTGGGGGAGGTGGGGGAAGGGGGTGCTTTACAATACTTTAATTGGTTTATTTAAGCCAGATTTTTATCAAAACTAGTCTATTGTAGGCACTTCACATGATCAATGTCATTATTTTGACAAGAGTTAAATGGCGACAGATGTAAGATAAAGTGGGAACTATGTTTGTATTGAGACCTGGAGAGACGTTCAGAATACGGGGGAGTTAAACTATGCTAGCAGATTTGATTTGTTAGTGTAACACTTACCTACTACTCAATAAATATTGTATTTTCAGCTAACCTGCGATGCGCCAGTGGTTCTACCCAGGCATAAGTCTGGGGACTTCTTCTGTTAATTATCAGCTGGACGTCGCCAATATGACCATAACTATGTTGGTGCGATGTAACACACACAAAAAACAACAACAAAAAAAACAACAACAAACAAATACTGAGTCTTAGTTTCCTACAGTTTTAATACCTTGCTGTACAGAATTTTTAATGCAATTACTGAAACAACTTGCTTATATAAAAATATTTCTGTTTACAGTAACTATTTTAATTATATATTTAAAGAAAACGTTGTTCCTACAAAACCCATTCAAAATTTTTTGTAACATAACTATTTTTCAATATACTGTCAGTCAAAGTTTGGCCCTGTAAAGTCCTTTGTAAAAAGATCAAACTGATCTCTTTGAAATTGGTTTTTATAAAACCAGTAACTCGTTCTGTGGTCGGACTTATATTTGTACCTTGATAGAGCTAACAGCGGATCAGTGCGACGACCATATAACACGAACGTTTAAGCCTTGCTGTGTCAGATACATATTGTTTTCGTGATATTACTCTTATTTAACCCAACTCGCCATTTTTACCGCACAATCAATACTATTTTTGTCATCCGATGGCTGGGGTAACTTGAACAAAAATAATGACGCCATTATTTTTAAAGCATATCGATACAACTTGATGTGTATGGCATCCAACCAACATGGCAACCATTTGAAGCAAACCATTAAAGGTGGTATCCGATTAACAAAACCTTTCCCCTGTTTGGGGGGAACTTGGGCATAATGTCTTCATACACTCTGATTGAGTGTAAAGAAATGCGGTGTGAACACTACTCCAGTTATTGGACAGTACAAATTGCGTACAAGTCGTTCTCTCCGAATCTATTAACAAGAAAAAGCATTGATGCACAGCATTAAAGGGCGACGCAACAATGAAAAGTAATATTTATTAGAAATTTAGAGATGACTGATTTAAATTATTAAGTAAACATTAAAATCATTATTTATAAGCACGATAGGGATTTCGGCTGAAGACAGATACCAAACGAGATCAGAGCGAGATACCTGGATGATGATATGACGTGATCTATAAAGTAATTTGGTCACGTGGTTTCCAGAATTTTAAATTACTAACTGTGCAGCGTGGCTCAGATTGGAAAGACATTTTTATATTGACTAGTGGTGTATTGCAGGACACTAATAATCATCGATTCTCGAGATTTTTACAAGTAACCATAACGTTTGTTGGTTGTTGAGAGAAAGAATCTGATCCAAACTGGTCGGCTTCCACCTTTAAATCCTATTAAGTTATTTTTATCCATTTTAATTGATGCAGAATTTTCTAACCTCCTTCCCCTTGCTGGGACTAATTAACATCCAATGATATATCCACAGTACACATACAATTTATCCACACTAAAACTACTTACCACGTCTTCATACGTGCTAAACATCATCTTTTCAAGTTAAAAGTTATCAACCGTTATTTTGTTCTTTTTTTAATACACTAAAACTCCTCTCTGAATCCACTTCTGTAATGTCTGCCCGTATGTAGCGTTAAGCATCCACTTGGTTAATTTCAGTCAAATAGGATTTGGCTTTACGATGTAAGACTTACGTACGCCATTAGGATAACAATACAACAGCACCCATTTAAAGAAACTTCTACGTTTAAGCACAAGTCACATTTACGAGCGTGTTATTGTCAGCACGATCGTCTTAAAAACACATCAAAGAGTCGTAAGCATGTCTTACTTAACGAAATTTAAAAGCTGTTTTTGTTCTCCCCTCGACTTATTGGTTGTTATAAGAAATTGATTGTAAGTTTTAGTCAACGAGATTCTTATGCATATTTTTACACAAATAACTCAAATAACTCCAAATATGGCTAAAATGACAACTAAAGGAAAATACCGGGATTATAACTGATGTGTCGTTCCTACAAACCTACAAATATTCACCAAACATTCATAGCGTAACATTTTTTTTAAAATCATAATCCGTTGCCTTCACACGATTTCTAAAACTAATTGTTAAAAAAAGGAAAACAATCCAAAAGAACAATCAAATCCCTTATGAATCTATTATTCTTTTCTAAAAGCCTTCTCGTGTGTTGACTCAGGAAATCTAGGTCGGATCTCTAACCTCGGGTCTGTTAGAGTATGGTGATTAGCTATCTTAACTCTGTTTATTTTCAAGCTTACGTACTATGTTATACAAATATGTGACGTCACCTTGCTTTTATGTTAAATTTACAAAACTGTGTTTATCCCCGAACCACCATCACTTTGAGTAAATTTAAAGACTTTTGAAATGTGACCTTGAAATGGCTTGTGGTCATTAGAAAGATATAGTTTGCGTGTGTTGTTTTTTACATTTATTTATCAATACATTAACATTGTTCACATTTATGATTCGTATTTATATAAATATAATAAACGTTTTATATTTAAAAAGCACCACCCCGATTTAAACAATTATATTTCGAAAATGAAAATTCAGGTTTTTCGTCCGCAGCGCAATGTACTTATTTTAAGTGATTCAGAGAGGTAGCAAGACTTAAACAAGGGAGATAATAACCCACTGGGGCAGTGGTAGTGGTAACGCTTAGATTATCCAGCCTGATATTAGATTTAATGAGTATGTACATTTGCGTTCTGTTTGTGTTTTAAAATCACAACAGCCCAATAAAGTTACGAAATGTATTCATTAATGTTCCAAAATATCGCCTGCCAGATGAAACTGAGGTTGAGTTTTCTGTAAAGAAAAAAACAGACGCAATTAATCTGTTTGGTGCACGTTATTGCAGAAGAGGAAACAAAGATAATGCAGCTCTCAAAGCAAAGAAGAAAGCCATTTTCAAGATATTGAATATTCGTATAAAATTCTATCGCTCATAGCTTCCAAGTCTACATAAGAAAGGCAAATTTTATTTTGATCACATAAAACAGTCTTTGTCAGAAGGTAAAAGTGGTAGTTGTACCTTTAGATAAAGCCGTTAATTACTTAAATTAATTTATTATAAATTACAAAATCATTCTGTGTCCTGTGTTATCCCCCACCAGCCCTTCCATTAGCACCAACATTGACATTCATACATTAATTTACAGTCATTAACAGTTGTTGCAGAGATTCATAATCAAGCTCGAATCGAAACAGGAAAAAACCTTCCTTCATGGGACTGGATTTCTTAGCTTCGCAAACACCATACAAATCACGATTGGTTGCTAATGTTATCTCTAGCACCACCACATCTCTTAACAAATGATCCGAAGCTAGCAATAACGTTGCAGAAATTGAAAAGTCACTTTACATATGAACAAATTTCTTGTGAAGTCTTAGACAAATTTCGTATTTTAAACTCCGATCGCTCTAACATTATTACATTTGATTTTTATATACTGTACACTCTACTACAAGGTTTTATTAAAACCATGTTGTTAACTTTAATTGGAAACAGCAACAACACCAAAACAACAACAAACAAACAACAACAACAACAAAACAAAACACGTTACTCTTGACCAATATCAATGCAGCGGATGCAACGAACGAGGTTTCTGTTTTCACCCAGACAATCTTAGATAAATACACAATATGAAGGTGTCTATAACTTTGTGAAACTTAATGTTTCATACTTCATAAAAAATATCATAAAATTATGTGAATGGTATTCATGTGGGAGCCAACTGTGCACCATTCATTGTAGACTTGTTTTAATAAGCTTTGAACATAACAAGACATTGAACTCACCATTTCCAATTGCAACTGTACTAAAATCAATGACAAGGGAGAGGATTCCAGCTTTAGTCTTGTGAATAATTCATACCTAAATGATTTACCTTATGCCACCTCCTACGGCATTCAAACAGCCCAACTTAATTAAGATGTTTGCCCATTACTTGACTGGTTGTTAAAACTCCACTGAAACGATAATTTGGAAAGTGAGGGCGTGAATTCTGTGTTAATCTCTATAGCTGTGCCTTATACACGGCATGTACGACATGAGACTGGAGCTGTCACCATTAACCTTAAAGTTGGTATCCGATAGTTTGGACCAAGGTTATTTTTTTCTCTCAAGCATCCAAATAAATTATTCTTACCTGGAAGGGTCCTGTAAAAAGTTGTTCATTGATGCCATAGATCTGTTGTGAACGTTGAAGCATAGTTCCACACTCTTTATATCTAACAGGTGTTTCCTATCTTAGCCACTCTGCAGAGATATCTTCTTTTAAAGAAAGAAAACCACGTGACGACTTACTTTTGAGATCATGTAATATCGTCATCCGAGTAGTCCGCTTTGACGCCGAGATCTATTTTTATCAGAGATCACTATTGTCATTATTTACCAGCGTGGGAAGAATAACCATTTAGAGTGACTTTATTTCGCAATGTGTTCTGTCTAACGATATAGACATAGACTACTTAGACTACTTAGACCAAAGTATAAGTTTATGCAGAAATAAAGGCTAAATTCCCCAAACAGTGG